>CM056563.1:24385953-24910953 GCA_029721515.1 Synanceia verrucosa | reverse complement strand
GACTTTTTTTAAAGCTCCTGCTCTTTGTAGATGGTCGATTTGATGTGAGTCACATGACACTGATGGAAGTCCTTTACCTGGAAAATGTCACCTTGGCGTCTTGAAAATCAATATGGAGGCAGCGTTTATTAGTGAAACAGGACGAGGAGCTTTGAAAAGATTTGTCGATTATGAGCATCAGAAGACTTGATGTGGATTTATGGGTCCATCAGTGTCACTTATTGTATTTTATTTTGGAAAAGTGGACACACACACACCCCTTTTCCTCGTCTCCATTGCTGATTTTATTTTTTTTTAAATGGTTTGTGACCCCAGGATCTGTCCTGTCCATGGTCATCCTCCATCTTTATGTTAATCAGGCACCTCTGGAAACTCCCTCAACACTTTTACATTAACGAAAAAGAAGACAGATTCTTATTTTTCATATTAAAACTAGGCCTGTCAGCATTATTATTTATTGTAAATCTTATGCTTTTATTTTGTCTCTTCATTGCACCCTTGCTAACAGCTTCCTGCTTCCTGCTGCAGTCATGGAGAAGAGTTTGCTTCAGAGTGGGTGGTTTTATTTTGAAAATCTGGAGACATCAAACGTAATGCGCACCTTGTGTCAAACAGAATTAAAAAATCAGGGAAGTACTAGACGTATCACTAATGTCTTGATGAGTAATTATAATTTAATTAGGTGTTTTTCTTCAAAATGTCGTCGAGGATAAGTGCTGCCATGTTTCTGGTGAACTGTAAATCTGGGTTAGAGCTACTGTTGTTGTTTTAATGCTAATTAAGGCAGATTATCTGGAGATGAGGGCCGCTGCTCTTATGTAAGAAGAAGGAAGCTGCTGCTTTATTTTTGTAGACATTCGTGGGTTAAAGGTGCAGGTTTGAACTGGAGGTGCTGCTGATCACTGCCAACGCTGCTTGCTGAATTCATCGCAGATTGCTGAAGTTGTTGCTGATCACTGTCGCTGAAGCTGTTGCTGATCACTGTCCCTGAAGCTGTTGCTGATCACTGTCCCTGAAGTTGTTGCTGATCACTGTCGCTGAAGTTGTTGCTGATCACTGTCCCTGAAGTTGTTGCTGATCACTGTCCCTGAAGTTGTTGCTGATCACTGTCGCTGAAGCTGTTGCTGATCACTGTCCCTGAAGCTGTTGCTGATCACTGTCCCTGAAGTTGTTGCTGATCACTGTCGCTGAAGTTGTTGCTGATCACTGTCCCTGAAGTTGTTGCTGATCACTGTCCCTGAAGTTGTTGCTGATCACTGTCCCTGAAGATGTTGCTGATCACTGTCCCTGAAGTTGTTGCTGATCACTGTCGCTGAAGCTGTTGCTGATCACTGTCCCTGAAGTTGTTGCTGATCACTGTCGCTGAAGCTGTTGCTGATCACTGTCCCTGAAGATGTTGCTGATCACTGTCCCTGAAGATGTCGCTGATCACTGTCCCTGAAGATGTTGCTGATCACTGTCCCTGAAGATGTCGCTGATCACTGTCCCTGAAGTTGTTGCTGATCACTGTCCCTGAAGTTGCTGCTGAAGTTGTCACTGATCACTGTCACTGAAGTTACTCGCTGAAGCTGTTGCTGATCACTGTCGCTGAAGCTGTTGCTGATCACTGTCCCTGAAGCTGTTGCTGATCACTGTCCCTGAAGTTGTTGCTGATCACTGTCCCTGAAGTTGTTGCTGATCACTGTCCCTGAAGTTGCTGCTGAAGTTGTCACTGATCACTGTCACTGAAGTTACTCGCTGAAGCTGTTGCTGATCACTGTCCCTGAAGTTGTTACTGAAGTTGTCGCTGATCGCTGTCGCTGAAGTTGTTTCTGATCACTGAAATTGCTCGCTGAAGTTGTCGCTGTTACTGATCGCTGTTGCTGAAGTTGTCGCTGCTCAATGAAGTTGCTCGTTGAAGTTTTTGCTAAAGTTGTCGCTGATTGCTGTTGCTAAAGTTGTTGCTGATTGCTGTTGCTGAAGTTGCTTGTTGCTCACTGAAATTGGTGAATTCGTACTGCTCAGTGAATGCTTCGTTGCTCACTAAGTCGTCGCTGATCGCTGCATTTCATTTGGTTTTATTTCAGTCACGCAGACTGTTTTGATCGTAACACAGACACAGAGTGTTTGAAGGATTTGTCAGGACACTAGAATTATTCCCATATTATCAAAAGCGATATTTACGTCTTTCATTTCTCATAAATCTGGTTTCAGGTTCAGAAACAGTTTGAAACAAGGATTGCTGTCCATCTGTGACGTCACTAATCTACAGTATTTTTCCATTTCTCAGTTCTAAATGCTCGAAGTGTTCTCAGTTTACTTCCTGTTTGCAGCTGACAGGAAGTAATCATGGACCCACGCTCAGCTAAAGTTTACTAATTATCAGAAAAGAGCTGAGGCTGATTTATCATAAACCAAAGTATGAAACAATCAAATGTTAATGATTACAGTTCATCCTGAAGGGAAACAGGGATGTCTGAAATAAATGTCATGTTATTCCATCAATAACCACAGAGAACTATTATTGATAGTTTATTTATGTATTTGAGGACATCTCTGTATGTCCACTCGTCTGAAATACAATAAAATACATCATAAAATATTGATGGACCCATAAATCCACATCAAGTCTTCTGTTTCTCATAATCAGCAAATCTTTTCAAAGCTCCTTGTCCTGTTTCACTAATAAAAGCTGCCACCACATTGATTTTCAAGACGTCCACTGACATTTTCCAGGTAAAGGCCTTCCGTCAGTGTCATTAGGAGCTGTGGCTCACATCAAAGCGACCAGGAGTTAAGATGGAAAAGATGGTAAATGTGCTTTGAAAAGGCAGATAGATTCAGCAGCTGCATTATTTATTTTTTATATTAAAACCAGGGCTGCCAGCATCTATGCTGTTTTTTTTTTTTTTTTTAATTGTGCTTTTATTTTGTCGCTTCCTGTGTGTGTGTGTTGCAGGTCTTCTGGGTATGGTGGCCCACATGATGTACACTCAGGTGTTCCAGATCACGGTCAGTCTGGGTCCTGAAGACTGGAGGCCTCACAGCTGGGACTACGGCTGGTCCTTCTGGTCCGTCTCACAAACACTAATATGACATTCATCTTAACTAAAGGTGTTACTGTAAAAATCCTCTGCCTTATTAGAAAAGGACGAACGTTCTGCTTGTTATAGAATGTTTGTTTTATGATCTGAAATCAGGTTAACGTCAGCTGCAGCGTCATTTAAAAAGCAGTTAAAAGCAGATTTAAGGTGAGTCGTTCAGGATCCTTAAGGTGGAATAAAATCTGCAGGGATCCTGATGGATGTGGAAAAAATAAATAAAGCTCCTTCAGGACAAATACAAAGTGTGAATGTTGAGAAAGAGGAAGTGACCTGAGCATCATTTATAATCTGAGACAACATCTGATCAAATCTATAAAATGAACAATGTTTATCTGTTTAATGTACTGTCAGTGTGTTGTGATATTTTATATGATTTATTATTGTCATGTTATCATGTTCACTGTGAGGCAGTGCTGTTTAAAACAAACAGATAAACACTGATGGATAGCTGCTTTTGCTCTTCTGGACACAGCACACAGACCGTTAGCATCCCTGTTAGCCACCTAACATCACACCATTATCTTTCAGAGGCGAGACGCTGATTCAGTGAGCAACTGATGTTAGCGGCTAGTGTTAGCAACTGATGTTAGCGGCTAGTGTTAGCAGCTGATGTTAGTGGCTAATGTCAGCCGCTGACATTAGTGGCTAGTGTTAGCAGTGGCTAGTATTAGCAGCTGACGTTAGCAGCTAGTGTTAGCAGCTGACGTTAGTGGCTACTGTTAGGAGCTGACATTGACATTAGTGGCTAATGTCAGCCGCTGACATTAGTGGCTAGTGTTAGCAACTGATGTTAGCGGCTAGTGTTAGCAGCTGACGTTAGTGGCTAATGTCAGACGCTGACATTAGTGGCTAGTGTTAGCAACTGATGTTAGTGGCTAGTGTTAGCAGCTGACGTTAGTGGCTAATGTCAGACGCTGACATTAGTGGCTAGTGTTAGCAGTGGCTAGTATTAGCAGCTGACGTTAGCAGCTAGTGTTAGCAGTGGCTAATGTTAGCAGCTGACATTAGTGGCTAGTGTTAGCAGCTGACGTTAGTGGCTACTGTTAGGAGCTGACATTGACGTTAGTGGCTAATGTTAGCAGCTGACATTAGTGGCTAGTGTTAGCAGTGGCTAGTGTTAGCAGCTGATGTTGACGTTAGTGGCTAATGTTAGCAGCTGATGTTAGCAGCTAGTGTTAGCAGCTGATGTTAGTGGCTAATGTTAGGAGATGATGTCGACCTTGGTGCTAATGTTAGCAGCTGATGTTAGCAGCTAATGTTTGGGACTGACGTTGACGTTAGTGGCTAATGTTAGGAGATGATGTCGACCTTGGTGCTAATGTTAGCAGCTGATGTTAGCAGCTAATGTTTGGGACTGACGTTGACGTTAGTGGCTAATGTTAGGAGATGATGTCGACCTTGGTGCTAATGTTAGCAGCTGATGTTAGCAGCTAATGTTTGGGGCTGACGTTGACGTTAGTGGCTAATGTTAGCAGTTGATTTTAGCAGCTAATGTTAGCAGCCCATCAGTGATACTAAAAGTTGATAACTAATTGTTCTCCTCCACCTCCTCCTCTCCTTTTCTCCTCCTCGCTCCTCCTCCTCCAGCATGGCCTGGGGCTCCTTCACCTGCTGCATGGCGGCCTCCGTCACCACCCTGAACTCCTACACTAAGACAGTGATTGAGTTCCGACACAAGAGGAAGTTGTTTGAGCAGGGCCTGAGGGAGGAGCAGGAGTACCTGGACCAGGAGGCCTTCCACTACTTCAGGGACCGCTCCCTTCAGTCCATCTCCAGCACCGTGGAGGTCTACCCCGGCCATGGTGGAGCCAGAGCCGGATTAGTGGTCGGAGGCCCGGGTCCGGGTCCGGGTCCTGGGCCGGGTCCAGGTCCTGGAAGGGGCAAGATGAGACCCACGTCGGCCTCCGTAGACCTGGGGGAGAACACAGACTCTCTGGGGGAGGAGCAGTGCTGAGCTGAGGAGCTCTGGGTCTGAACTGTTTCTGGTGCCCAAAAGCTCAGCGACAACAAGACTGAAGCAGTGAAAGGAGACACACATGTTCTTTATTTGTTCCATGGAAACAAAGTACGAAGTGATGTCTGAGAAGCTGGATGGAAAACATACTTTAAAGGTGCTACGTGTTTTATTTTAACATCCACAGTGGATGGAATATCGCTAATGTTTGCTAATGTTAGCGTAGCCAGGCTGTAGCAGCGTAGAACTGAACTGAACTGAGGCCGTTCACATGTAGCGTCGTTCTCATCCTTTTATTCAAGCTGCCATGACAACAAAGAAGTAATTTAAGAGTAAAAAAGCCTCTCTGACTAAAAGGAGAGTTTAACACTGTAGATTCTTCACATTAGCTTCATTAGCTTCATTAGCTGCATTAGCTGCATTAGCAGTTTGACCTGTTGTGTCCTCTCAGTTGAGTTATGTTGCATCTCAGGTGACATCACAGAGCCATCCAAAAGTAGTGAAACTAATAGTGTAACTAATTACTTTCAGCAGTGAGTAATTTAGTAAATTAAGGGATTATTTTTTGAGTAACTAAATGAACACAGGCTGTATTCCTCCTTCATAAATCTTTGAGTCTCTATGTTGAAATTAGCTCACTTAATCTAATCTATTTTAAGGAAACTTCTCGGTCGAGGCAGTGAAGGACTATAATCTGTATGTCAATAACCTATAATCCAGATCGTTCAATAATCTATAGTCCAGATTGTTTAATAATCTGTAGTCAAGATTCTAAAGCTAATTAAAATGATTAATGTTCACTATAAACTGATATTTATATCATGCTGCATGTGAACGGCCCCTCAGGGTGCTTTTTATTTGCATTTTAATGAATTAAACTGTATTTATTTGGAGCAGGTTATATTCATTGATGTCCTGCATGGTCTTCTCACAGTGAGGCTGAACATCACAGGAGATCCAGATGTGCGTCTTAAACCACAGGAAGAGGAAGTGTCACTTATTCTTCTGTTTATTTGTTTGTTTTTGAAAACAGCACCATCCACCGAGGTTATTATGGTCTGTCAGACTGATTCAGAGGGAAATACTACCCATAGTCCTCTTGAAGAGGCCGCCTCCAGGCCCTATTCATGACGCTAATGTGAACACTAGTGTTAATTAAAAAAAATTACATGTCTGTTCCTGATATTTTATGTCGACTGTCCATGCTGAGACCATGTTGGTGGATTATCACAGACTGGTCTAATTTATTGAAAAGCACCCTAAATTTTACCATGGAGTCCAGCCGGGAGCACATGTCATCAACCTGGGGAACCCGGGTTCGACTTCCTCCCAGTCCCGGCTAACAAAATGGGCGAGGGTTGCGTCAGGTGTAAAAAAACTAACGGCAAGTCTACAAGCGGATCATCTGCTGTGGCGACCCCGGAAGGGAGCAGCAAGAAAGGACAACAACAACCACAACCCTAAATTTTACCATGGCAGGAAAAAAATGACACCTTTTTCCTTTTGAGAAATAGTTTAATTGCAGGTAGCAGGAGCTTCTCACCTGTTCAGGTGCATCACTTCAGCTTTAAGTGATTTAGAGACATTAAGGAGGAACAGGTGGAAAAAACAAGCGATTTACGGCAAGTTGAGCCACTTTACAGAGAATAAATTAGTAGAATGAATAAAGAGGATAAGAGCTTTAGTCACACTGTGTCTGTGTTTAGGGACGGGAGGAACGATGCGTTCACATGCAGCACATTAAATGAATTATCAGAGCGTTTAAAGCACCAAACCTTGTTTCCCCACCAAACATATTTCTGGAGCGCTCTGCTCGGTGGCTTGTACTGACAGCTCCATCACCTGGAGGTCAAAAGGTCAATCATGTCAGGAAGCTAATGCGTCCTTGGGGAAGCTGCTGGACAAGCAGCTGCTCCGACCTCTGAGGAAATTAACGGTATAAAATGTGCTGTACGAGCGTCTCCAGGGGGAAGGAAGGCATCAGCCAGGAAATAAATCTGAGTTTCAAACAGGAAACAGAAACTGAGCGTCCGACAGCTGAAGAGTTGTTTCTTTTCAAATGGAGATTTAAAAGATAATCTATCAGTTCAGAAGCTAATCAGTCACTGAACTGGATTTAAATCCAGATGTAGACGAGAAAAAGGCTTTTTTCTCCACTGCAGGAACTTCACAACCTGATGTCTTTCATGTCACATTATTATCTTATAAATCTACTGTCAGCAGACGCTAATGGAGAAAAACATCACATCTTTATCCTGTGAAAATAAACTATAAGATAGATGTCATTAACAGACACATAAATAATAATAAGGCAAATACGCAACAAAATGCATAACATACTGAAAACCTGGCTGATTTTACACATTTTACTGCTGAAATATTATCTTTAAACTTTTAAATATTATGTTTCAAGAGCTTTTTTTTTTTACTAAAACGAGGTAACGACCTGAGGAATAATCCTGTAAAAACCCAGCGTCTTCTTTCTCCTCACAGTTTGGGAAATCTGGTTGTTGTTATGTAAGATGTCAGGCGTGCTGGATTGGAAACAGACGGGATTAAATTGGCTTAGATTTGCAGAAGTAACTAGGAGGTTTTTTTTTTTGGTTGGTCGACATAATCCAAACATCTAAATCCCTGCTGTAAACTGAACATGAACTGTACGCAGACGTAAACACAGAATCTGTATTTACTCACACATATTTATTCATGTATTACACTTCCTGTTTCCTGTCTTTTTTTTTTTAACCTAGCTGGATTAAGTTTAATTTCCTCCAGCACAGAATCACTCATCATCAAAATCCTCAACTCAAGTTTAAAGGTGTCATTTTATTTAGATTAATTATTAATAAACTACACGTTATGCAGTTGTTATTGCAGCACCAATGCTGCGTTCAGAGGAAAAAGTCTGAAAGTCTGAATGTTGTTGAACAACAACAACAAACAAACAACATGGACGCCAGGAAGAGGAAGTGAACCGTGAACATCAACATCGTTTCCCAGCATTCCCTCAACGAGGAAACGCAAAGGAGGTGAGCCACGAAATAAGATTTATAACTAGAAAAACATCTGATGAAAAAGTTTGATATTAGATTCAGCTTTATTGTCGTTACACCTGTCATAGATACAAGGTAAGAAAATAAAGATTACATGCAAACACAAGAGCAAACGCAATAAATAAATAAATGACAACATAAATGAAATAATATACAGTGAATTAAAATATTTATTAGCACTTCCCGGTGTCAGACCAAACCACCACTGCTCTAAATTTTAATATTTTTAATGTTTCTACAATAGTTAACCTGTATGTTCAAGCTCTTTAATCAAAATGATACCTTTAATGGTAAAGTAAATTATGTTTTCCAGTGTTCTGGCTCAAATTTGGGTGTAAATTCACTTTAAATGAAACTAATTTACAGTGTATGCAGTATAAGTGCAAAATGTTTTTAGTGATTAGTGCAAACAGATTAAAAAAGTCACATTTACTTTTAAATAATGCTGTTTTATAGCTGGCAGATGTTCAATAAAGACATCATGAAGCAGTTTTAATATCCACATCCTCTGCACTCATCGTCACAGTTTTATTTTATTTTTTTTGCAGCGGTCGTCCTCAAACTCTGCTCAGGTATAATTAATTCATGTAATGTGTTATAATACATTGAATAAAAAGCCAAAATCCTAACAGAGCTCCTGAGTTGTTGTTGTTGTTCTCACTTGATCGGACATTAACGCTCATTTTCTCACTTTTTTGTAGTCTTTTACTGGACGCCATGATGGTTTGTAGTCCTCCACACACTTGATGGCATGGAGTTCAGAGAGTCGCCTGCATAAAAACCACGCTGAGTTGAGATTAATTCAGATTAATCCTGATGTTCATAGAAAATAAAAGGTGTGTCCAACACGCTGAAGCTGGCTTTGGGGTCTTTTAATGAGGTTTTCTTGTTAAACACTTCATTAATTAAACTGTTAATCCAACAACAACAACAACAACAACAACAATGTTATTCCTATAAATCATTTAAGAACGAGGCGGGATATTTACTGCAGAGTGAATCTGCTAATCCATGCACAGAAATTCAAGGCAATAAATCACAAGGATTAAAATGCACAAAACTGATTCATTTGTGAGCTTGAGTGATAAAATGTTACCTGCAGGTTCCTGGTTTGTTGGAGGCCTCTGAAGATGAATGCAGTTATGGATTTCCATCCTTCACGGACGTGATGAACGGACTCTGTGAGGCATAGAGATGCAGAGAGGGAAGATTTAGCAGGATTTATTCAGAGCCAAAGAGGCTGTCGCCATGACGACACACAGAGCAAACAGTGATGCAGGAATCCTCACCTGCACACAGGTAACATGCTGAGAATTCATTAACATTTGCTTTTTTCATTATATTAATATTCCTAAGGTACGTCCTTACCTTTGTTTCCTTCTTATTTTGACATTTTTTCTACTTATTCAACTTCTTCTTTTACTGATGTCACCGCCTCTCTGTCCTTTTTGCTACTTATGCTATCTTATTTTATCTCATCTGAAATACTCGACCGACTGTTGGAGAAATATCAATGAGTCAACGGGTCGACCCTTTTTATAAAGTCAAACAAAGATAAATTAAAGCCATAAACATTTAAAATGGATCTTTTAATCAACACTGTCCTGTTTTCTTTCCACAGGAAGCTTGATATCAATGAATTTAATTTGTGTTATAGATATTATTTCAACTGTGATTTAAGTTTTAGTCATCATTTTAATATCCAAAGCACAACTACTAAACTGATTAATATTAACAACGGATGGTTGAGGAAGTATTTGCTTTTTGTTTTATTTTTTGGCATCACAGATGGGAAACAGTTGCGTACTGACCCTTTAACGCACAGTCTGCACATGCAACAAGGACAAAACCAGCTGGAATCAGCTGATTTAAACAGTTTAGTTTGCAGATTAAATCATGACTCAGTCCTGCACATTTCATGCTAAATTCAGCTTTGTGTCTCACAAAATAAAACCAGTGAACTGGCTGTTAAACAGCGCCATTAAAGCAGAATTCATTAACTTTTAGTGGTCAACAAACTGACATGTTTTCACCTCAGAAGTCAAACTGTTGAACCTGAAACTGTTGAAGAGCTGAGAGGAGCTGCAGAGTTTATATCTGAGGCATCATTAATATGAAATAATCGATCAGTGCAGCTTTTAATGTCACTTCCTGCCTTGTGCTAAATAATGTCAGGAAGCTGTTGTTTGGCTGTAAATGAGCTCAAGCTCAGCGTCAGTCCTTGGAGAATCCATTAGAGGCATGTTGAGCTTTAATGGGGCCTGGTGATCCATCTCACCGTAAACCAGGCTCACCGTGACCTTCTCTATTGATGACATTCACTGAGGTCAGCGATACATCACTGAGCACAACGCAAATATCATCCAGAGGAAGGAGGCAAGCAGCTTGTTCTTGTCATCAGAGGACAGGAGACATTTATAATGACACAAATTGATTTGCAATGGGACGTGCCATCGATCAATAACCTTTATATTCACCGTGGTCGATGCCAACCTCATTAACAGTGACGTTTTATGAACATGGTCAGCAGCTGACCAGGTTCATATTTCAAAAAAAACTTTAAACCTTACTTTTTCATACTGTGTACAGCAACTGTTGTGAGAGAATTTCCTTATCTTATCTTATCTTATCTCAAATATATATAGACATTTATAAGAATTTTTATTTATTGTTGTTGCTGCAGGATATTGGAGTTCAGGTGAGCTCTGTGGAGACTTAGCCTGTTAGCTGTTAGCATCGACCTGATTAGCTGCACTAGCATTAGCTTAGCTCATAGCTGCTAGCTTAAACAGGATGTACTTCACTTCCCTTTTAATTCAGTTTTTACAAATAAGTTTGCTGTCTGGGAGTTTTTCAAAATAAAAGCAACCCCATGATTGCAGCAGGAAGCTGTCAGTAAGGATCAAAATAAAAGCATGAAAAAAAACATGTTTTTCAATCAATTAGCAGAGGAAATTTAAGGAACATATAGTTTGAGCGGCGTTAAAGCTGCCTAAATAAATCTTTTAATAGTGTCTCCTGCTAAAAGCTGCTGTTCCACTCACTTGAGCTGAGAAACAGCACGATGATCTCCTTTATTAACCGTAAAGTGTTTTGCATGTCAGGGTTGTGGTGAATCCCAGAGGACGCCTCAAGGTCACAGAGCGTTCATTAGAAGTGGACTACTTCCTGTTGCCTCCAATCAGCTGTGAATCATCAGCCAGTCATATATCACCTCCCTTTAAACTCCAGAAAGCCGGCGTGTCGAGGTGATTTGTGTCCCCCTCCAGTTTAATGTCACTTTCGAGCGTCTGTTCTCGTGTCGTCGATCCATAAATATCCTCAGTGTTATTCTCCAAATAAATAAAGCTCTTCGGCCAGTTTGAGTCCATGCTGAAACGGTAAACAGCTCCACCTGCTCTACATCCCATCAGCACATATTTAAACAGGGTATTAAACATTTTATCCCTTCGTACTGGTCCTGCTTTTGGTTTCGGCCATTCTACCCACTGAGATATGTTGGTTTTCTTGTATAAATGAGTGTTTTAATCCAACATTCAGCTGTCTATCAAGCGACCCGACCCTAAATGCTGACCCAGGTCTGGACGAAGCTCCAGAGCTGGATGATTACTGAGTGGTTGCATCAGGGAGCGATGGCCCTTTGATGCTCTAAGTGCTGTATTATTTAACCACAGACAAACATGAAAGGTTAAAAAAAGAGAAAAACATCAAGTGTGTTTCCAGAAACTTGACAGCAGCAGATTCAGACAGAAAGAAGCAGCTTATTTAAAGCTGTATTTAAAAAAAACACCTTTAAAGCTGAGAGATGCACCTCAGCTGAACAATAAACTGTAACAAAACAGTCTGTTGACTCAAAGAGTGACGCCCCCTAGTGGTCTGCAAGCAGACCTGTGCAGTATTTATTTATGTACATTGTTAGTGTTGAACTCATGACTTGTTTGTAGATATTATATTTTATTCTTTTTTTATACAGCATATAATGTGATTAAAAAATATCTAAAATAAAAATAAAATAAAAATGAAAATGAAAATAAATATTATGAATACAAATAAAATACAATAAAAATAAGGATGATAAAATAAAAATGAATTACAATAAAATTATAAATAAATATATAAATAAATGTAAAATAAAAATTATATAAAAAAAAATACAAAAAAATAAAAATGTGTATACAAACAGTGTATTCTCTATGCTTCTGAAAACAATGTGTGTCTTCATAAGAAATATAGCCATCAAAAAGAGAGACGCACTAACACATGGTTCATATTTTTTAACCTCCATCAGGAGGGGAAGAAGCTGCCGAACACGATGAACATCCATCTGCTCAGCGTCTCCTGAGGCTCTGCAGGAAATGTCAGTTAAATATGAGGATCATCATCATATTCCTCAGCGTGACGCAGTGCTCTTCACACATGACGCTGATGTGTTTTCTCTGAGCACAGAGCTGCTGGTGTCGTGAGCAATGATCAGGCTCCTTCACTCTAAAATTCACCTTTTTATTGGTGGGATTCAGTTTAGAAACAGACTCTTTATGAGTCCATACATGAGCTTTTACTGACACCATGTGGTGGTTTCTGGTCATTACAAACGACCTTCAGAGATTAAAACCAGGGAGCCTATCTATCTGTCTGTCTGTTTGTCTATCTATCTATCTATCTATCTATCTGTCTGTCTGTTTGTCTATCTATCTATCTATCTATCTATCTATCTATCTATCTATCTGTCTGTCTGTTTGTCTATCTATCTATCTATCTATCTATCTATCTATCTGTCTGTCTGTCTGTCTATCTATCTATCTGTCTGTCTGTCTATCTATCTATCTATCTATCTATCTATCTGTCTCTCTATCTATCTATCTATCTATCTATCTGTCTGTCTGTTTGTCTATCTATCTATCTATCTATCTATCTATCTGTCTGTCTGTTTGTCTATCTATCTATCTATCTATCTATCTGTCTGTCTGTCTATCTATCTATCTATCTATCTATCTATCTATCTATCTGTCTGTCTGTTTGTCTATCTATCTATCTATCTATCTATCTGTCTGTCTGTCTGTCTGTCTATCTATCTGTCTGTCTGTTTGTCTATCTATCTATCTATCTATCTATCTGTCTGTCTATCTATCTATCATCTATCTGTCTGTCTGTTTGTCTATCTATCTATCTGTCTGTCTGTCTATCTATCTATCTATCTATCTGTCTGTCTGTCTGTCTATCTATCTATCTATCTATCTATCTATCTGTCTGTCTGTCTATCTATCTATCTATCTATCTGTCTGTCTATCTATCTATCATCTATCTGTCTGTCTGTTTGTCTATCTATCTATCTGTCTGTCTGTCTATCTATCTATCTATCTATCTATCTATCTGTCTGTCTGTCTATCTATCTATCTATCTGTCTGTCTGTCTGTCTGTCTATCTATCTATCTGTCTGTCTGTCTATCTATCTATCTGTCTAGTCTCAGTCTCATATTTCTGTCAGAACTGAACTAGACTCATTAATGTCATTAATCCCTCACTCATCCCCTGTGTTCACATGTCGTTCTTCCCCAGTGAGTCTGAATAAAGTTATGAGATCAGCACTGATCGTTGATGCTCAGGGTGGATTTGAGGTGGAGGATCACTTTAAAGACACTTAAGAGTGAATTACAGGAGCACAGACAGCAGGCTGCTGTGTGCTCTCTGAGCTTTGAAAGCTTGAACCAAATTAGTTAAAGTCAACAGTCAGCAGGCCTCTTCTTATCCTATTATGGCTGGGCCTTCTCCACTGCAGGTTTGGAATCTGAATATCCACACAGGCTTCACTTCACCTTATGTAACGCTGCTTGAAGCAAAGTGGAGAACGTGTAGAAAGAGTTTAATATGTGAAATAAAAGAGCAAAGTCACTCTAAATAATATAAATATGTATTATTTATTACTGTGGCAGTTTAAAAAACATGTAATTTGGTGGTTTTAGGGGATTAAACATTTCCATCAGTTTTGTTTTGCCTGCATAACAAAATATAAACAATGTTAATATTATTCAATATATATTATTATATACAAACTACATTTCATATTTAGGATTCTTGCTTTATGCAGTACTTTTATTTTTTATTTTCTTAAAATATTTTTTCTTACTGTAATGCACCAAAGTACCAAGGAAGGAGACCTTCCCACCTGGCCACAGGGCTGATCAGCAGGTGTGACTGGACACACCTGTGTAGAGGGTAATAACTGTGGTGACTGTCTGGCTTTTATTTGGTGACTTTCTCAGGTCAAAAGTTGTGTTTGTTTAACCTCTAATGTACTTTTTATTGTAAGAGTGTTGACATGGTAAACAGCACACCTGCAGACTGTTAACAACAGTGTCACACTAAAATCATTTTATTACAGGTCTAACCTGTCAGATATGTTGAACACCAGAGAGAGATTCACAGAACAGGACTCTTTGTAAAGGCTTTTTATTGCTGCAGTGCTTTCACTGCAGCTGCTTCACCAGCTCCTCTTCCACCTCACAGTCTGCACGTTTTTGCAGCTTGATCGTTTTCTCTGGACCGAACCGGAGCTTCGCGTTGAAGCCCATCAGCTCCTTCTGGATCCTCTGCTCCCTGTGCCGCCTCAGCAGAGCCAGGACCTCCATCCTGTGGTCGGCCATGGCCTCGTACCGCTGCCTCTCCTCCCGTCCCTGCCGGAGAGCAGGCACGCTGGGCGGCAGCGGGGTGAAGTGTGCGGGCCCGGCGGTGCTGCTGCTGCTGCTGCGCTGCGACCGGAACACGGGCAGTCTCTGGCGGATGTTTGCGGACACCAGCCGGGACTCAAGCGGCGGCACAAGGAACAACGAGCTCCACAGCTTCCGGGCGTGGGACACGTCCTCCGAGGAAGAGCCCTCAAACACGATGACGTCTAAGTGCTCCTGCTCCGGAGCCTCAGCCTGGGCTGACATTTTACTTTTAATACAGAAAAAAGAGAGATGAAATTAAGTTTGACTTAAAGGGACACTATGTAATTTTTTAAGTATTTTATTTCCTCAAATCAACGTCTTCATTCATAAATAGATCCTCATTGGTGTAAAATAACATATGTGAACACTCTGACTTATCCTCCTGGGTGAAGAATCAGTTATGTGTCTTTACATAGAGCGGGTCGCTCATACGGAAGCTTCCATGTCTTTCTGGTCTATCAAAAACTACGGACTGCAGAGAGGGACATAAAGCACTACCTGCTAGTACCCATACGACAAAACGCATTTCTGCGTTTTGTGATTCACTTTTCACAGAGAAGCAAAGTTTGACTTAAACTAAAACCTGCACTGCACTTTTGGTCATAATACAACACCATACTTATGCTGCGCCGAATCCTCGCTAAAAAAAATGTAAAAGGGCCATAAAATGAGCGGAGCTCAGGGCTGGGGATCTGTGGTGATAGTGTCCGTCTGAGGGTTGACCCATTCCGCTTACCGTAGTTCCAACCATGCTGCAATGCATGCAAAGTCAAATTTAACCACTAGATGAGAGAAAAAATCACATAGTGTCCGTTTAAAAGCAGCTTCAGCAAGCTAAACTAATAGCTAGCCAGGGGGGTGTTTCCCAAATAACGACAGACGTTAGCCTGAAACCACGTACATAGTAGTACGTAGTACTTATGAACGACCAAACTTCCCTTTTCTACCGTCGTACTATGTAAGTTGGAATGACGTTAGTTTGAACTTGCATCGTCCGAACAACACAGTTTCCAGATGTTTCGGAAGCGTTCGGATGCATTCGTCACTGAAAACGTGTCAACCACAGACACGTAGCTTCATTTCCATTAAGCCAGTGTGACATCTTTAGCAACTTTGGGAAATATTTGTTAACATGATCATGTTCCCTACTCACTGCAAACAAGAACTGAATGCAGTTTCTGACATATAATTTAATAATGTGAAAATGTAAAATATAGACATCTAGTCTATAAACACCTTACTTAACATATCAAACCTCCTGGACCTTGAGGTCCTCTGACATGGGCCTGTTAACCATACCTAAAGTCCCTAAAGTCTTTCAGCTTTCAGTTATTTGTCTGCCGGTGAACCTCAGGGCTGCAGAGACTGCTGAGGCTCAAGACTCACCTTTTTAATCAGGCTTTTGACTGGTGTGTGTGTGTGTGTGTGTGTGTGTGTTTCACTTTTTCTATTGTTGTTTTTAGCCTCTGTGAGACACTGTGAACTGCGTAATGTACGAAAAGTGCCATACAAATAAAGTTTGATTTGATTTGATTGAGCTTCTGTGACCCCCTGTGGTGGGATAGGACAGTGTTTAGAGCATGGGTTCCATTCCCTCTTAGGGTATGGATAAGGTGTTTCACTTTTGCTGGCAGATGAGATGTAGCCTAGTAAAATTTCTGACATTGTAATCGATGAATGAGTTGTGTTTTTGCAATATTTGTGAAGCTTTAACATCACTTGTTCATTAATTGTTGGTCACTACCTTATTCAACAGGACTGCTTTAATGATGACTTATTTTCAATTCTTAATCTCATGTATGTTACACACTGTCATTTGCAACTGTAACTGTCAGACTTTTAGATTTTTCTTTTTTATCTCATAGTTTATCAAAAATTGCACCTCGTATTATTATCTATTATCACATTTTAATACTAATCTGCATCTTGTATTCCTCTTATGTATCTATTACAGTATATATTTTGGTACTTTATATCTTATTTTATTTTTTTATCCTCCTGAACCCTGCATGTCCCTATGTGTTTTCATCTTTCAAGCTGCTGGAATTGTGAATATCTCTGTGAGATGAATAAAATATATCTATCTAATACAATTATTTAATAGTGGGCTATCAAAGTTGTAATTTGAAACTTCTAGGGCTGCACAAACATTTGTTTTTAAAACATAACTTGCATCTTTTCACCTCAGCTGTGAGGTGAAAGTTAAAGTGATATCCTTCATTCATGCTGTAGGGGGGATCATACATCACAGGGTGACCAAACCTGACATTTCAAGCCCCAAAAAAAGAAGAAGAAGAAGAAGAAGAAGACATGACGTCACCTGAACGAACCTTCTCTGACAGCTGCTGTTCGTTTGACCGACACAACTTCTGATGCAACTGATCATGTACGAACAACGAACGTTGTGGGAAACGCACCCCCAGGTACGGTGTTTGAGGTGGTCACCATGGAAACGAGACTACTACGGCAAGCCAGTAGGAACAAGAACTGTCGACGTAAACCTTTCAGAATAAAAGTAGGTTATTCACCTTTAAAACTGATTATTACAGCATGAGGTGTTTGAACGGGTTTATGAATATTTACTGCCATTTTTCCCTGTCATTCCCGAACAGAAAAAAATGTGTTTTATTGTGTGTATGTTTCTGGGTTCATTTGTCTTCTCAGATGTTTCCAGTTTTGTGGTTCAAATTAAAAAGTCCCAATTAAAGCTCTTTGAGACAAATAGGACAGCTGCTGTAATACGTTTGTTGAACACTGTGAAGTGCATAAATCAACCCAGGGCTACTGTAGTTCAAATAGAACAAAAAATCACACAAATAATACACGAAAGTCTATATAAACATTCATATAGGGGGCAATATTAGAAGAGACTGAAAATATGTCAAATATGTCAATATGTTTGCATTATTCTGCATAAAAATGTGTGACTTAATGTCTAACAGCTGGGATACAGTAAACACAGTATGGTAATGTAGCTACCCTTCACTGGCTAATATATACATGTTGCTAGCAGTAGCATTATCCATGACAGCTAAAGCTAGCATCAGCTGCAACAGCTATCGTTAGCATTAACCACAACAGCTATCATTAGCATTCACAACAGCTATCATTAGCATTAACCACGATAGCGAGCGCTAGCATTAACCGCCACGGCTATAATTAGCATTAACCGCAACAACTAGCGCTAGCATTCATCACAACGGCTATAATTAGCATTAACCGCAACAACTAGCGCTAGCATTCATCACAACGGCTATAATTAGCATTAACCGCAACAACTAGCGCTAGCATCAATCACGACCGCTAGCGCTGGTATTAACTTAATCAGCTAGCGTTAGCATACAGCTACTAACTTCACCATATGGCGTTACATTGGGATCTCATTAGTTTATGTAACGTGTGCTTAATCTTTGACATTCTCTGTCTGTATAGGTTTTAGCTGTGTGGAGAGGACACAGTGCCGTTAAAAGGAACATGGCCTCATGGATAATTAACACAGCCGGTGAATATTTGTCAATCCGGAAAATTAGAATATGGATTTTGCGCATCTTCGCATCGAGTCTGTACTGGTGAGAAACTTTAATTTTCAGTGTCTGTAAACCTGGTAATTTATCGAATTAGTACTCTTATTGAGAGTATATTATCCTCTTAGGCACTGAAAAATATGACTTTTATCATTTTTAAAGGGTCAAATTTATTAAGAGAGGTTTAGCTCAGAAGAGTTTACAGCTCAAACATACAAACTGTTGTTTCTGTCTAGGAGTGTGTGACTAATTATGGTTTATTCTACAGTAGAATTATTTTCATCAAAATGTTAAAAGATTTCTTTGTACTTGCGGAAAAGTAATGAAACAACAGAGTGAACACAAATATGCATTAAAGTAGCCTTTATGAAAAATGGCTTGAATTCTGTAAATGTGTCTACATTGTGAAGATACCATAGTTATATGACTAAATTATGGTTTATTCTTCAGAGGTTTATTACAATTCATAATTAAGTTATGAGTATTATATATATATATATATATATATATATATATATATATATATATATATATATATATAATCACGAAAAGCAACTACAACAAGTATCTACAGCTGTCAAAAATATGTATTGGAGCAATATTCATCAAGTCTGCATGTGTGCACAAATTCAAAGCTTTTAATTTGAAGGTGGAACAATTAAACTGTTTCCCCTGGCTGCGATTGGCTGGAGGTGACGTCGCTCGCGCTGCTCCACCCCCAGGTGGTGTTTAAATAGTGGAGGGAGAAAGGACATCATCATCCTCAGCATCATCATCAGTTTGCTTACCTGACATGATATTTCCCATCCTGCACTGAGGGCTGAAGCACTGCACAGTGAGTAGAAATGTTTATATGTATTATATAACTTTTGTATTCATACATGTGACAGGTGGCAATGAATTCTACTGAAATTACCTGTTCAGTTAATTACAAAGACTATTAATATGACTTAAACATGCACTTGCTCTTGAAAAGTAGCTTTTAAATATCTAAAATATGTGTCAATATTTGCTGCCGAAGTCTCCTGTCACTCCTGGACCACTGTGTGTCAATATTTGGACTAATAAATGGATATGATTAATAAAGTTTAATTCCTTCCTAACAGTCCCGAAGCTCTCCAGGCTGCTTTTTTAATCATTAAACTGGTTAATTTCTCAGTAAATCCGTCAGAAACCTTCATTAGAGATGTTGATGTTTTGTGCCGGCAGCCACACATGGACGCACCTTGTGACATGTCACCATTTTGGTGTAAACGGTAAGCTTGGCTGGACACATGAGCTGCACCTTATAAGGCAGTATGCCTGCTAAGTCCCTAGCATCCCGCTTTGGGCTACCAAAGCTACCAGGAGCAAAGGGTTAGCCAAACATGGGCATTCCAGCATGGCAGCCGAGCTGTTTGATTATAGGGGTTATCTGTCTGCTGCTTTTCATGTTTTATTACCTGCTGTTCAACGGGAGGTCAAAGCAGCCTTGTGACCTGCACAGAGAGGCTGAGACCAGGATAACTGAGTGAGTAGCTCATTTTGAACCTAAAGGGAAATGCACCGTTAAATGCATCTAATCTGTCACTGAAACCAACTGTAACTGTGAGTTATAGAAGGACAGAGAAAGTGTTTTATTGGTGCTCGTCTGTTTGACTGTTTAAACAGACTGAAGTTTTTTCCTCCTGCTGGAGCGTCTGTGTTTGGTAAATTAAAATGTGCAGACGGCTCTTTGTTTCCAGCTCTGTAAAGTCAAACTGATCAACTGAGAGACTTTAAACTACAAATAGATAATTCGTTTTTTAACTTTGATTGTTGCTTCTTTTGGCTTGAATATTAAATGTGACGGAGAAAATACTTTACTAAGACAACTACAAAAAATACTAAGTTTTTGTTTAATATTCCCTTTACAGCTCAGTTTCTTAAGCACTGAAGGCCCTCAAGGCTTTTCATAATATTTTATTAATGAAGGAAAGTCACAAGGCAAAGTTTGTTTCCATGGCTCATTTCATACACAAAGGCAAGTCAAGATGCTTTGCATAAAGAATAAACATCTGAAAGGAAACAAGACAAGTAAGACAATTTCCAATAAAAGATTCCATTTATTAAAAAATATTTAAGTATTGTAAAAGTATAAAAATGAGTTAATGAGGCATTAATTCAAGAAGAAGACTTTTTTCTTCTAGTAGTAGCTGTTCAGATGGACACCACGTTTTGGTTTCTGCTGTCTGTTTCGTCTCCAGGTCAAAGGTCATACCGAGGTCAGAGGTCAACCCCACTGATCCAGTCTCCAGTGACGATCCAGACGGCAGCTCCACCGCCTCTAAACCACCAGCGATCGACCCCGCCACCGCCTGCCCGCCTCACATCGACTCACCCTCTGACCGTGACTCTTCCAACATGGCTGACCCGGTGGTGGACGACAGCAAGTTCCTCTTCACAGATAACGACTTCCGCAACAGCGGGGTGGCCCAAGCCGACTGGGCGGCCAAGAAGATGGTGTGGGTGCCGTCGGAGAGGGAGGGTTTTGAAGCGGCCAGCGTAAAGGAGGAGAAGGGCGACGAGGTAACGCACGCCATGATGATGTCATCACTGTGCGACCTAACGCTGTAAAGGCCTTAAAGATAGAAGTGACTGGTTTCTACCATGAAAAGTTAAAGTGATTAAATTATAAACCAACTGTCTCTTTCGATGAAGCACAGTGTGAAACCTCAGAAAACAACAACTAAAGATCAACTTATTAGATAAATGAGTGCAACACCTGGACTTTTAATATGTGAGGTTTTTTACTGGATGTGATTCAAGCAGCTGTTAATACAACATACAGCTTATTGTCATTTTTATTGATCCCTTATTGGGGGAAATTCACTTATTACAGCAGCGTAAACAAATTATAAGTGAGAAATACAATAAAATTAAAATAATGAAAAAACAGAATAAATGTACTAAAAAAGAAATATTCTTTAACTGTATATAATTGTATGTATATATTATTTTAAAAAATGAATTGAAAGAATAATAGTAAAATAGAGAAAATTAGTTGTTTTTGTGTTGTGATGACAAATGACAGTAGTGAGTCCAGTTACACCAGATAAACAAATAAACAAAGTAGGATTTACTGGGTGTGAGCGTCCAATAAATTGTCCACAATGACGCCAAATTTGACAAATTGAAAATGAACAACCATCAGTTGAGCGGTTGGGCTAAATGGGAAATAAAAACAGCCACAACATGATTTAAAAGAAGCAGCTGAGTGTCTTCATGTCTCTTTCTCTGCAAGGATTTGAGGACAAACGTTTACATCCAAAACAGCTGAACTAAATGTTGTCTGTTGTTTATCGAGCTCCTTCGCTCTGCTTCAGCACCATGGACAGAGACGCTGCCAACAAACAGAGCTGTCCATGGTTCTGAAGCTGCAGATATAAAACTGATTCATTTTTCTCTGTAGATACATGAAGCTTAAACTGATCTATAGTGGTTACTATTCAGACACTCTTTTATTTTTCTCCTCCTTATTTCTCAGTCATTCTACTTGTTTTCTGATGTCATTGTTCTGTAACGATGCAAATTTCCTCCTTTGTGGGACGAATTAAAGATAATCTTATCTTATTTCTTACAGTACCACACTGTGTTAATCCAGCTCCGGTGAAAAGTAAATATTCAGAACTGGGGTTCAAAAATGTCATTTTATTGCAGTGTTGTGTTATTTAGTATTCCTTTAAAACCATTCCTGCATATAAAGGTCTCCAAACATTAAATTAACATAAGATAAAACTGTATTTATTCTGGAGGAAATTTTTGTGCAACAGTTGCAACACAAAGTAGGAAAAGTAAACAGATGTAGAAAAGAATAGTGCAAGCACGATCTGATAACACCAAGTAATTCATAGTCCTGGACCACTAACCCTAATCCTTACCCTAACTCTAAAAACTTTGACATTTGTCCAGGACTGTTAAGTACTTTGTGGTATCAAATCATCCAATAGTGCAAAATGCAATAAGATAACACAAATAAAACCTTATAGGAACATCTAAGAAAAACTAAGATGAGTAATTAGCTTGAAAGTAGGAGAAGATGGAGGATAACGGAGATATCTCCTCTTAATGCCAGCAGGAGGAAACGGAGTGTCTTGACATCAACACACATTTTATTTCCTGCGGCTGCAGGTGCTGGTGCAGCTCTCCAACGGTCAGAAGGTGACGATGAACAAAGAAGACATCCAGAAGATGAACCCACCAAAGTTCAGCAAGGTGGAGGACATGGCCGCCCTCACCTTCCTCAACGAAGCCTCGGTCCTCCACAACCTGCGGGAGAGATACTTCTCCAGCCTCATCTATGTGAGTCCTCTAACATTCACCTCAACCTGGAGACCTCAATGTCCTTCATACTTCTTCAACGAGATTCAAGATTTCTATGGTGCACTCCCTCAAATTTACAGAAAAACTATATGTTATGATAAAATACAGTGAGTTCAAATAATAAATACTGACCATATAAACAAAAATATATGATTAGAGCTACAGCTAACCAATACAGTAATTGGTTAGGTGGTTAGTTTTTTTTTTTAATAATTGATTCATCTTTTTAATTATTTTTTTTCAGAGAAAAAGGTAAAAAATGCAATTTGCAGCTCCTTTAATTTTTCCAAATAATCAAGAAAATAATGATTTCACGATACGTATTGCGATACGATACATGATTGTGATATATTGCGATATTCTACATAGATCATGGATAAATTTAAAATGCATTTTTGAAAGTTGTATATACAGTATGTACATTTATGAATATATATGTTGTCATATATGTATGCATATTTATATATGTATATATATTTTATAAATATATATAAATTGTTTTATTTAAATTTTTATATACTGTATATAATTGTTTTATATATATTTATAAAATTAAACAGAATAAAAAATCCATCCCCAAAATTCCCCACCCCTAATAATAACAATAATAATGATAAATATAACATAAGTTACAGCTAAAAGTCAAGTTAAATTTTAAGTGTTTAAAGTGAAACATGTCAAAGTAAAACAGAGCTAAAATGAAACTAAAGACATGAAGAAACCAAAACCATTGTGTAGATTTTTGAATATGAGTATCTCATTTATACTGATGTTTGAGGACAATGTCATGTTGTCCCTGAGGTGACAGGTAAGAAACATTTAATGAGCTGAGAGTAGGTGAATGTGGTGAATAATGAAGGTGACATGAAAATCAAACGGACATTGTGTGAAATTAAAAGAACGAGGAGATTAAATCATGAGTCACATCCAAATCAGACCATTTAAAGCTGTTTGTGGAGAGAAAAAAAAGACAGAAAAGCAGCACTTTGTAAATCAAAAATACACCTAAATATTCAGAGAACTGTGAAATAAAAGCAGCTTTTACTCTCCTTGTAAACTGAAGCTCCCACCGACAGGTGATAAAGGACGTACCGGGAGGATCAGCAGCTTATGCTTTTTATTTTTTCACTCCGTCTGACAAAGTCTAATAAGGCTGGGATGTAAAATTAAAATCATGAAGATGCTCCGCTCCATATATGAGCAGACAGCAGCTGAGCGGCTAAAAGCACTGAAAAAACTATGAAGATGAGCTGTGACCCACTGAATGAATATCCATCCATCCATCCATCCATTTTCTACCTCTTATCCTCTCTTAGGGGAACCTAATCCCCATGCATGTTTTTGGATGGTGCGAGGAAGCCGGAGTGAATAAATATCTTCTTATATAATATATTATATGTGTGTGATGCTCAGAGCAAAATAAAACCAGTTTAAATATGGTGTGCAATTCAAATATCAACCAATAATTAAGCTTTTTGACTTGAAATACATGTTGGTTATATTTTTAATTTGGTCACTACCTTTTTATTAGAAATATTACAGAGAATATTTTAAGTTATATTAATTACAGTTATTTATTTAACATTTTGTTGTTATTTATTAATTGTCAGTTAATATGTCATAAAATGACAACATTTTTAAGTCTTTTTTTGTTTTATTTCAAGTGGGAAAAAAAATAATATTCAGTTTATCGTAATGTTTGCTGCTTTTTATGGAAAGAAATGAATCAACTGTGAAAATATTTGCTGTTGATTGATGAGAAGTTTCATGAAAACATGAATTCATCTCAGACTGTGAAAGAATCTTTTAATGTGTTTTTTTATGTGTATAAAATAAAAAAAAAACCTGTGCAATAATAATGTGAATAAACAAACAATTAAAATGATGAGTAAAGCTTTTTTTGATTTTAGATGAATGGTCCTGGTCTGCAGCCTGGACCAGACCTGGACCAGACCTGGACCAGTTTTAACCTCTATGCCTTTCTGTCTGCAGGTTTTTAAACTCCTTGTGTCTGTTTAACCTCTTAAATGTTTTAATTTGTCCTCCCTCAGACGTACTCGGGGCTCTTCTGTGTGGTGGTCAACCCCTACAAGATGCTGCCCATCTACTCCGAGAAGATCATCGACATGTACAAAGGAAAGAAACGCCACGAGGTGCCGCCTCACATCTACTCCATCACAGACAACGCCTACAGGAACATGCTGCAAGGTGACTCCACACTCATCTTCACTGTCATTAATATTAGCTAAAATCACACCTGGCCAATTAGCTCTGAGGGTCTGGTGGCTAATTATTATTATTATTATTATTTTAACGTAGCAAATTACAAGAATATCCATAGGTGTAAAACATGATGCATCCCTGAGCCATAACGAGTCAATTCATCTGAATTACAATTAAAATAAATTTAAAATATGTATATATTTTTTTTTTGTTTTTAAATAGTACACTCTGCTGTGACATTTTTGGGCTATTTTTAACAGCTACAATATGGCTTTTATCAACATTTTTAAACAAATTATTCTATGACTATGATCTTAAAACTTTATTTTATTCAACAAACTATTTTCCCTTCATGCTATAATATGGTTTTAGATCAACAAATTATACAGTGGCTTCATGCAACATCCTATAATCTGGCTTTTTTGACAGTTTAAAATGTGTTTTGTTTTTTTTTTAACTTTCGTTTTTAATTTGTCTTTTAATCAACTTTTTTCAACAAATTATTCTATGAATATCTTAAAATTGTACTTTTTTAACTATACTATGCACATTTTTTGCACATTTGATATAATATGGTTTTAATTAACAAATTATATTAAACACAGTATAATGTGGCTTTTTGATGACTTTTATGACAGTTAGTATCAAATATTAATTTTAAAATGTCTTTTTATCAACTTTTTTGAAAAAAAAAAGAATATGAATATGAATCACTGTGTTACTTCTTGTAGGTATAAAATGAATGAGAACAGATGTATAGTTCTGGAGGGTAATGGTCACATTTTACCGTAAACTTTTACCAAAAACGTCCTAAAACTCAGTTCTTAGCCAAACATCGCCACACAGATGTAAGTTATTAAACAGAAGCAGGACGGCGGCTGAAGCCTCGGAGCGTCCACGGCTGACCTCAGACCAGACCTCACTACTTTCCACTGAGCCTCCGAATGGCCATACATGGAGCAGGGAGACGCTATTTTTAGACGACCGGGGTGATGGAGGCTAATCTCCCTCCGAACCAGACCCGCGAGCTGTTTGCTCTCGTGTCCGAGCGCCTCCAGAGTTCATGTTCTTTGACGAATGAGTTCAGCTCAGTCAACATTTCACATCATTTCCTCAGTTCAACATCTCCTCCTCCCCCTGTTTCTTTCTCCACAGACCGTGAGGATCAGTCCATTCTCTGCACGTGAGTCCAAACTGAACTGGTTTCCATCCCACTGCTCCAGGATGAGAGCATTTCCATCCACTTTAAACATGTTAGAGCAGCTCAGAGATCCTCCAGCATCACCTCCTTCACTTTAACTGGACTCTTTCGTCCTCATTTTATCATTAAAGATATCATTTTGATTAAAGAGCTGCACATCCTGGTGGATTAACCATTACAGAAACTTTAAAAATATTCTGGTTATCAGTAATACTGTTAATTTAAACACCCGACACTGGGTGGAGGATAATACATTTCCTGGATACTTAAACCAAATATTCACCCTAGAAAATGAAATACTGCTGTAGATTTTTGCCACCTTTCCTAAAATCCTACATATATAGATCTGTGGGGGTCTTCATTATATTTAACTCATTTATAAAACACAAAGTGTCTTGTTCCAGCGTGTATTCTGAGTCATATTTCCAGACCCACAGAATATTTTCTACTATGTCTCTGAAAACACTGAATAGCTCAAATGAAAGAAGAGACTCTCTATTTCATCATGAAAAAAATGTTTGTTTTTATCTTGTTCCATTCTTGTTTTATCAGAGGTAGAGTAGAGGACACTTTCACCAAAATCACCACTTTTTGTCCACATTCTGTTTTGCTCTCTAATCTCGATCGTCTCCACTTCCTGTTTTGATCTCTGTGGTGTATACCGTCTCTTTATGCTCTGACTACATCTCCCAGAAGCCCCAGCATTACTCACAGGCTGTGTCAGAGCGTGATCAGTGACCTGCTGCAGAAAAAACTCTTTGACGTATTATTACATCGATGACACTCAAAGAGTTAAGATGCATTTTTCAATGTAATGAGTATTATTTATACTGGTGTGATAATTAGACTAAAATACACCTGGTTTCTAAAAGAACACCAAGTTTATTTGTTTTGGAAACATTTCGGACAAGAGAAAGAAGTGTCACCCAGTTCTTTCAGTGGTTCATGTGATGGAAACTTCTGGAACGTTAACCACTATCAAAACTACTGTTATTATTATTATCATTATTATCATTATTGTCTCATGTTTCCTCCATCGCCCAGAGGAGAGTCTGGAGCTGGGAAAACTGAAAACACCAAGAAGGTGATCCAGTATCTGGCCGTCGTCGCCTCGTCACACAAAGGCAAGAAGGACGCCACCCCTGTGAGTAGAAACATCTTCAGAAACTTCCTCCTAAAGACGGTGAAAACTAAAATTTCTGACTTGTTCCTGCAGCCTCAGCAGCAGCAGCAGGGTGGATCTCTGGCCTATGTGAGTACAGTAGTAGAATAATAAGAATGTGATCTAAAAATATAATAGTATTTAATGTCACTTTTAGATCTTGGTGTTTATTTCATTTAATGTATTGGCTGTCCCATATATAAAAAATAAAAACATAAATAAGTAAATGTGCTGTTAAAGGTGTGTGTATGTGTCTAGAGCCACCATTCACTCAGAATTACTTCCCAACTTGGGATTAATACTCATTTTGCAGATTAAGAATGATAATATTACATACTGTGACCTGCAGGGGGAGCTAGAGAAGCAGCTGCTGCAAGCTAATCCCATCCTGGAGGCGTTCGGAAACGCCAAAACCATCAAGAACGACAACTCGTCCCGATTCGTACGTTGTTTTTAAAAAGGCCTCCACACTTTCCAGCCTCAGGTCTCTCAGTGCTTCGTCACCTTGTCTCCTCCGTCCTCAGGGCAAGTTCATCAAGCTCAACTTTGACGTCACCGGCTACCTGGTTGGAGCCAACATCGACACCTGTATCCTCTTTGAGAGCCACTAAATGATATGAAATAATGTGGAAACAGACGTTGACTGCTTAACGCTCTGACCTGATCAGACCTGCTGGAGAAGTCTCGCTGTATTCGTCAGGCCAACACCGAGAGAGCCTTTCACATCTTCTACTACATGGTGGCTGGAGCCAAAGACAAGCTGAGGGGTCACTATAATATAATTATAATATAAAACTCTCTGACACTCATATCTTGGACATTGTCCACTTAGCTGCTGTTACCTGCTGTGTTCAGAGGAGCTCCTGCTGGAGGACTTCAGCTGCTATCGCTTCCTGATGGCCGGCCACGTGGAGATCTCCGGTCAGGAGGACGACGAGATGTTTGAAGAGACTCTGGAGGCCATAACCATCATGGGCTTCAGCGAGGAGGAGAGACTAGGTACACCAGAAACCAACCAGACCATCGTCTGCCTCAAAAATACAAAGGAAATAAGAATTCAGCTTATTTTATTCCAAGAAAGTCAGTGAGGAGAATAAAACCACTGCTGAAAGGGTTTTGGTTTCATCAAGCTTCATGTAGTTTGGGGCGTTCGCATTGCAGCAGTTTGGAAAATAGAAATATATGATCTCTTAACTTTTGCAGCGTTGCCACATGAACATGAAACTGAAAGTTTTCAGGGAATTAGAATTTAATTTATTCCAGGAAATGAGCGAGGAGAATAAAATCACTGGAAAACCATCAGGTGTTATCTACTAAAGTGTATTGCTTTCACTTGGAAAAAATCTGAGTAATTTATTAGTATTATTATGAAGTAATTATTTCTGTTTTTCTGAGTAATTTATTTTTTATGTTTTTTATTTTTTTTCCGGGGAATTCTGTTCAGATCTGAGTAATTATTTTTCCTGTGTACATTGAGCACTGGCTAACAACAGAAGGATAAAGTCTAAAACATAACAATAATATCATAACCTTTATGAAGCTTTACCTTTATTGACCTGGTATGATAGAAAGTTAAAGATGGAGCCTCGCTGTAGGGGCAGGAAGTCTCCATAGAATCATGGGAGTCACTGACAGGTTGAATGTGCTTGTGAAATTTAAAGGTATCTTTATAATTCAGGAAAAAAAAATACCTCGAAAAAAATAGAAAAAATTACCATGAAAAACAGAAAAACCAAAACAAACTCCAAACCAAAACAGGAAAACATTAGTCAGAAAAACAGAAATAATGTTAAAAAAACAAACAAACCAATAAATAAATTACTCAGAAAAAAGTGAATGCAATACAGATCTGTAGGTATCTGCATTTTGTTCACGCTGAATCGAAAAAATACATATATATTATTAGTTTATTTTTTCACAGACATGCACTCTGGACTTTTTCTGAAATTCTCTTGGTTTTATCATGTTTAATGTAGTTTGGGCAGCATTCGCTGTGCAGCTGTGTTATATTAAAGATTCTTTAAACTCTTGTAACGAGGCTCCATGCACCATCATCCTCCTCCTCCTCCTCCTCCTCCTCCTCTCTCTGCAGGGATGCTGAAGGTGGTGTCCACTGTGCTCCAGCTTGGAAACATCAAGTTTGACAAGGAGAGGAACAGTGAGCAAGCGACCATGCCCGACAACACCGGTAATTTAAACAGGGTTCCCGCAGTTCCTTAAAAAGTCTTAAAATTACTTAAATTAAAACCCATTATTTACCATAAATTTGCTGTAAGTGTGATCAATAGGAAAACACAATATTTAGAGATTAACTGCAATGCTTCACGTTATTTTGTTCACAAAGTTCACTTCTTTGTTCTTGAAAGTTGTGAAATTAAAGTTATAGAAAAAAGTTTACTGTTATTTCTTCAATTTATATCGTCGTTGCAAGTGTTAAAGGGCTGAAAAAAATCATCAAAAATTATTATCGGATATTAATCAGATTTTTGCTCCTGCTATATATCATTACTGTCATCGGCCTCAAAAACTCCATATTGGTCAGGTCCTACAATAAATTGACTATTTTCTACAAAAGAGATCATCATGACATTTTTGGGTCTTAGATTATATTTGTTGAGGTCTGAAAAAAAAGTCTTAAATTTGACTTTTAAAGTGGTGAAAGAACCCTGTAAGCCTCCCCAGCGCTGTAGGTTTAACCTCTGAACACCTCTGACTGTCTCCATCTTGTCACCCAGCTGCCCAGAAGGTTTGTCACCTGCAGGGCATCAATGTCACCGACTTCACCCGAGCCATCCTCACGCCTCGGATCAAAGTGGGCCGGGAGGTGGTGCAGAAGGCGCAGACCAAGCAGCAGGTGATGGCAGAACTCATTTATACATAAATAAGTGGAACGGGGAGCAGCAGATCAGTGAATGTTCCTCCCTCCTTGTCCAGGCTGATTTTGCGGTGGAGGCTCTGGCGAAGGCCATGTACGACCGCCTGTTTCGCTGGATCCTGGCCAGAGTCAACAAGACGCTGGACAAGAGTAAGAGGCAGTCGTCCTCCTTCCTGGGCATCCTGGACATCGCCGGCTTTGAGATTTTTGAGGTGAAAACTTCACTGAAACAGGAAGTTGTTACTGTTTTTGAAGCTGTTCTCTAATCGCTGCGACTCTCCTCGGCCTCAGGACAACTCCTTCGAGCAGCTGTGCATCAACTACACCAACGAGCGTCTGCAGCAGCTCTTCAACCACACCATGTTCATCCTGGAGCAGGAGGAGTACAAGAGGGAGGGCATCGAGTGGAACTTCATCGACTTCGGCCTCGATCTGCAACCCTGCATCGAGCTCATCGAGAGGCCGGTCAGCCTCACGTGATCTGCTTTAGCCAGGAGTTTATAGGTCAACCAGGCCCTGTGCTTATCAAACTCAAACAAATCATCTCTATTATTCTGCAAAAACTAATGCACTAAAACACAGACCCTTAAAATCCCAGTAGCAATTAATGTGAAATTAACAAAAATCTAAGGTAAAAATGAAGTCAGGATGAAACAATAGATGATGTGACAATAAGGTGAATTATTACATTGAGAAGTGCATAGAAAGGGACTGCAAACAAAATGACAGATTTGTGCACCAAAACAGAATAAATGAGACATAAAATGTTCAAATCAAAAGCATAAATATGAGACCAGGCTCTGTAGAGCAGGATTTAGTTGGAGCAAGAATTATTATAAGAAGTAAAAGAGACTTTAAGTGGTTTTATTTAAATGTGACTTATCAAATCTGATGAATTCAGTAAATTGTCGAGACATCAAAATGCAGATAGGTTTCCTGTTCATCCTGTTCATCTTTACGGGGCAGTAACCAGGTGTTTTCATATGTCCTCACCCTGCTCACCAGGAGTCAGATATAATATTAATATAGAGGTCAGATGTGTGTAACCTGAGCCTGTCCTGCAGAACAACCCTCCCGGCATCCTGGCCCTGCTGGACGAGGAGTGCTGGTTCCCCAAAGCCACCGACTTCTCCTTCGTGGACAAACTGCTGAACACCCACACCGGTCACATCAAGTTCTCCAAACCCAAGCAGCTCAAAGACAAACTGATGTTCACCGTGCTGCACTACGCCGGGAAGGTGAGGAGAGCTTAGAGTAGTTTAAACGAAGGAGACGAGGACGACTGAAAGGTGGCTTCTGCTTCCAGGTGGATTATAACGCAGCCAGCTGGTTGACGAAGAACATGGATCCTCTGAACGACAACGTGACCGCTCTGCTCAACAACTCATCCAGCACCTTCATCCAGGACCTGTGGAAAGACGGTCAGTCCTGACGGAGCAACACCTCCAGCCTCTGGTCAGCTTCATCTTAATGTGTTGTGATTGTCGCCCCTTGCAGCGGATCGAGTGGTGGGTCTGGAGACCATGACCAAGATGTCGGAGAGCTCGGCGCCCACCTCCACTAAATCCAAGAAGGGCATGTTCCGCACAGTGGGCCAGCTGTACAAGGAGTCCCTGAGCAAGCTGATGACCACGCTGCACAACACCCAGCCCAACTTTGTCCGCTGCATCATCCCCAACCACGAGAAGAGGGTAGGATGCATCCAGAACAGAATCTTTTATCTGAGGTAAAGCTGCAGCACATAGAGAGAAAACACTGAATCTGCTGCTGCAGGCTGGGAAGATGGACTCCAACCTGGTGCTGGAGCAGCTCAGGTGTAACGGCGTCCTGGAGGGGATCCGCATCTGCAGGCAGGGATTTCCTAACCGCATCGTCTTCCAGGAGTTCAGACAGAGGTGAGAGAGCACAGTGATCATCACTGATCATCTCCTCAGATCAGATCAGATTAACATGTAGTCCTCAGAGTTGATGTTAGAAGCAGGATCAGGATTTTTCAGGAGTTTGACACCAAGAAGCAAACAGTGATGTCGAGAGGACTGGATCAGAGCATCTCCACAACTGCAGCTCTGGTGGGCTGTTCCTGGTCTGCAGTGGTCAGGATCTATCAAAAGTGGTCCAAGGAAGGACCAGAACCAGAGACAGGATCATGAGAGGACAAGGATCACCGAGTGAAGGCTGGTCCTGGTGGTCTGATCCAACAGACCAGAGGAGTTCATGCTGCTGAAGACAGAAAGGAGTCAGATAGCACAGAATAAACCTTCAGGGGTCAGAGGTCACCAGCACAATCGTTTAAATTCAGTGCTGCAGTTTCTTATTTTGACCACTGGAGGGCAGACACAACCACACTTTCCATTTCAAAATAAAACAAGTGTGGATTTATCCAAATGCCAACCATTGAAATTCTAGTGATTTTGAAATAAAAACATTGATCACTATTGCCTGGGACATTTTTTCCACCTTTTGTTGATGTTACATTAAACTGTGGTCTTGTTTGTAGATATGAGATTCTGGCTGCTAACGCCATCCCAAAGGGCTTCATGGACGGGAAGCAGGCGTGCTGTCTGATGGTGAGCTGGATTCAGCTGGACAGCGATGTTTCATCAAGCCAAAAAAGTTAACGTCACATAGAAGTGATCAACATTATCTGAAACGTTATTCAGCTCTTCTCAGACGATCAGTGGTGCACACATTCAGTTTGGAAGTAATATTGTAAAATAAGTTTGAATAAAATATCATGAATTTGCTCTCCTCCTCCTCCTCTTCTGCAGGTGAAGCACCTGGATCTGGACACCAACCTGTATCGTATCGGTCAGAGTAAGATGTTCTTCAGGACAGGAGTTCTGGCCCAGCTGGAGGAGGAGAGGGACCTCAAGCTGACCGTCATCATCATCGCCTTCCAGGCTCAAGCCAGAGGCTTCCTGGCCCGCAAGTAAGACAAACCCTCTGGTACTGAAGTACAACTTTTAGGTACTGGAGTACTTCTACTTCACCAACAGTTAGCATTATTAAAGATTACAGTAAAGCTGTATTGATCCTGGGTGTATTCACAAAGTTACCAGCTGCAGCGTTAGAGTCATGAACACATCAATGCATCAATAAATAGAATAAAATATGATATTATGCATGCAGAGTATTTCTGATCTGTACTGTACTGTTTCTACTTGCTGCTGAACTTTGACCTTAAATCTTTATTTCCAGAGCGTTTAGTAAACGTCAGCAGCAGCTGACGGCCATGAAGGTGATCCAGAGGAACTGTGCCTGTTACCTGAAGCTGAAGAACTGGCAGTGGTGGAGGCTCTTCACCAAGGTCACACACACACACACCTTAACTCTAATAGAATAAAAGAAAAATATTTTTTATTTATTCAAAGAGAAATCACAGTAATGAAGCAACAATAAACAACAGCAATGAAATAATAGAACAAGTAATAATAAATATTTAGATACTTTATTCATCTAACAGAAATTCACAGACAAAGTATAAAATGTAAATTTATAAAATGCACTAGATAAAAAGTATGTACTATTAAATTTTTTATCCATTCATAAAAAACAGAACGTCAAGTCAAAATAAGTACCCCTGTAAGTCCTTGTAAAGGTATAATAATGGATTAATAATCAAGTGGAAGACTTATATATTTTTTAATGCAAATGAAATTAAACAATTATTAGATAAATGAAATATACATAAATATAAATATTTTTACTATTTGTAATGCGATGTGACCTGTAGAAATAGACATAAAATATAAAAGCAGTGCAAATCTGTATAAAAACCCTTTTGAATACAAAAAAGTTCTTCAGGAAGATGTAAATAAAGTTGAAAGATTAGCTGCTAGATTAGCATAGCATGCTAAATATTACATATTAAACAATCAACTAAAACAAGAATGAGAGAAAATGAAATAATTTTTTTTGCATTTTATTCCAAAGAAAATCAAGAAAAAAAGCTCCTTCCTGCAATGCTTTTAATTAATGTATAAAAATAAAAACATGCATGAAACAATTAGTATAAAAGACACAAAATATAGAAATTATCTAGTTTATTACATACAATCAAAAGTATGTTGTATTGTTAAACTGTTGTTGTGACTGGAACATGCTAACTTTAGCTCTGATTTGGGCTAAATAGTTATATATATTTATATTTCTGAGCCTGCTGCACTGATTCTGTCCTCCGAACAGATAAATCCTTTTAGTTCTTTAAGAACAAGATCAACTGGAGGTTTATCTGATGTAAGATAAAAGTTCATTATTACAGCAAACTTCCTGTAAAATCAAACCTCGACATGTGTGCGCTCCAGGTGAAGCCTCTGCTGCAGGTCACCAGACAAGAAGAAGAGATGGGCCAGAAGGAGGAGGAGCTGAAGGCAGCAAAGGAGGTGGCCATGAAGACGGAGGCCGAGCTGAAGGAGATCACCCAGAAACACAACCAGGTGAGGGAAACGACGCAGGACCTCTGTGCCTCCTTTCATTTCATCTTCAGAGGTCACAGAAAGGTCACAGAGGTCTGCGTTTGCAGCTGATGGAGGAGCGAGCGCAGCTGGAGACGAAGCTCCACGCCGAGACGGAGCTGTACGCCGAGGCCGAGGAGATGAGGGTGCGGCTGGAGGCCAAGAAGCAGGAGCTGGAGGAGGTGCTGCACGAGATGGAGGCCCGGCTGGAGGAGGAGGAGGAGCGCAGCAACGCCCTGCAGCAGGAGAGGAAGGACATGGAGCAGCAGCTGCAGGTGGACACGCTGCTTTAATATTTTTATTATCATCATTATTATTAGTATTATTAGCAGCTGCAGGTGGACACGCTGCTTTAATATTTTTATTATCATCATTATTATTATTATTATCAGCAGCTGCAGGTGGACACGCTGCTTTAATATTTTTATTATCATCATTATTATTATTATTATCAGCAGCTGCAGGTGGACACGCTGCTTTAATATTTTTATTATCATCATTATTATTATTATCAGCAGCTGCAGGTGGACACGCTGCATTATTATTATTATTGATATTATTATATTAATTATTTTATATATTTATTTATGTATTAAAGTATTTAGTCTATAAAATGTTAGAAAATATGAGAAAAAAAATCCACAGAATGTCCCTTTTTTGTTTGTTTTGTTTTAAATTCACAACATAAAACAGATATCACATCTGAGAACAGAAATTGTATCTGAGACACTAGATGCAGAAAAAACAGTTTAACATTTTTGGTTTGGCAAATAATTACAATTTAACATATTTTATTATTACTAAATGGATAAAATATTAAAAAGAAATGTAGTAAATAATTGAAAAAAAAAAGTTTAAAAAAAGAAAGAAACATTCACCTTGTATATTTTATTTTGCACATGTGGAAGAAGCACTCATATCTTTTACTTTGAAATAAGAAAAGTTCCTGCAGGTACTTGAATAAACGTGCAGGAGTACTGGCACCTAAATATACTTAAAGTCAAAGTACTCCTTATGCAAAGTGACTCCACTCACAGTTCGTTGAAGTACTTGATATCCTGTTAGTTTCATTTATAAGAATGCATAATATTTTATTTTTACACTGAAGTAAAATCACAGTATTTCCCTCTGAGATGGAGTGAAGTAGAAGTAGTACTAGTACCTCAGTACTGGAGTAAATGTACTTCTCTGCAGCTGATGGAGGCTCACATAGCAGAGGAAGAAGACGCTCGTCAGAAGCTGCAGCTGGAAAAAGTCTTTGTGGAAGGAAAAGTGAAGAAACTGGAGGAGGACGTCCTGATGATGGAGGACCAGAACAACAAGCTGCAGAAGGTGGAGCAGCTTCACTGCTTTTAGTTCATCTTTTTTCAGCTTCAGAGAACTGGTCTGAACTGGTTTGTTCTGCTGAGTTTTCAGGAGCGGAAGCTTCTGGAGGAGAGGATGGCCGACATGAGCTCCAACCTGGCAGAGGAGGAGGAGAAGTCCAAGAACCTGAGCAAGCTGAAGGCCAAGCACGAGTCCATGATCTCTGACCTGGAGGGTCAGTCGACCCAAAGGCTCCAAACGCTCCTCATGTTCACTCTTTCACTCTTTTAATCTTTTAATCTTTCAATCTTTTTACTCTTCCATTCTTTTTCTCACTCCTGTTTAGATATTCCAAATGAGGCAGCAGATTATTATTCTGTTTATTTCTTTTTCATTTATGTTGAAATATTTGAACACATACAGTTTTCTTACGTAATACAATAACCACAAAGTAAACATCTTTAGAGATAAAACCCATAAATTTGGATTTATTACTATAAGATAGACTGTATATTAGTAATTATTATCTATAATTACAGTATAGACTGTAAATTAAATTAGGCTGCTGGGGAATTGATCCTCAGTGCTTTATATTTGTTTTATTATAAAGGTATTAATTTGAGTTTTTAATACCTAATTAGCTTAATTAGTTAGGTTTAATTAGTTAGTTTCCCTCATCAAACCTGCAGAAATGTAAACTGCATGAGGAATATTTTCATACAAACACATTTCTTTCTCTAACATGATTGAAATGTGTATAGAAACTGTAAATACCGGAAAATTAAATGAGATTTAGCCTAAAAAATAGATTAGATGGCTGAGGAATTAATTACTCTTCTCGATATTAATTAGAGTTTTTATTTTATTACAATAATAACGCTCTGGTGACGCTCTGCTTTCCTTCTCCTGCAGTGCGCATGAAGAAGGAGGAGAAGGGCCGTCAGGACATGGAGAAGGCCAAGAGGAAGGTGGAGGCGGAGCTAGCCGACCTTCAGGAGCAACACGCCGACCTTCAGGCCCAACTGGCCGAGCTCCGAGCCCAGCTAGCCGCCAAGGAGGAGGAGCTACAGGCCACACAGGCCCGGTAAGAGTTTATGAAAGAGGTAAAGTAACACAGACACTACGATGGTGAACGGAGATTAACATGAAGTGACACAGTGAGAACAATGTGAGACAAATCTGAGCATTACACAATATTTAAACATGAATTTAATATCAAAATTAGGATGTGGGACCTCTTCTTCCCAACATAAAGGTCTAGATTTTAATTAATTTAATCAACCTCTGGTTCCCAGAAAGGAGCTGCAGAAATCCAAAGTGTCCTTAATGGCTGCTAAGAAGAACACATCTCCTAAAATCCAAATATTCAGTTAACTACACAAAAGCATCACTTCACTTATAATGTTTTTGTTATGTGGCTTCTCTTTGCTCTTTTCTGCACTGGATGTACTGTACATTTTTTAATCACTTTAAACTTCACACTTTGTATTGCAGCTGTTTCACAGCGGTTTCCTTCAGGATTAATGTATATAAATAAAGTTTTTTGTTTTTTTTTTAAAGGTGATAAACTCTCAAATCCTGCTCGTCTGCACAGTACATACGGTACATATTTTAGTGCAATAAACAAATGGACTCACTGTTCATTTTATTTCATTTATTTTATTTATGATTATTTATAGATTTATGTTGACTTTGTTCCACTGTTGTCTCTTTATGTTGTTCCGTCACTTTATATCTTGACAGCTGTAACGTTCCCTGCTGTGGGACTAATAAAGGTTTATCTTTTCTGAAATCTGATGTTTACCAGAGCTGTGACTCTTATTCCACTAAATATATTAGAAACTACATGAGAAGCTTTTCTGTTCGCAGTTTAGAGGAGGAGAGTAACCAGCGGGGGGCGGCGGTGAAGCGAGTTCGGGAGTTGGAGGCTCTGATGTCGGAGCTGCAGGAGGACTTGGAGGCGGAGAGGGCGGCCAGGGCGAAGGTGGAGGCGTCCCGTCGAGATCTGGGCGAGGAGCTGAACACCCTCCGGACCGAGCTGGAGGACAGCCTGGATACCACGGCCGCCCAGCAGGAGCTCCGGTCCGTAGACGGGTTAACGCTTCCTGTCCGGCCTCTGATTGGTCCTCAGGCTCTCAGTAGTGTTTCAAACATCAGGCAGAAAAACAGGGCAGACGAGGAGAAAACATCCAAGAAATGTCCTGAACTTTGATTAATTAATTAATCAGATTCTTAAAAAAGAACTTTACTTAAAAACTTCTCACACCAAAATATGGAAAGCATGTAGAAAATAGAAGATTTCGTTTATTGAAGCAGGATAAAACAGTAAAACAACAATAATGAAAAAAAAAAAAAAATGAAGTAATAATAATAAATATTTTATGTACAGTGTGGGCTAAAGAAGAAATATTCTTTTATTGAAATTCACTTGTTAATAATAAATATTTTTTAATAGCAAATTAAATGATATTCATTATTTAGACTGTGGATATGACTTCTAAATTATGAAATATAAAATACAAGCAGTGAAAGCAGATGCTTATTCTTCTGAAATTATCAGAGACCAAGTCCCAACACATTTTTAATTCCAAGAGAAAGAAATAAAAATGACATACTTTTAAGAATTTTGGCACATTTTAGACCAAAATATATGTTTAAGATTACTTAAATAATCCTGAACATCCTGTGCTGCTATGGATGAAAGAAGACTTTTATACACTCATCGCACTTTAAAGGTTGTGAATTTATAAATAACTTTATGAATCTAAAATAAGGACAGGTTTAAAGCAGACGAAACGTCACGGCGCTGCAGAGGAGTAAATAACAGAGTCGTCTGCATGAAGCGTGATCGCTTGAAAGCCAAACTTTTCGGCCGTGTCGCTGTGACGTCTTGTGTTTCTGTGGTTTGGACCTTCAGGGCGAAGCGAGAGCAGGATGTGGCCATGCTGAAGAAAGCCATGGAGGATGAAGGTCGGAGCCACGAGGCCCAGATCCAGGAGCTGAGACAGAAACACAATCAGGCTGTGGAGGAGCTCAGCGACCAGCTGGAGCAGGCCAAGAGGGTATTTAAACACAACAAGCTATTTAATAGGATATTTACTGCTCAACTTATCATTAGAGATGTGTTTAATGACATCAGAAAACAAGATATTTAATAAGATATTTACTGCTCAAATTATCATTAGAGATGTGTTTAATGACATCAGAATACAAGATATTTAATAGGATATTTACTGCTCAAATTATCATTAGAGATGTGTTTAATGACATCAGAATACAAGATATTTAATAGGATATTTACTGCTCAAATTATCATTAGAGATGTGTTTAATGACATCAGAAAACAAGATATTTAATAAGATATTTACTGCTCAAATTATCATTATAAATATACAATAGATAAAATTATTATTTTTTATTATTATTTTCAATTATTCTGTGGTGCTTTTATTCTCGACTTATTCCATTTTAGCTCTTTTCTTTTGGCTCTTTATATGGCTGTATTTAATTGTATTTAATAGCATTTGAATGCCCCTATGTGGTGTGTTTTTTTTTCTGTCACACTCTTCGTGCTTTTTGTTATTTTAATTGAGTTTCAGTTATCTTGTTGCAATAAATAAACAGGCCTTGTCTCACAGAAATTCCAAATGTTATTTAAAATATTTTACAATATCCTCTTTATCCAGAGACAGCTTCTATAGGGACTAGAACTGCATCTAAAAATATTTTCAATTAACTTTAAAAATTAAAAATATTTTTTTAATTTCAATTTTAAAAAAAGACATTTTTTTATTTTTAATTTGAATTTTTAAACTAGTAGTTTTGTCAGTCCAACAGCACGAAATCAAATATAAATATATTCATGTAAAAATATAAAATTAGAAATCATTAAAGCAACACGTGCTGGAACCAGAACATTTTGTACAATACGTGCATTTTAATGATCAATTGATGATTAAACTTTTTAACCAATTAACTGTTCATTAAATTATTTCACATGAAAATACTGTAGTTTTAATATTTTATTATGGAGAATGTGGTGATAAAAACTTAAATAAATATGTAACTAATGATAAAGCACAGTGATAGATGAACATGCTGTTTATATTTGGTTTATACCCAAATAATTTAGAAGAATCAGTGAATCATTTGTAGATTTAGGAGGACTGTTGGTAAAAAGAGTGAAAGCCGTCTGGTCCGATGGTTATCTGAGCTATCTGCAGCTCTTTAGAGGAAATGACCTTCACAATAAAACATCAACAACATTATTAGAGTATGACTCTATCATTTTGGTTCATTTCATCAATCAATAAAGACCCTCTCCGTCTCTCCGTCCAGGTGAGGGCTGGTCTGGAGAAAGCCAAGCAGGCTCTGGAGAAGGAGTCGGCCGACCTGAGCGCCGACCTGCGATCCCTCGCCGGCGCCAAACAGGATGTGGAGCACAAGAAGAAGAAGGTGGAGGGCCAGCTGAACGAGCTGCACTCTCGCTTCAACGAGAGCGAGCGCCAGAGGACCGAGCTCGGCGAGCGGGTCTCCAAGATGACCGTGAGCCTTAAAAATACCGGATAATTAAGTAGAAACGAAACGACCCAACATATTTAGGACTTCACCATCCCTTCCTGTCCTCCTTTTCTTTCTCCTCCTCTCCTCCAGGTGGAGCTGGACGCCATGACGAGTCTGTTGAACGAGGCCGAGGGAAAGAACATCAAGCTGAGCAAAGACGTGTCCAGTCTGTCCTCCCAGCTCCAGGACGCTCAGGTGACAAGTTCTGCTGTGAGCTAAATGCTAACATGCTCCATGTTAGGCAGGCATTTACCAGTTTAGCTTAGCATGCTAACATCTGCTTTTTGACCTGATGAGAGGTCACAGGGGTCACAGTGATTTCCTAAGTGAGAACCAAATGACTGCATGTTTCCAGTAGATGACAAGAAATTTCAGTGAAAAATTCTCAAGGAAATCAAAGATGTGAGGAAACGTTTAGACATTTTACTTTGACCCACTTGGTGTCGCCTCAAAATATTTAGAGATATTTAACATCTCATGTAAATTTCATGATATTTAGCTCCTTTAGTCGTCAGGTTATTTCACTTTTGGTGGAACAAGAGGAAAAGCCCAAAGATTCCTAAAGTCAGTGGGGACCCGCACAGATTTTCACACATTTGTAAGGCATTTCAGTCTGGATCAAAGATAAGATAAAACTAAATTCATCCTGAAGGACGTTCTAACACAACAGAAAAAAGGTTTGTACACTGCAGAAAAGCAGAACATAAAATATAAATATCAAACTGCTCTCTCCACCACATCTCGTCTCATCTCGACAGGAGCTGCTGTCGGAGGAGACCCGTCAGAAGCTGAATCTGTCCGGACGTCTGCGTCAGATGGAGGAGGACAGGAACAGCCTGGTGGAGCAGCTGGAGGAGGAGACGGAGAACAAACGGGCCGTGGAGCGTCAGGCGTCCAGCCTCAACATGCAGGTCAGTCAGGTCAGATGGACGTGAAACGGCGTCCCGTAGAAAGACAACTTACCCCTTTAACCCTCCGTCAGCTGTCCGACTACAAGAAGAAGCTGGACGAGATGTCGGGGACGGTGGAGCTGCTGGAGGAAGGGAAGAAACGTCTGCAGAGAGAGCTGGAGGCGGCCAACGGTGAGTACGAGGAGAAGGCGTCAGCGTACGACAAGCTGGAGAAGAGCCGGAGCCGGATGCAGCAGGAGCTGGAGGACGTCCTCATGGACCTGGACAGCCAGAGACAGCTGGTGTCCAACCTGGAGAAGAAGCAGAAGAAGTTTGATCAGGTCAGACAAGTTTGTTATCGTCCAGCGAGTGCAAACTAACGGTTAACTGCAGGTTTTGTCTCCATCATTTACACAGAGGAACGTTTCAAAAACACTTGTGTCCTCCAGATGCTGGCTGAGGAGCGAGCCGTTTCCTGTAAGTTCGCTGAGGAGCGTGATCGAGCCGAGGCCGAGGCCAGGGAGAAGGAGACGCGAGTCTTAGCTCTGGCTAGAGCGCTGGAGGAGAACCAGGACGCTCTGGAGGAGGCGGAGAAGACAGTGAAGGTCCTCAGAGCTGAGATGGAGGAGCTCATCAGCTCCAAGGACGACGTGGGAAAGAGCGTAAGAGGAACCGCCTGAGCATGACAGACTTCTGTCATCGATTCTGGTCTGATCTGGTCTCTGTCCTCTTCTCAGGTCCACGACCTGGACAAGGCCAAACGTGGCCTGGAGGCCGTGGTGGAGGAGATGAGGGCGCAGATGGAGGAGCTGGAGGATGAGCTGCAGGTCGCCGAGGACGCAAAGCTACGTCTGGAGGTCAACAGTCAGGCACTCAAAGCTCAGCATGAGAGGGAGCTGCACAGCCGGGACGAGATGGGCGAGGAGAAGAGGAAGCAGCTCCTCAAACAGGTGGAGGAACACCTCCTGATGCTTCTGATGACTCCCTTTACCTCCTACAGCTCCTCAAACAGGTGGAGGAACACCTCCTGATGCTTCTGATGACTCCCTTTACCTCCTACAGCTCCTCAAACAGGTGGAGGAACACCTCCTGATGCTTCTGATGACTCCCTTTACCCAAAGGGCTCAGTGGATACATAATATAACATAACATGATATAATATAATATAACGTAATCTAATATAATATAACATAGCATGATAGAACATAATATAACATGATATAATATAATATTAAGTTCACCTGCTACAGCAGCATATTAGAATTAGTAATAATAATAATAATAATAAATAAATAAATAATAAAATAAATAAATAAAAATAAATAATAGATTGTGGATGCACCTTATAAATTATGAAGAATAAAAACAGTGAAAGTTTTCTGTTCAAAAGTACAAATTAGTTATTGATATGTGCTTCTAGTGTGAGCTAGGAGCTAAGCTAACACCAGAGCCGCTAGTGTGAAATAAATCTAAAATTCAAGATCATAAAGCCACTTTTTTTTTTTAAATTCATTTGATTATTAATCTAGATACACTGTCATAATGGAATTACATTGTTAATATGATGAACGGACAATAGCTAATTCAATTATTTATTCAGGATTTAAAAACAAATCTGTTTTTGCTTAATGAGCAGCAGGGGAGGCTTTAAGGTTAATAAAACCAAAATGTCCCTCTGTCCATCAGGTGCGTGAGCTGGAGGAGGAGCTGGAGGAGGAGAGGAAGCAGCGAGGTCAAGCGTCCAACTGCAAAAAGAAGCTGGAGGGGGAGCTGAAGGACATGGAGGAGCAGCTGGAGGCCACCAGCAGGGGGCGTGACGAGGCCGTCAAGCAGCTCCGCAAGATCCAGGTCTGAAAACGTGACAAACCACTTCCTGTGACGTTTCCTTCTCGTCAGACTGACTCACATCTGCTCTCAGGGCCAGATGAAGGATCTCCAGAGGGGCCTGGAGGACTCTCGTGCCGCCCAGAAGGAGGTCCTCGCCTCAGCCAGGGAGTCCGAGCGCCGGTCCAAGGCCATGGAGGCCGACATCATCCAGCTGCACGAGGTCAGGCCTTCAAAATAAAAGATTGTTCTTTCCCCTCAGTCACCGTCTGAAGATGTTTCGTTAAGTTGACATCAACTTCCTGTCTCTCTGTCCATCCAGATGTTGACAGCAGCTGAGCGAGCTCGTAAACAAGCAGAGACGGAAAGAGACGAGCTGTCCGAAGAGCTGGCCGCTAACTCCTCTGGAAAGTAGGTGTCTAATGTTATCTATGCATTTATTTATTATTTATACATTTTTATTATATATTTCATGTTGAAGGGGAAAGAGACAGTCGTCCTTCAATGACAAAGTCAACAGCTTGAGTTCGAAAACAAAAATTTAATTAAATAACGTAGAAAAATCCGTTGAGTGAAACTCTAGCTAAACAAAAGAAGCTTGGTCTTTTTAAAGATTTTTTTGTAATATATTATCATGAATCAAAAACATGATCAGCAAAGTTGATCAGAAGCAACGTCATAATAATATACAAAATAAGAAGCAGTGTCATCAGTAAAGAAGTAGAAAAATATGTCAGAATATGAATGAAGTAAACAGATGGATCTGTGCAGGACTAATAACTAATATAGATCAGTAAACAAGGAAGATGGAAAAAGGACCAGCTGGTGGAATAAAACACTCTTCTATCTGTGGAAAGGCTGCTTTAGAAGACGGACTTGTCTTCTCTCCGTCCTCCTTCTGCTCAGATCGCTGCTGTCTGATGAAAAGAGACGTCTGGACGCTAAGATCAGCCAGCTGGAGGAGGAGCTGGAGGAGGAGCAGGCCGCCATGGAGAGCCTCAACGAGCGGCTGAGGAAGAGCCAGCAGCTGGTGGGTCAGGACCAGCACCTGGTCCTCTGGTGGTCTGCTGGTCCAGGTCCTCTGGTCCTCTGGTGGTCCAGGTCCTCTGGTCCTCTGGTGGTCTGGTGGTCCAGGTCCTCTGGTGGTCTGGTTTTATCTTTCTTTCCTGTGCAGGTGGATCAGCTGGGTGCTGAGCTGACAGCAGAGCGCTCCTCCTCACAGAGCAGAGAGGCCTCCAGGCAGCAGCTGGAGAGGCAGAACCGGGAGTTGAAGGCCAAGCTGCAGGAGATGGAGGGTCAGGGACGCAACAAACTCAAATCCTCCATCGCCGCCCTGGAGGCCAAACTCAGGGAGGTGGAGGAGCAGCTGGAGGTGGAGAGCAGGTACTGATGCATGCTGGGAAACGAAGTGTGAACTTCCAACTGGCTTTTAACCTCTTTGGGTCCGACAGTGTGAAATAATACTCTACTCATTGAGGAACATAATCACATTAAAACAGCAGAACTGGGAGCTTTCTCTAGTTATTTTTTGCACCTTAAATAATAAATATATATAGGTTTGTTTTTTAGGTTCAAACAAAGAGAAAGTACAGAACAATAAAAAACATAAAGCAGTGTCATCAGTAAACAAGTGGGTAAGTAGAAAAATCTGTCAGAATACGAAGTAAATAAATGGGTCTGTACAGGACTAATAACTAATATGGATCAGTAAACAACAAAAATACAATTTATTATTATTATTATTATTGTAGGTGATATGACAGTGATTTTGTGTTAGTTATGTTGCACTTTGAGCTCCAGGGTGCATCATTAATAAATAAGTATTAATAATAAAGTATTAAGTAATAAGTATGGCATATCAATATGAATGTTAGCAACATGTCTCTACTGTTTTCCTGTTATTTTCAGTCATGAAATGTTTTAATCCTGATGTTTCACTGCATGATTAAAGGTGTAGCATCACTATTTCAAGCGATACGACGGTGATCTTGTGTTGATCGTGTCGTGCAGAGAGCGCCAGGCCAACGGCAAGAATCTGCGTCAGAAGGAGAAGAAGCTGAAGGATCTAAGCGTCCAGATGGAGGATGAGAGGAAGCAGGCACAGCAGTACAAAGACCAGGTGAGACTGGAGAAATAACGATGATGATGATGATACTGATATTAAGAGGCATAACAACATGAGGGGGTCAGAGGTCAGGCAGGTCATGGTGTCATACCTGATCGGTGTGTTTAGCTGTTAAATAAAGTGTTTGCTGCCTGCAGGTGGAGAAGAGCAACGTGAGGCTGAAGCAGCTGAAACACCAGCTGGAGGAGGCCGAGGAGGAGGCGCAGCGAGCCACCGCCGCTCGCAGGAAGCTGCAGAGGGAGCTGGAGGAGGCGACGGAGGCCAACGACGCTCTCAGCAGAGACCTGGCTTCACTGAGGAGCAAGCTGAGGTACCGAGGAGAGGGGAGATACTGCTAAAATACTACTGAAATACTGCTAAAATACTGCTAGAATACTACTGAGATACTGCTAAAATAATAATGAGATACTACTGAGATACCGATGAGATACTGCTAAAATACTACTGAGATACTGCTGAGATACTGCTGAGATACTACTGAAATACTACTGAAATACTGCTGAGATACTACTGAAATACTGCTGAGATACTGCTGAGATACTACTGAAATACTGCTGAGATACTACTGAGATACTGCTAGAATACTACTGAAATACTACTGAGATACTGCTAAAATACTGCTGAGATACTGCTGAGATACTACTGAGATACTGCTAGAATACTACTGAAATACTACTGAGATACTGCTAGAATACTACTGAAATACTACTGAGATACTGCTAAAATACTACTGAGATACTGCTAGAATACTACTGAAATACTACTGAGATACTGCTAAAATACTACTGAGATACTGCTAGAATACTACTGAAATACTACTGAGATACTGCTAAAATACTACTGAGATACTGCTAGAATACTACTGAAATACTACTGAGATACTGCTAAAATACTGCTGAGATACTGCTAGAATACTACTGAAATACTACTGAGATACTGCTAAAATACTACTGAGATACTGCTAGAATACTACTGAAATACTACTGAGATACTGCTAAAATACTACTGAGATACTGCTGAGATACTGCTGAGATACTACTGAAATACTGCTGAGATACTACTGAAATACTGCTGAGATACTGCTGAGATACTACTGAAATACTGCTGAGATACTACTGAGATACTGCTAGAATACTACTGAAATACTACTGAGATACTGCTAAAATACTGCTGAGATACTGCTGAGATACTACTGAGATACTGCTAGAATACTACTGAAATACTACTGAGATACTGCTAGAATACTACTGAAATACTACTGAGATACTGCTAAAATAGTACTGAGATACTGCTAGAATACTACTGAAATACTACTGAGATACTGCTAAAATACTACTGAGATACTGCTAGAATACTACTGAAATACTACTGAGATACTGCTAAAATACTACTGAGATACTGCTAGAATACTACTGAAATACTACTGAGATACTGCTAAAATACTACTGAGATACTGCTGGAATACTACTGAAATACTACTGAGATACTGCTAGAATACTACTGAAATACTACTGAGATACTGCTAGAATACTACTGAAATACTACTGAGATACTGCTAAAATACTACTGAGATACTGCTAGAATACTACTGAAATACTACTGAGATACTGCTGAGATACTGCTAGAATACTACTGAAATACTACTGAGATACTGCTGAGATACTGCTAGAATACTACTGAGATACTGCTAGAATACTACTGAAATACTACTGAGATACTGCTAAAATACTACTGAGATACTGCTAGAATACTACTGAAATACTACTGAGATACTGCTGAGATACTGCTAGAATACTACTGAAATACTACTGAGATACTGCTGAGATACTGCTAGAATACTACTGAGATACTGCTAGAATACTACTGAGATACTGCTAAAATACTACTGAGATACTGCTAGAATACTACTGAAATACTACTGAGATACTGCTGAGATACTGCTAGAATACTACTGAAATACTACTGAGATACTGCTAAAATACTACTGAGATACTGCTAGAATACTACTGAAATACTACTGAGATACTGCTAAAATACTACTGAGATACTGCTGAGATACTACTGAGATACTGCTAAAATACTACTGAGATACTGCTAGAATACTACTGAAATACTACTGAGATACTGCTGAGATACTGCTAGAATACTACTGAAATACTACTGAGATACTGCTAGAATACTACTGAGATACTGCTAGAATACTACTGAAATACTACTGAGATACTGCTAGAATACTACTGAAATACTACTGAGATACTGCTAAAATACTACTGAGATACTGCTAGAATACTACTGAAATACTACTGAGATACTGCTAGAATACTACTGAAATACTGCTAGAATACTGCTGAAATACTACTGAGATATTGCTAAAATACTACTGAGATACTGCTAGAATACTACTGAAATACTACTGAGATACTGCTAAAATACTACTGAGATACTGCTAGAATACTACTGAAATACTACTGAGATACAGCTGAAATACTGCTGAGATACTGCTGAGATACTGCTAGAATACTACTGAAATACTACTGAGATACTGCTAAAATACTACTGAGATACTGCTAGAATACTACTGAAATACTACTGAGATACTGCTAAAATACTACTGAGATACTGCTAGAATACTACTGAAATACTACTGAGATACAGCTGAAATACTGCTGAGATACTGCTAGAATACTACTGAAATACTACTGAGATACAGCTGAAATACTGCTGAGATACTGCTGAGATACTGCTAGAATACTACTGAAATACTACTGAGATACTGCTAAAATACTACTGAGATACTGCTAGAATACTACTGAAATACTACTGAGATACTGCTAAAATACTACTGAGATACTGCTAGAATACTACTGAAATACTACTGAGATACTGCTAAAATACTACTGAGATACTGCTAGAATACTACTGAAATACTACTGAGATACAGCTGAAATACTGCTGAGATACTGCTAGAATACTACTGAAATACTACTGAGATACAGCTGAAATACTGCTGAGATACTGCTAGAATATTACTGAAATACTACTGAGATACAGCTGAAATACTACTGAGATACTGCTAGAATACTACTGAAATACTGCTGAGATACTGCTAAGATAGTGCTAAAATACTACTGAGATACAGCTGAAATACTGCTGAGATACTGCTAGAATACTACTGAAATACTACTGAGATACAGCTGAAATACTGCTGAGATACTGCTAGAATACTACTGAAATACTACTGAGATACAGCTGAAATACTGCTGAGATACTGCTAAGATACTGCTAAAATAGTACTGAGATACTGCTAGAATACTACTGAAATACTACTGAGATACAGCTGAAATACTGCTGAGATACTGCTGAGATACTGCTAAAATACTACTGAAATAATACTAAAAAAAGTTTCCTCTGTTTAAAGGGACGCTGTATTTTTTAAGTATTTTATTTCCTCAAATCAACGTCTTCATTCATAAATAGATCCTCATTGGTGTAAAATAACATATGTGAACACTCTGACTTATCCTCCTGGGTGAAGAATCAGTTATGTGTCTTTACATAGAGCGGGTCGCTCATACGGAAGCTTCCATGTCTTTACGATCAAAAACTACGGACTGCAGAGAGGGACATAAAGCACTACCTGCTAGTACCCATAGGACAAAATGCATTTCTGCGTTTTGTGATTCACTTTTCACAGAGAAGCAAGATGGAGACGCTGGTTTGACTTAAACTAAAACCTGCACTGCACTTTTGGTCATAATACAACACCATACTTATGCTGCGCTGAATCCTCATTGCTAAAAAAATGTAAAAGGGCCATAAAATGAGCGGAGCTCAGGGCTGGGGATCTGTGGTGATAGTGGCCGCCTGAGAGTTGACCCATTCTGCTTACCGTAGTTCCAACCATGCTGCAATGCATGCAAAGTCAAATTTAACCACTAGATGAGAGAAAAAATGACATAGTGTCTGTTTAATTAATGATATAAGGATGAAAATGATCATTAGTTGAATCCCTGGACGAGATGATGGAGCAATCTTCTAAAATCACTACTGAAGCACATTTATTCACAGGTCATTTGCTGCTGTCCTGATTTATTTTATTTTGTCAAATTTGACAGTCAAACTGAAATATTATCAGATAAAAGAAGAGTTTAGTAAGCGTCACTTTCTGACATTTTAAGTAACATAATATTCAACAAAATAACCTACAATAATACTAGTTTAGTTTTGTGGCTTTATAAATTCATATCCAGTAAATTCTTCACTCTGTGATCATGTGATGTCATCGTCTATTTACGTTGTTTTTCCCTCAGGAGTTTAGGTAAGAGTTCAATTTAAAGTTTTTAGCATTTTATTTTATTTTTTTTAATGATAAAAACGTGACCCTGGTTCATTTCATGACGTTTCCATCCAGCAGAAGAATCAACAGTGATAACAAATGAAAAATGAGGTGAATTATTTTGACGGTACACTTCCTCTTCCTCCTCTTGCGTCCTGTTTGGCCTCAGACCCTGCTGATCCTGGATCTTCTTGAGCTCTTTCACTTCACTGCTGCATCTTTTCAGGGGCTTTCACTGTCCTTCACCTCCTTCTGACCCTCCTCTTCCTCCTCTTCCTCCTCCTGCTGATGTGTTGCTCTTCCCAGGCGTGCTGGAGGAGGAGGAGGAGGAGGAGGAGGAGGCGCAGAGGTTCAGATGTTCAGCAGTCCCAGCCCTCGGAGCAGCGGCAGCATGAGGAGCCTGGGGCTGGGAGGAGGCGTCAGCAGGAGGAGCACCATCAAGGAGAACTCAGTGGAGCTGCAGGAGGAGGAGCCTCCATCTCGCTCTCCTTCTCCGCCTCTGGATCGCCATGGCGACGACTACAACCACGAGTAGACCGTCCTAATTATTATTATGATAAAACACAACGACACTAAAGCCAACACCAGATATTATTAAATATTATTTTAGACCTAAAAAAACTGTTTTTCTGCTTCCAGCGTCTCCAGTATTTGATGCTTTCAAACTATTTGACAGAAGCTCAGATGACAAAGGTTCAAATTCAAGTGATATTCACGTAAAATTTAAATCTACAAGGATTTATTTGTTGCTCTTTAAAATACATATTTACTTTGCTCAGAATACACTGATCATGAGCTCCAGCTAAATCAAATAAAACGTTTCAGTAAAGCTGCTGAATTTATCCAAACGCTACGAAGCTCAGTGCATTCTGGGATTTGAAGTAGTTTATATATATTATTCATATCTATGCATTTTATTTTTCCTCCTTCGTCTTTCCAGCTTTATGGAGTGACGACTCGTCTTCATTTTAATTAATGTTAATTAGTTCACTGATTTAACAAGAAATGACCCCAAAATTGAATTATTAGAACATGTTTTATAAATCATTTTCATTACGTGTCATTACATGACTCTGATCCTACAAACAGCAGCTTTAAATAAATAAAACTTTATTATTTAAGGAAATAAAGTCAAAAGTGAAACTAAATGGCCTTCAAAATAAAACGCAGAGGCAGAAACTGACTCCCGTCTTAATTTAAGAGTGAAGCTAAAAAGAAGAAACCATTTATTTCCAGTGTTGTGGATCAATGTATCGTATAAGTTATGTGACTTTAATCTTTTTAAATTTATTCATATATGACAGGTAGTTTAAAGTCAGTTTTCCTAGTTTCACTTTTCCCAAAAATAAAACAATATTCCATCTGCTGCAGAATAAAAAAAAATATATTTTTAACACGTTTCTCAAGTTGACTCTATTTATTTTTAAAAAATAAATGACATCTGTTCTTTTTTTATATATAAACCACTCATATTTCAAGTATCCAAAATAAACACTAAATTGCAAATAAGAATTTTTATTTTGATCTATGGTGTGATAATGGAGCACAAATCTATATTTTTTGAAATATGCAGCAGATCAAATGAAAACCGTCAGAACAGCGTCAGGGTTCTGGGTTTATTTTTTGGAAAATGAGAAAGTTATTTTTAGAATATTTTGGAGTGAATCTGTTTATCTGCAAAGTGAAAGTAAAAATTTGTTGTGACTTTAAACCTCACAGAATAAAGGCGACTTGTTCCACTTCCTGCTCTAAATTAAACTGAAAGCTACCAAATGCTCTCTGGGTGTCGCCTCACTTCTTCACATTCAATCCAGCTTCTTTTCTTTTCATCGTTTCAACTTTTATTGATGTTTTCAGGAAACGTTTCGTCTTTGACCTTGACAGGAGGAAGGTCGACTCTGAGCAGCTCTGTGTTTAAACATTTTATTAAACCCTTCAGCTGAAAACATTTCATTTAACACCTTTGACACAGGTTCTTTTTAACATAAAACACTCGTAGCCTTCACTGAAGTTTTCATGTCTCCTCTATCAGAGGACGTTGCCTAGTAACGCCTGGACGGACAGAAGTGGAGCCTCGTTCCATCCCATAATATCAAAGTTCGATCAGCTCCTGACGTCCACAAACGTCATGAACTCAACAGAATAAAACCCAGGTGGTGCCCAACCCCTGGTCTACCAGGCATAGAAAGATTTTCAAAATAATGGCCTTTTTTAAGCCCCTGTTTGTGGACCTAAAAAGGGTGAAGTGTTCATGCACTTTAATTCATTTTTTCTCTTCTAAATCCACTATAAACTGTCCTAATTCAAATTAAAACTACGATTTATTTTGTTTTCTACTCAAATAACCCTTCAAGCTTTACTCCAGTTTTTATAGTTTTTATCATCTCCTCTGGTAAAACCAGAAGCAGGAAACTTGAAATGATCTCATGCAGCACATTTACTAAACTATAGCTGTTCTATATGTAATCTTTACACTTGGTTCTACTATTTCAGTTCCATTTGATGACATGTCATGTTTTGGGCTCTAATATTAGAGGATTCAGAGGTGAATTCTAATAATAATTCTGCTTAAAGAGGATTAGATCAACGTTTCCTGAACAGACGGAGCTGAACGAGCCACAAAACCACAACAAGCTGGAGTTTAAGGAGGCTAAAAATCTCTTCATCATCACACTAATTACTGATAAAACATGTTATTAAAGGCTTTAAGACGCAGAACCGTGAGTATTATGACGTTTTTCTGCCGTCAATCTTTAGCGTTTAGGACTCCAGGTGTTTGAATCTGCTCTCTCTGAGATTAAAGGCACAAACTTCATTAAAATCAGACCATTAACAGAGTTTTTAGGACAACAGATCAGGACTGATGTTCCCTGAACAGATCAAAAGTGATATTTAAAAATAGAAAAGTTAAATTCTCAGAAAAAAAAAAAAAACGTGGATAAAAAGTGTCAGAAAATAATCTGATATTAAAAAGAGCTTTGAAAAGGTTAAATCCACCTGAGGATGATCATGTTTACAGATGTTATTTTAGTTTAGTTATTTTTGGGAACTAAACTGTTAAATATGAACTCTAACAGGAAGTGAATATTATTGTGAAGGTGAGGAGCAGCAAGTCCAGTGCTGCTAACAAACAAACAAACAAACAAACAAACAAACAGTGACAGTGTGACTGGAGCCAGTAACAGACATCCCATAGTATCCATAGCAACTGTATCCATCTGTCCATTTGCATCCTAGCATGTCCCAGTGAGACTGTCTGGATCCAGGATGCAGGACCAAGGTCAGGACCAGGACCAGGATCAAGACCAGGACCAGGACCAGGACCAGGATCAGGACCAGGATCAGGACCAGGATCAAGACCAGGACCAGGGTTCAGGCTCACAGCAGCAGTTTGGGTCCAGATCCGAAGTCCAACCTCTTCACCAACCTTTACGAGACGACAAACATTCAGTGACTCAACTAGAGACCAAACAGAAAAAGCAACACTTCAAATAAAATGTATCTATCAGTAGAAAAACATCACATGTTGAAGTACTTCTACTTTGAAGCTCCATGTGTTACTACTTTATATTTTACTGCTGACCCAGGAAACCTGAGTGGACGTTAAAATGATGATCAGACAGATATTTTTTATTGTGAAGCTGACTTCCTGTTCCTGTCTTCATTCTGTGGCTCGTCTCTTTTCACTCAAACAGCAGTACTACTACCACAGTGTACTGCAGTACTGTGTGTACTGCTGACCTGCTCACCCCTTGCTGTAGAGGCCGTTGGTGGGAAGCGTCTCTGAGGAGTTCTGGTCCGACGGCGCCCCCTGCCCGGCGGCGAGGCCTCGGCGGCTCGACGCCTGGCTCTGAGTGAACTCCCGACACGACGCCAGCTTGGACTCCAGGTTCTGAGAGGAAACCAGTTCAGTTTAGTTTCAACACAACCACTTCCTGTTCCTGTCCTGAGACTCAGGAAGAACTGAACCTGCTGCTTCTCACCCCGACTTTCCTCAGCAGCTCCCCGACGATGTTCAGAGCTGAGATCCTCGCCGACGTGGTGAGAGGAGTCGCCGAGAGGCTTTCACCTGCCGAGACAAAGAGTCAAGACAACAACAACAACAAAAGACGATAACTACAACAACAACAACAACACGTGAGCAGACCTCTGCTGGTGCTGAAGGACTCTGCTGAGGCTGGAGGTCTGGATGGAGTGGTGGAGAGGACGGAGGGGGTGGAGAGGACGGGCTGCTGAGAGGACGGAGACGTGGTTCTGTCCTCAGGACGTCTGTCCGGTGGGGTGAGGGGAGGAGAGGGTGGAGCAGCTGAGGTGGAGGAAGGCTTCCTGTCCTGAACCTGCTGCTTCTGCTGCACAGCCAGCTCCTGTCTGAGGTCTGACACACAAACAAACAAACAAACAAACAACAGTTAGCTATAAAACAAACAGATTAAGTTTCCTCTTCTTGTTCTTTGCAAACTCTTTAACCAACATGATATCTTTAATGATAAACAGAACTACTGCTGTTATCCAGGACTTTTTAAATTTACTGTTTAACAAAAAAACAAACAGATATTTTGGTGGAGAGGTTAAATTCCACTTATTTGCTGTCACTCCTGAGCAGAAACGTGTGCTTCACATCATCCTCGCTCACCTCTGGCCTCGTCCTTCAGCCTCTGGACCGACTCCAGCAGGTTCTCCTTCTCGTCCAGCTCGCTCTCCAGGAAGGCGTTCCTCTCGATCACCTGGTTCATCCTCTGCTCAAAGTCCTCCAGCGACATGATGGTGGCCCTGAAACGAACCGCCAAACCTTCATAAAGCTGGAAAAACACGTTCTCAGTCCTGATAATCATACGGCCACACCGCTTTAGTCTTTATATTTATTATGTAGTTTTGTTTTTCTCCAGGCTTGCTGGTTTACGTCTGATGTCAAACTGGGCGTAGATACAGGACCCTGAGGTGGAGACGGGTGCGCTTCAGCTTTGTCCCGTCTGCCAGCTCTGCACTGAATAACCTCCCCCAATAAGCCTGTATGGACTCAGCTCTCCTGAGTGTTGTTGTTGATGTTTATTCTTGTAATAGTGTGCATTGTGTGTATTCATACTGATCAGTGTTGGTGATGTTTGGGCATGGCGCTGAGTATCGTGACAGTCTGTGAAGACAAATTTCCCTACGGGACGATAAAGGCTATCTATCTATATTTTCTATTGATCCCCATCAGTGGTAATTCACCTGTTACAGCAGCATGAACAAGCTCATAATAATAAGTAATATAAGTAAATATAAATAGCCTTTCAGTGACGTCAGGCTGACCCTGCTGTGACCTCTGCTGTGACCTCTGCTGTGACCTCTGCTGTGACCTCTGCTGTGACCTCTGACCTCTTGGTCCTCTCCAGGTCGTCGTTGGCCTGCTCCAGCTCCCTGATGTACTTGTGCAGCTGGTCTCTGACGGCCGTCGTCTCGGCCAAGTCGCCCTCCAGACTGCAGATCTGCCGCTGGGCCTCTGAGTGCTGCACCTCGTACCTCTCCTTTCAGGACAGGAAGCAGAAACACCAAGACGTCACCAAGGTTCAAAACAAGCAGCAATATTACATTATGTTATACTGTGTTATTTCATGTTACATTTAATTAAGTCTGCTAGTTTTATTCCGCCCAAATATTAGTTTCAGTATTACAGAAGTAATGACATCACAATACATGAAGGCCTTAAAACATGATCGATAAAAGAGGTAACGTCACATAAACTGAACTTTTTCACTACTGCACACACTGACCTGATGACTACAGCATCATTACGCATCATTTACTTTATACATTTAGCATAGAAAACTGAACATGTTACGGACATTTCACTGGATGATTTAGTGATGTGGGAAACCAGCTGGACAGCAGTTTAATTATTAAGAATATCTGAATTTAATTAAAATGGTGGAAGATTAGATTTTTGTAAAAGTATAACTGTCATATTATTTTTTTTCCAGATTTTTCCACAATACTAACTCAATTTTTAGTCTATTTTTACATGCCCTATATTGTTCATTTCATGGGAGTGTCGTGCTGCTGAACTCTCGTTCTTTGTTTAAGGACAATAAAGATCTATTCTGTTCTATTCTGTTCTGTTCTACTAATAATCCTCATTTGTTCAGCTTGTTTGGTGCCGCAGCAGAAAGCAGCTTCACCACAGAAACTTTTTATTCAGATATTTTTAAAGGACAGACTGAGACTGTTCTAGAAAGATCTGCCATCCCCTGCAGACACAGTCAGATCAGCTGGTTCTCAATCAGTCCTCTGTGAGGACCGGAGGGACCGGGGCAGCACAGAAAACTGATCCAGCATCAGCTGATCCAGTGGAAACCACTTCAAACAGGCCGGTGACATGTTTTAGATGTTATTAACATGAACTTCTCTCTCATATTTATTAAAACATGTCTTCATTTACACTCTCTGCATTTGCCTTTCAGTCCCACACACACACACTGGTTTACTTATTTTGACATATTTTTCTACTCGATAACCTTCTCTCACTGTTTTTTTATGTAAGATAAAATAAACCTTTATTAATCCTACAGCAGCAAAGATAACATGATGGCAACAACATAAAAAGAGAGAAACAAAGCCAGGCTCAAAAATAGAATAAAAATAAAACTAAGGTAGAATAAAGTAAAAAAAAACAGTGTATAGAATATAGATGCTGCCCAGGAAGAGAAATGTTTAGCTTGAATAACGAACATGTCAGTTCTATTCATGTTGAATAAAGGGTCGTCTGATCTGACCCTTCACTGAGGCTCCACAGGACGAATTAAAGGAGCAGTCCGTCTCTCCACATCTCATCACTTCCCTCTGTACCTTGTAGTTTTCCAGCTCCATGCGCAGGCGGTTGTTGGCGGAGAGCAGCTCACGGTTTCGTCCCTCGCACTGCTTCAGCTCCGTCTCCAGCTCCACCTCGTAGTCCCGACTCATCAGCTGGAACTCCTGCAGCTCCTCCTGGGCCTCCTCAGCGCTGCACACAAACGCACCACGTTATTCAGGAAAAACACAGTAATCACACGAAAAACATCAGACCAACGACCACTTTCCCACCACAGGAAGCTCCGGTCCTGATCGATTAAACCTGACAGGAAATGTGTTTAACAGGAAAACACGTCCAGGCTCACTGCTGGAGGGTCTGCTAGTGGAAGAGTTTTGATTATTTCTTCTAGACATTATTACTGAGCCCCAGAAGTCTAGAAAGATGATTATTATTATTATTATTTCTTCATCACTGTGCACATACACACTGTGTACTGGAAACCCACACAAGATTATATTATATATTGTTATTATTATCATATTATATATATGAGTTATCAAAGCATAAATAAAAACAGGAAATAGATATATTTATTTTTCTTTTTTTAGTACAGGCTGTGAATATTTCTTATTATTAATATTTATTATTTTATTTCATTATTGTTGCTTATTATTTTTCCCCTACTATAGCTTGTTTACGCTGCTCTGACAAGTTAATTTCCCCCAGTAGAGGTTCAATAAAACTATTCTGTTATTAGCACAAGATGTATTACGTTATTCAAGCGTGTTGTGTTCAGGTGCTCGTCCCAGAGGAGGAGGACTCACCTCTGCTGGTTCCTGGCTGCCTGCTCCTTCCAGTACTCCAGCTCCTCCTCCAGGGACCCAAACTCTGCAGCCTCCGGATCCCCCATCTCCAGCCCAGGTCAGGCGGAGAGCTGAGCCTCCGGTCACTCCCCTTCACTGCTCTGTGGTCAATTAAAACAAAGCAATCAGGCAAGTTCCGGTCAGTAGGGACTCCGTTGAGAAATCGGGGCATTTTTCTTAACCTTCACACCGCTTAATAGAAAATTGTTAATTATTACAAGACGTAATTTCACACGATTCATTAACATGTTCATGTTAATTCGGCAAATAAATGAAGCATCAAGTAGCACTGTGTTTCAGATGAAATCAAGTTTTCTCCAGTCAATCACAGTGTTACCGGTGCTCTTAGGGGAGATAATGGGGAAATAATCAAGCCATTATGTTTATTATTGTTATATTAAATGTTTTTTTTAACACCGAATGCATGCCGAATTAAAAAGTAAAATTATATCGAGTCATACAATGTCTTTATATTTGATTAAATTCGGTAAAAATATAGCTCGTAAAAAAAATAGACAAGTTATAGACGGGAGTCTGGTGAGAGCAAGCTGAAGTAAAAAGGGGAACTTAGGCTGCCTGAAAGATAACGGTAATATCATTAGCAGCACGACAGGTGATCAGATCGAGCTACTAAGAGCAAAGCTCAGACAACACAGCATAAGAAAGTTCTAGACATAACAATGTCCTTAGCTTGATGAATATTAATAAGTTAGCTAGTTCAGCTAACGGAGTTTAGCGTTAACCGTTTAAATCCCAGCTGAGACAAACATAACAGCTATAACTTACGATCAACGGTTGGCTTCGTTCGACGGAATATTAGTCGATTTAATCCCTTCGTGTGCCGGTAAATCAACCGGCCAATGTTTTGTCGGTTAACTTTACAGGCGACCAGTTCAATAAAACTATTTAAAGAGTTTCTCCCGGTTGGGAACCGTAAAGTTGCAACTGTCTTGGGAAGACATCGAACAATACAAGTTGCCATTGATATTGTCCAGACCGATTGACCAATCAGAAGTTAGAGGAGAGACTCATCGCCTCTTTTAATTTGTCAACTGGCTGTCAATCAAGCGATGATAGGCGGGATCATGATTAATATCCAATCAGAGTACGGTGGTCAGTGTCGGGGGCGTGTCTTCAGACTAGACGTGATGGATTACCAGAGGCTTGTGATGCCTTCAGGTACTCACGGAAATATGAAAGATCTGTAGAATGTGATAAAACGGTGCATTTGGGAGGTGGCTAATGAATTACTTAATGTATCATTGCTAAAAATGAGATGAATGAGCAGCTCCAATTTAATTTTTATTCGCTACAATTACAGGTTTAATTATAAAAAAAAAATCAAGTAAAGGTTTATCTTATCTTATACATGAATGAGTTTGCTATGCTGCTGTGTTCATTAACAGAACTAATGTAAAGATAAGATAAAATAAGATAAGTCTTCATTGATGCCCACTCAGCAGCAAAAGGGCTAAGGTAAATGCAGATGAACAGAGAATTAATATATATATATATATATATATATATATATATATATATATATATATATATAAAACAAACATAGAAGTACAAATTCAAAGCAAAGTGACAGTGCGTTTTAAACAGCACCAAAGTCACCAAGTATAGCCAACAGTGTTTATGCATTGAGACTATTAATATATAACATAAATAACTAACACAAATTTGATATAGTATGTAGTGATATATGACATAAACAGACATTTAACAGCATCACTAAACATCAATATGTTTTTGTTTTGTCAGATTTTAAGCAATAAAATTGTCTCAGTTCTGTGTTGGGATTTGAGTTAAGTGATGGATATAAATTAGGATTTCTCTATAGAGAACAATTAGTTCGAATTGCAATCCACAGAAAATAGAAAATGTGCTGATTGCGTCATCATGGCTGCTATAATTATTTTTTTTATCGATTGTGAAGAATAGAAATAGTGTCAACTTTCTCCAAAAATTATTCACAAATAAACTGCACCACAATGTGTAAAAAAAAAACAAATATTTATGTTTACAGTTGCATTTAAATTTTCCTTTATTCCTTTTCTGCACATGAACGCAACAGAATAAAACTCCAGCACATTTTATCTTTATTCAGATCAAGTGATCATCATGAGACAGGAAACACACAGTCCTTTACACTTCTCAAATGAACTCAGTCCTTTATTTGAACTTTTTAGTCGTTATTATTCTCTGTGGTGCGTCGTGTGGTTTTGTTTCTGATGGTTGCTGCAGGACGGCGTCCTCTGACAGCATCCTTGACGCTGATTGGGGGATTCCACTTCCTGTTGGTGGGGTCAGAGGTCACACTCCTTTAGAGGGATTAACAGGATGTATCTGATCCTGGTTAATCCACACGCACCATCACTGGAGCATGGAGCTGATTCACACAGTCTGTGCTTGCCAGTCAGGAAGTGGTTAGCTTAGCTTAGCTTAGCTTAGCTTAGCTTAGCATTTAAGACTGGGAACAAACAGCTAGCCCAGCTCTGTGCAAAGTCAGGCAATACAGCTCCTCAGAGCAATTAACACAGTTTATTTTGTTTGAAAACACATTTTTAGACTCAGTTTAACCTCATCCATCGGTTTTAAACCAGCGCTACAGACTCACCGTTCACAGTTTAACTGCTGACACCATGTTCCCATCTCATTCTCACATCAGCCACCGAACACAACAGAGGGGATGCAAAAAGATTCAGATTAACCAGAGAAAAGACATTAAAGTGCCAAAAGAAGAGTCTAAAAACGTCAAAGCTCTGATGCAACAGAACAGTGCAGGTTCACACTTTGCTCACAGCCTCATAATGTGGACTTTCAAAAAAAGTTTTCACCAATACTGAGGTTTTATTTTTGTTTCGTACATGGAAAAACAGAACATGTATGAAATTATCCACTCTAAGCTTATCTACAGAAGATCTGTGTCCAAACCCAGACAGCTCAGATTTATCCATGAACCTTCTTCTTGTCTTCCCGAGCATCTTTTACGAGTGTGTAAAGAACAAAACATACAGTATATTATCACTCAATTCTGTAATAAACCAATTTCAGCCAGTGTCGTTCCAGCTCAAGTTTTAAATGTATTTGGTTTTAATTTGTGGCCAATATAACTAATTTAGCTTTTTTTTTGACCCAAAAACCCTCAGATATTGACATTTTTTTAAATATTTCTAATCCATGCTGAGATCTATGGAAGCCCTAAAAGGCCATGGTTTAACACTCTTTATTTAACTATTTTTTATTTTTCATGTGAAATAAAAAGAAAAAAAATATCACAAGAAAACAGTGTTTAAAAAGTTAAACTATGGCCCCTTAGGGCTTCCGTAGAGATCAGAGTACCATTTGTTGGTTTAATGTAAAAGTCGAGTTATGATGATGTTTTGAAAGCATTTCAAATTTTATAATTGCAGGAAAATAATGTCCATCTTTTGACCCGAAGACAGCACCAGGGATAGAGTATAACATTCAGAGTTTTTCCCTTAAATATCCTGCATATTCAAGTCTCTTTGCTGTCTTTTGGATGGATAATAATAAAGGAAAAAGGTATTAAAACCTAAATGACGGGGCTGGTTTGGGTGTGAGGTGATAAGGTATCTGGGCTGATGGCAACGATGACAGGTTTCAAGTAAGAGGACAGGATGAAGACGCTCCACAGGTCAAACGAGCCGGATGCACCGATTCATATCATTTGACACATGAGAGTTTAGACTGTTCACAAAATAAATCCTCATTTAAATCATTAAATCACATCACTGAACTTCACTGACGGTCCTTCATCAAAATCACTTAAAACATCACAAAACAGTCTTAACTGATGCAGCATAATCACTAATATTTCCATTTACATGCACACACCCCAGTGCTGTCCATCCTGCTGCTGTGCCCTTTAAATCATTTCTATAATTTAAATGTTGTGCCTTTAAATATTCATGACCCCTGACTTCAGTCCAGCACAGTGTTTCTGATGGCTTCATGTCGTCATGCTGATACATCAGTGCATCCCATAATAAGCATAGACTTTATATACACATCCTGCTTTGTATTGATTATTGATAACAACTGTCACCTGTTTGTGAAAAACTGCAGCTCAGATCTGAGGTCAGGACACTGAGAGAGAAGGCACAGCTGGTGTAAAGCAGAAACTGATCTGAGGAGCTTCACATCAAAGCAACAACCAGCTCCACAATCAGCAGATCCTCCCATCTTCATATCTTCAGCTCCTCACATCTTCAGCTCCTCCCATCTTCAGCTCCTCACATCTTCAGCTCCTCACATCTTCAGCTCCTCATATCTTCAGCTCCTCACATCTTCAGCTCCTCACATCTTCAGCTCCTCATATCTTCAGCTCCTCCCATCTTCAGCTCCTCACATCTTCAGCTCCTCATATCTTCAGCTCCTCCCATCTTCAGCTCCTCACATCTTCAGCTCCTCACATCTTCAGCTCCTCATATCTTCAGCTCCTCATATCTTCAGCTCCTCACATCTTCAGCTCCTCACATCTTCAGCTCCTCCCATCTTCAGCTCCTCACATCCTCAGCTCCTCACATCTTCAGCTCCTCATATCTTCAGCTCCTCATATCCTCAGCTCCTCATATCTTCAGCTCCTCATATCCTCAGCTCCTCATATCCTCAGCTCCTCATATCTTCAGCTCCTCATATCTTCAGCTCCTCCCATCTTCAGCTCCTCATATCCTCAGCTCCTCATATCTTCAGCTCCTCACATCTTCAGCTCCTCATATCCTCAGCTCCTCATATCTTCAGCTCCTCATATCTTCAGCTCCTCACATCTTCAGCTCCTCATATCTTCAGCTCCTCACATCTTCAGCTCCTCACATCTTCAGCTCCTCATATCTTCAGCTCCTCATATCTTCAGCTCCTCATATCTTCAGCTCCTCATATCCTCAGCTCCTCATATCTTCAGCTCCTCATATCTTCAGCTCCTCATATCTTCAGCTCCTCCCATCTTCAGCTCCTCATATCCTCAGCTCCTCATATCTTCAGCTCCTCACATCTTCAGCTCCTCATATCCTCAGCTCCTCATATCTTCAGCTCCTCACATCCTCAGCTCCTCACATCTTCAGCTCCTCATATCTTCAGCTCCTCACATCCTCAGCTCCTCACATCTTCAGCTCCTCATATCTTCAGCTCCTCATATCTTCAGCTCCTCATATCCTCAGCTCCTCATATCTTCAGCTCCTCATATCCTCAGCTCCTCACATCTTCAGCTCCTCATATCTTCAGCTCCTCACATCTTCAGCTCCTCACATCCTCAGCTCCTCATATCTTCAGCTCCTCATATCTTCAGCTCCTCATATCCTCAGCTCCTCATATCTTCAGCTCCTCATATCTTCAGCTCCTCATATCTTCAGCTCCTCATATCCTCAGCTCCTCATATCTTCAGCTCCTCACATCCTCAGCTCCTCATATCTTCAGCTCCTCATATCCTCAGCTCCTCACATCTTCAGCTCCTCACATCTTCAGCTCCTCACATCCTCAGCTCCTCACATCTTCAGCTCCTCATATCTTCAGCTCCTCACATCTTCAGCTCCTCATATCCTCAGCTCCTCACATCCTCAGCTCCTCACATCTTCAGCTCCTCATATCCTCAGCTCCTCATATCTTCAGCTCCTCATATCCTCAGCTCCTCATATCTTCAGCTCCTCATATCTTCAGCTCCTCACATCCTCAGCTCCTCACATCTTCAGCTCCTCACATCTTCAGCTCCTCATATCCTCAGCTCCTCACATCTTCAGCTCCTCACATCTTCAGCTCCTCCCATCTTCAGCTCCTCACATCTTCAGCTCCTCACATCTTCAGCTCCTCACATCTTCAGCTCCTCCCATCCTCAGCTCCTCACATCTTCAGCTCCTCACATCTTCAGCTCCTCACATCCTCAGCTCCTCACATCTTCAGCTCCTCATATCTTCAGCTCCTCACATCTTCAGCTCCTCACATCTTCAGCTCCTCACATCTTCAGCTCCTCACATCTTCAGCTCCTCACATCTTCAGCTCCTCCCATCCTCAGCTCCTCACATCTTCAGCTCCTCACATCTTCAGCTCCTCCCATCCTCAGCTCCTCACATCTTCAGCTCCTCATATCTTCAGCTCCTCATATCCTCAGCTCCTCATATCCTCAGCTCCTCATATCTTCAGCTCCTCATATCCTCAGCTCCTCATATCCTCAGCTCCTCATATCTTCAGCTCCTCATATCCTCAGCTCCTCACATCTTCAGCTCCTCACATCTTCAGCTCCTCACATCTTCAGCTCCTCATATCTTCAGCTCCTCATATCTTCAGCTCCTCATATCCTCAGCTCCTCATATCCTCAGCTCCTCATATCTTCAGCTCCTCATATCCTCAGCTCCTCATATCTTCAGCTCCTCATATCTTCAGCTCCTCACATCTTCAGCTCCTCATATCTTCAGCTCCTCATATCCTCAGCTCCTCATATCTTCAGCTCCTCACATCTTCAGCTCCTCACATCTTCAGCTCCTCACATCTTCAGCTCCTCACATCTTCAGCTCCTCATATCTTCAGCTCCTCATATCTTCAGCTCCTCACATCTTCAGATCCTCATATCCTCAGCTCCTCACATCTTCAGATCCTCGGCTCCTCAGAAACATTTCTGTCCTGCCACTGAAGCTCAAAGGCCTGAAAGCCAGAAGCCTTCTTCTTCTTCTTCTTCTCCTCCTACTCCTACTCCTTATCCTCCCTTTGGTTTTCTCTCTGGATCTTTTGCTTCTTTCGGGCCAGCCGGGCCTCACGCATCTCCTCCAGGGTCTTACGAGGGTCCATGACGAAGGCCAAAGCCACGGCGGCGGTGCCGTCTCCGCTCTGCCTGGAGAAGCAGAGGAAGGTGGCCCAGAGGAAGGCGCAGCAGCCCATGAAGGCCGTCCGCATGTACAACGGCATCAGGACAAAGTTCAGGAACTGAGAAGAAGAAATAAATATGACAAATACACAGATTAGACACCTAAGGCCGTCCTTTTTTAATCTAGGAACAAAAACAAGGCATGTTTACCTGCATGAACGGCCAGTACATGAGTCCAGTCTGAAAGAGACAACAGAACACGATTAGAGTTAATTACTACACTAAAATATGATGCATGTTATACTGCAGCAGTAAAAATGCATCATATTTTATAAACTCAGCATAGGTTTATATTCATATATGAATAAAATCCCTGATCTGTATGCTGTATCTCAAAATTGTCATAAAGTACAATACCAATAAATTCTTCAATTAGAGATTTTAGGAGTTAACTCACATTTCCACCATCATAATTCTGGCTGATATATTTATTTATTTATATATTAATTTATTTATAGTTTTTCAGCGGTCACGGTTGCATTACCCGGCATGCCTCCGGGCACCGTGCCCAGTGCGCAAACGCAGCAGAGGCTTAATCTGGTTAATCTGGATGTTCGCGCGCAGCACTGTGTGTGTGTGTGTGTGTGTGAGAGAGAGAGAGAGACTCTTTCTTACCTTCCAGGTGTTGAAGAACTTCTCTCTCCAGTCTTCAAAGATGTCCTCTTTACCCTCCAGAAAGCTCACCCCTGCAGGACACATGGGACACTTTTATGCATTATTTGTGCGCCATTACGCACGACCCAAACACGTGCGTAATGACTCCTCACCTTGACCCACATGATGTTTGACCGAGAGGCGACCTTAACAAGAAGCCTTATTGTGTGATTGGAAGTAATGTTTCATAATAAAAATAATGAATCTGTCTGAGCAGCTGAGAGAGAGCAAAGATTCAGAGCATAAACTGAGGACATGCACAGTTTAACGGCATCATTTGGAGCTTTAACTGGACTCTTAACACATCTGGATTTGTGCTCCTGCTCTGTTTGGTGACAGAGAGATAGTGATTTACATATGTGGGTGTTTTGGCATCAGGTGCTGTTCATCTCATGCTCTCTGAGTCTTGCAGTAACCTAAACTCTGAAGTGTCTCTGCATTGGATTCCTGAATGATTACCCGTGTAGAAGACACTGGTGGCCAAAGGCGACGCGAAGCTTTGGTCCAGCAGGAGTTTGCGGAAAACCATCCCGGCGGATTTTCCAGGGAACCGCCTCTCCAGGGCTCGCAGCCAGAAGTAATTTAAGTTTCCATGGAAACTGATTGCCACGATGGCCACGTCTCGGGTGTGTTTCCAGTCCATGCGCTCCTTCTGCGCCATGAGCTGGTGGACCAGGTCACCGCCGGCGAATAAGCAGCCGTACAAAGTGACATTGGCCAGCCAGGGGAAGCGCTTGGCCGCCTCTTTCAGCACCGCTCTCCTCATTTCAGGACCGAGCAGGGGTCCAAAGTGATGCTGGACCGCCCTGAATTATTCAATTCAGCGATCAGGACGCAAGCATAGCGGTTAAAATGCTGCAGCTGGGACTTGGAGTCAGTCGGCTGGCCGACACGACGCAATCCATCTGTGTGCGTAATCAGGGAGGGATTAGACCGTTCCACCGGCAGCAGGAATATCACACATTATCGGGCCGCAGATGACTAATGAGAAATGAAGAGTCCAACAAAAAGTTTCTTCAACAGCTCCTTTAGCATCTGTGTAAAACCTGCCATGGCTCCACTCTGGTGTCTTGGAGAAGGTGTCTGGTGTCTCTGGAGAACCGAGTCCTGGAGTTATGCGTAAAACACGTCCTTAAAACCTATGGAGGGTTTATGGAGAAGCTTCTGGAAGAAAAACCACAGTGAAACAGAAAAATAACTCTGCTCTCTCTCGACGCGTCGCTCCGTCCCGTTAGACCAGGTGAACCTCTCCAACAAATCCTGCGGGTCACCCGCTAATCTGACGGATTGTCCCGGGATCGTCAGACGTACTGCGTCACACGTCAGTCACGACAGTCCATGCACAGTCAGATCTGCGGTGCCAAAACCCGCAATTATGGTTGTTCAGTGGAAACTCCTATTTGCGCAGACATAAACCTGTGATGTAATAAAAATGCACATAATGTCACATGATCACCTGAGGCAGTGCAAGCGCGCCTGTGTGGTAAGGACACGCCCCCTCAGGTGTGATCATGAGAAGCTGTACTTTTCTCTATACATCCTGCCTGCCAGTGAACTGCTCCACACTCATGACTCTCTCAAACACACATGTGCGTTTTTAGTGGGTTAAATGAACCACTGTGTTTAGCTAAAACGTGTATTTACGTCTTTATTGAACCTGTGAAGCAGCATCCTGCACACATGCTGTATCCACTACAACCAGCAGAGGGTAATGTCTCCTCTTATAGAGCCCAGTATTCCACCTGATACCTGAGTAAAACCTGTTTACACTCACTGCCTTGTCTCTGATCGTTGTACGTTTTTATTTTTCTATGACGCGTGTCTACATATTTAATTCAGGTGCACAACATGGGATGTAATTTTAGATCAGTTATACCAATTGTTACAGGTTTTATGATGTTATAATGAAGAAATAGTTTATTTTTTATTTTAATTGAGTAAATATGTGTACAAATAAGTCAATATAATAATACTGCCTGTATATGGGATTCATTTATCAGTTTCAAATGTGCTCTGTATTTGGCACAAACCCCAAGAAGTCACAAACTTTAGAAAGATAGATTGAGAGCACTGCATGTAAAATACCACAGTACTGCCATAACATGCAACACAACTTTATTTATTTTGGGCATAGATTTTTTTTGGGTTTTTTTTGGAAAGATGCTCAGTTTACAGTAAGATGCATAAACATTTCCACTGGTGCATGAGAAAATATACAAGAAGTTCACACAAATATATTTGAAAAAAAAAATTAAAATTACAAACATACTTATGCTCAACCCAAATGACAATACTATTTTCCAAATATAAATGTTGATAAAAAATACATTTATTATTATTATTATTATTATTATTATTATTCTTATTATTAATAGTTTAATTTGTCTCATTTCATCAGATCTGATTGGCCAGCTAATGAGGGATGGGAGAACATATCATATCTCAATATGATTGGCTGAATTCCTTGTCGATCAAATGAGTCTCGTCTGTGATTGGCTGCTCCCCCAAACCCCTCCGAAGTGTCATTTTTGGACTTCAGCTAAACTTCTCGCATATCTGGCGGCGCTGCGAGCTGATTCACGACTTTCGGGATTAAATGGCCGCCAGAAAGCAGTAAAACAGGTGAGTTTGAAGAGTTTTCCTGTACTTAAGAAGGGAAACGTTTACTTTAAACGATTCTCAGTTGTTTTCTCTCGTAATTTGTTGTGTTAGTTCTCCTAAGCATGAGCCGAGTTTCATTGTCTTTTGGCCAAGCTAGCCGCAGCTTTCCTGCTCGTCTTGAAACCGAGAGAATCACTAACCGTTAAAATGTCGTCTGTCTGACTAGCTGAGTAGTGTCTTTCACAACTCGTGACTTATCTGGATCATTTTAATCAACATTAGCCCTCCTTCAGCCTCGTAAACAGCTGAAACTGTCCACTTCTTTACTCGTTCGTCTGTTACTGCCATCATCTCCTTCCACCAAAATGCACCGTTGCATCTACTAAAATGGGTGTTTCACAGAAAATAATGCTTTTCACTGAACATCTTCTACGCCGAATTGACTATAATACATTGTTCATTTATGAAAAAAGTTGTAATATTACTCTGATGTAAAATAGATTTGCTGACAGTAGCGCCAACAGTAAAATGGGTGATTTCTTAACGGAGTTTGGTTGCAGTTCGCTCCACACGCCATACATGTCAATAATATCCACACGAGATGCACCGACCTGCCTCCTCGTGACATTCCCACACGAAAACAGGACCAAATATGCACCATGAATTATGTAATTATGCATTTTACATTCCAGCCACAATGCTGGTGGGCGTATATTTAACTTGATGGAAATAACTACAAAATACGGAAGTTGTTGTGAGCGAGTTGAGACATGTCTGATGTCTCCTGTTGTCTCCTCTTGTCACTGGACTGCTCTAATAATACTACTGATACTACTACTAATAATGATGATGATAATGTGTTTGAGTGCCTTTCATAAGCTCCCTTTATCTGAACTCTGTGACATTTACTGAGAAATGAAGCAACACTGTGAGGCATTCAGGTGCTTAACAGCATACCAGTCATGTGTATTTAGTGTTTTTCTGTAGGTTCAAGAAGTTAGTGGCATGAGAATATTGTTTGTGTGCAAAAAAACATCATATCAGACAAATAAGAAAACACAGAGTCACAAGTGTGTTTGCTCGTAGCTCGTCTTGATGGACTGTGACATAAATATATATATGTAATACATGGCTTTTTCTGACTTATTTGTGTCACTTGTCACTCTGTAAACAGTGAGAGACAGAGGTTTGACCTAAATACTCTGAAAACACTGATAACTATCTGGCTGCACATTTACATAGAAAACCATAAAGAATCCAGGCTTTTTTGAGCCACACCCGGGTCATTTTATTCTGAATACAAGAGATTTAAAATCAGTTTAACGTTTAAAAATGCCAGGTTTCCAGGTTTTGGGAGAGAGAGAGATTATAAACCGCAGGATTAAAAATGGAGAGAGGCCTGGTGTTCATAGAAGAGAAAATCTATGTTGTGTTTCTGGCTGAAAGAAATGATTCAGAGGGATGGGAGAGGATTTATTTCAGTTTGCATGTCATTTATGTCCAGATGAGTGAGTGAGTGCATGCCTGCATAATGCTGCAGCCCCTCATTTGCATTCATGTGGGGGAGAAATCTGCATATATGACTGTTAACAAGGAATAACAGTCAACCATTTAATGTGTCAATCAATTATCTCAATCTTTGTTTATTTATATATCCCATTTAAAACAACCATAGGTGACCAAAAAGCTGCACAAGGCTGAGGCAAATATAAAACAACAAAGAAGTAATATCAATAAATAAAACAAGTAAATGAATTAAAAACACTAAACTTAAATGAAACCACAGGTTATATAATGAATGGATAGTATGTTAGAGCAGAAACCATTCATATGAAACATTAAAATGTATAAAATAATCTGAATGTTCTATATTAGAGAAACAGCAGCAAGGTCTGGGTGATTTTTTTTTCTTGATCATTGGCTTTTATCATTAATTGATTATCAGAACTGATAAGTTTCCTTTAAACTCTACTGGTTCTCTGTGGCGTTGGACGGCTAACAGTTTCCCTCTGCTTCCAGTCTTTATGCTAAGCTAAGCTAAGCTAAAAACATCTGAGGTAGTTTCACCTCAGACCTGACTGGAGGTGAATCAAATACTTGATTTTATTGTGACACACATTACACACATATACATATATATACACATATATATAATTTATATATTTATACGCACACGCATAGATACATACAGATGTACAGTTTGTATTTTAAGCTGCATTTTAAATTTAAATCGCAATATCACAATATTGTATCGTATCATGACTCAAGTATCGCGGTATGTATCGAGACGTAAAGTCCCACCCCTGTGTTTTATATCATAGTAAATCAGTCATTATTAACTAACTTGTACGTAATAAAACATCCACACAGTATATTCCAGCGTTATGTCTCTTATCTAACAGATAAAACATCAGTGTTGATGTTTGCAGTAGGATAGCTGTAGATATTTCATGTTTTCATGCAGTGTTTGGATGTTGAGATGTGGTGTAACATTAATGTGAGACGTGATGATGCTGTTTCTGTTTACCGACTTCCTCTTCAGACGCTGTAGAGGAAACATGGCCGACCACAGCTGGTTGAGTCATTTTACTTTCAGAAATTTTAAATTTAAAGATTCATCAGTGACGCTGAAGACTTTTCAACACGTGAAGACAGTTTCTTCCCAAAAGATGGCTCATTATTTAGCACAAAAAGGGGAAATTAAAGAAATAAAACTTGATAATTGAAATAAATGTTTGACATTAAGGAAAATTCAGAAAAATAGATGGAAACGTAAGATTGTGGATTTGTCACTTAATTTCTGTTTTTAGAAATTAGTTTAATCTATCATTTATCAGAATTAATCACCAGTTATTTGATAATCAGTGAATTGTTTGAGCCTTAAAAGTGAATATTTTCAGGTAAGCAGGTAATATCTTCATCACATTTTCTGTGATTTTATCAACCAAACAACTCACCGAGTAATAGAGAAAACAATCCACAGATTAATCAGTAATGAAAATAATCTAGTGAAAGAAAATGACTTTAAGATCAGAGATTACAGTGGCAGCAGAACTCAAACTAGTCGATTGGACTCAAATTAATTTGTAACTTTTATGTCAGATGTAAATTAGTTTATCAGAAGTTTATACATTTTCTGAGCTATATAACAAAATTAATGAAATATCTTTGAGTCCATTAATGTGGTCTCGTGCGGTTATCATCCCAGCCCTAGTTAATAATCAGTGAAATTCTCTGGTTTTACACTTCTTTGTTCTTGTAAATACTGCAGGTGAAGAGTCGCAGCTTTGTGACGTTAACGCTGACCGTCAGATGAACTTTGTTCTGCATCAGTTTCCCCAAATACACACTAATGACTTTAACATTAAAAGTGTAAACAAATGCAATGTTATTTCAGTGATGTAAAGGTCACAGGAAGTAGATAATGACCCGCTGGGCCTTATTATTATTATTATTATTATATTGTTGTTATATTATGTGTGCCTCTCAGTGGTTTATTTTGGGGTGTCAGGCTGATGCTTGGCGTATTTAAAGGTCGATCTCAAAGTGTTGTTCCCTGTCTGAACAGGTAGGAAGTGGTTTTTCTTGTCACCACTCGTCCTCTGCATGCAGATTATTACGACTCCTTTAGTGACACGTTTCTGCAGCCTCTCAGCTTTTCATAGAAATAGAATATAGAAGATTGAGACCGTCCTGAGTGGACGAACACTAACACTAATTGTTAGTTAACTTACCGGACAGATCTGAGAGCAGTTTTTTTTTAAATCTGCTGTTGTGCTCACAGAAATATTCAGACGATATAAACTATAAACCATAAGGGCTTCTTTCCAGAAACGCCGTCAATTTTATTTTTTTATTTCTTATTTATAAAGTAGTTCCAGTGCAAACTGCTCCTAGTGATAAATGTGATTTCTAAACATTGTGTTGATTGAGTTGTTTTATTTTATATTTTATTATTTTTTTTAATTTTATTTTGTTTGTCAGTGCAACACAAATCACACGTAAATATACAAACATTAACATTATTATTTCAATATATTTAGTTTTAGTATTATGTACTATTTATGCTATATCTTTATACTTATATTGTATACCTGTGATCAGAGGAATACTGAGAAAAATAAGTTAATTAGGCAAATAAATGGTAGGCTAATAATCATAATAATAGGAATTGATAAAAATAAAATATTATAATGATGAATCAAAACAAAAAGACAGATAATAATAAAAATAAAATGTTATTACTCATAACAGTAAGACAATTAAATTTAAATAATTACAATATTTATTTTATTTTTATTCATTACTCGTAAGAAAATGGACAATTAATAATAATTATTAAGGAAAATAAAATATTATAATTACTCATAGCATATTGAAAAGTATTACAGTAATTAATCCTCACAGTAACCTAAATAATAATAAAGGGATTAAAATAACATTAATATTGAAGTGATTAATAAGAGAGTGCAGTCATTCTGGTTTCCTCTCTGCTGATAATTAATCTGCACCTCTGCTTGTGGTTTTATTTTGAAATGCTGCTGTGTTGCTTCAGGACTCAGGAGGAGGCAGGATGTCTGCACAGGTGGACGTGTTGCTGCAGGAGGCCAAGGAAAGCATCGAGGCGGCCCAGAACTACCGCAGCGAACTGCAGCAGCGCCTGCATGGCCTCAGCCAGGCCCGCAAACAGGTCCTTCACCCTGAAAGTTACTTATAAGTACTCCATGGACAGGCAGAGTGCACTCTGTCTCCCTGTTATCTCTTCCTTCCTCCTGCTGTCTACATTTACCCTCCAGCTGCTCACAGTAAACAATGCAGCAGCTATTTCCTGTCACTGTGGACGACAGCGAGTCTTCAGAGGACACAAAAAACTCTGAGTCACTTTCTGAAAATCTGAATTATTTGGCTGATGAGACTACATCCTCTGACCTGACGGTCCTTTTCCTTCTTTTCAAACCAGGCCAGTGTGTATTCAAATGTTAGTAGTAGTGGTGATGGTAGTAGTACTAGTAGTAGTCCTTAGTAATGCAATCCTACTTCAACATGTGTATAAATAAGATAAAATATGACCGTAAATAGCAGTATTTCATGAAGTACCTTGCAGTATTTCCAATCTGCATCAAATATTTATTGGTTTTCTAGATGAAAATAACTCTTTAAAGTCATTTTAGCCTGACAAACGCTCATTAAATGAAATGAGTTTCCCATAATCCCCTGCTTTCTTTCACACACACACACACACAAACACACAGATAGCTGCAGGAAACAGACAGCTGATAAAACTGTGATGAAAATGGAAACACTAACGTGTGTGTGTGTGTGTGTGTGTGTGTGTGTGTGTGTGTGTGTGTGTTTTGCAAAGAGGAAGTGAAACTCAGTCTTTACCACTGATGACAGAGCTGCAGAGCTTCCTGATAAACTACACTAGTAATAGTATTTAGAGCTGGGTATCAGTTCAGATTTTCCAGATTGATTCAATTCGATATTTAAAGGTCCCGATTCGATTAATGATTTGATCCGATTTGATTCTATATCGAGTCATTCAGGTATATTTCAGTTATAAATAAATGCTCTGGTATTTTGTTTTGAGAGTTTTCAGTCTGCCGACTGTGTTTCTGAGTGATGGCTGTTGACTCTTCTCTTCTCTGTTGATTCTTCTCTGTTGACTCTTCTCTTCTCTGTTGATTCTTCTCTGTTGACTCTTCTCTTCTCTGTTGACTCTTCTCTTCTCTGTTGATTCTTCTCTGTTGACTCTTCTCTGTTGACTCTTCTCTTCTCTGTTGACTCTTCTCTGTTGACTCGTCTCTGTTGATTCTTCCCTGTTGATTCTTCTCTTCTCTGTTGACTCTTCTCTGTTGACTCTTCTCTGTTGATTCTTCTCTGTTGATTCTTCTCTGTTGATTCTTCTCTTCTCTGTTGACTCTTCTCTGTTGACTCTTCTCTGTTGATTCTTCTCTGTTGATTCTTCCCTGTTGATTCTTCTCTTCTCTGTTGACTCTTCTCTGTTGATTCTTCTCTGTTGATTCTTCTCTGTTGATTCTTCCCTGTTGATTCTTCTCTTCTCTGTTGACTCTTCTCTGTTGACTCTTCTCTGTTGATTCTTCCCTGTTGATTCTTCTCTGTTGATTCTTCCCTGTTGATTCTTCTCTGTTGATTCTTCTCTTCTCTGTTGACTCTTCTCTGTTGATTCTTCCCTGTTGATTCTTCTCTGTTGATTCTTCCCTGTTGATTCTTCTCTGTTGATTCTTCTCTTCTCTGTTGACTCTTCTCTGTTGACTCTTCTCTGTTGATTCTTCCCTGTTGATTCTTCCCTGTTGATTCTTCTCTGTTGATTCTTCCCTGTTGATTCTTCTCTTCTCTGTTGACTCTTCTCTGTTGATTCTTCTCTGTTGATTCTTCCCTGTTGATTCTTCTCTTCTCTGTTGACTCTTCTCTGTTGACTCTTCTCTGTTGATTCTTCCCTGTTGATTCTTCTCTGTTGATTCTTCCCTGTTGATTCTTCTCTTCTCTGTTGACTCTTCATTGTTGACTCTTCTCTTCTCTGTTGACTCTTCATTGTTGACTCTTCTCTTCTCTTCTCTGTTGACTCTTCTCTTCTCTGTTGACTCTTCTCTGTTGACTCTTCTCTTCTCTGTTGACTCTTCTCTGTTGACTCTTCTCTTCTCTGTTGACTCTTCTCTTCTCTGTTGACTATTCTCTTCTCTGTTGACTATTCTCTGTTGACTCTTCTCGTCTCTGTTGACTCTTCTCTTCTCTGTTGACTCTTCATTGTTGACTCTTCATTGTTGACTCTTCTCTTCTCTGATGACTCTTCTCTTCTCTGTTGATTCTTCTCTGTTGATTCTTCTCTGTTGAGTCTTCTCTTCTCTGTTGACTCTTCTCTGTTGACTCTTCTCTTCTCTGTTGACTCTTCATTGTTGACTCTTCTCTGTTGACTCTTCTCTTCTCTGTTGACTCTTCTCTGTTGACTCTTCTTTGTTGACTCTTCTCTTCTCTGTTGACTCTTCTCTGTTGACTCTTCCCCGTTGACTCTTCTCTTCTCTGTTGACTCTTCTCTGTTGACTCTTCTCTTCTCTGTTGACTATTCTCTGTTGACTCTTCTCGTCTCTGTTGAGTCTTCTCTTCTCTGTTGACTCTTCATTGTTGACTCTTCATTGTTGACTCTTCTCTTCTCTGTTGACTCTTCTCTTCTCTGTTGATTCTTCTCTGTTGATTCTTCTCTGTTGAGTCTTCTCTTCTCTGTTGACTCTTCTCTGTTGACTCTTCTCTTCTCTGTTGACTCTTCTCTGTTGATTCTTCTCTTCTCTGTTGACTCTTCTCTGTTGATTCTTCTCTTCTCTGTTGACTCTTCTCTGTTGACTCTTCTCTTCTCTGTTGACTCTTCCTTGTTGACTCTTCCCCGTTGACTCTTCTGTTCTCTGTTGACTCTTCTCTTCTCTGTTGACTCTTCATTGTTGACTCTTCATTGTTGACTCTTCTCTGTTGACTCTTCTTTTCTCTGTTGACTCTTCCTTGTTGACTCTTCCCCGTTGACTCTTCTGTTCTCTGTTGACTCTTCTCTTCTCTGTTGACTCTTCATTGTTGACTCTTCTCTTCTCTGTTGACTCTTCTCTGTTGACTCTTCCCCGTTGACTCTTCTGTTCTCTGTTGACTCTTCTCTTCTCTGTTGACTCTTCATTGTTGACTCTTCTCTGTTGACTCTTCTTTTCTCTGTTGACTCTTCTCTTCTCTGTTGACTCTTCTCTTCTCTGTTGACTCTTCCTTGTTGACTCTTCCCCGTTGACTCTTCTCTCCCCTGCTGAAGGTCCGGGGCAGCTCAGGTCAGGCTCGTGAGGCCCTCCGTCGTCACTTCACTGAGCTGCAGGCGGCGTCCAGCCGGCTGCTGACGGAGCGTCTGTCCACCCTGCTGGCCGAGGTGGACGCCATCGAGGCGGAGAGCGTCAAACCTCTGGACGACTGTCAGAGCCTCATCGAGCATGGAGTGGGTCAGGCTGACGAGCTGCTGAGGGAAGGTCAGTGCTGCTCCTCTGGTTCCTGACATGCATGATGTCTTTTTGTCCAAGCAGATGACACCTGTATAAATGACAAAGGTAAGCTCTACCTGTCTGTCCAGGGGAGGCAGCGCTGCGCTGTGGTCTGGGGGAGAAGGAGGACAAGCTGGGCAGCTTCACCAAGAAGGCGATGCACATCCAGCTGGACAGGTAGGACCGAGACGCCCCCTGATACCCACAATCCTCTCTGGGTGTTTTCAACATGGCGCTCTGTGTTTCCCAGCCTGCCTGAGGTTCCGGCGCTGGTGGACGTCCCTTGTGTTTCTGCCCAGCTGGACGACTCTCTGCTGGGGCTGCTGAGGGAGCGGGTGTCCCGCCTGGGCTCCGTCTCCTCCCACCCACCGGTCCAGATAGAGGAGCTGCAGGAGAGGCCGGGCGGCGTCCTGGTGCGCTGGTGTAAGGTGGGTGGAGACGCAGAGAGCGCCCTCGTCTTACTCCACCTTCATTCAAGTGATTTTTACCTGTGTGAGACAGGTGGACGAGGACTTTGCCGTGGCAGATTACCGGCTGCAGTACCGGCGGTCCGGCAGTGGGGGGAGCCAGTACGAGGACGCCTACATCGGTCGGGACTGTGAGTTCCTGGTTCTCCACCTGGACCCCCACACCGACTACCTGTTCAGGGTGTGCGCCCGTGGGGAGGGACGCACCGAGTGGAGCCCCTGGAGCATCCCACAGATGGGATTCACCACTCTGGCACCGCACGGTAGGCGAGGAAAGCTGATCTGATGGAGTCTGAAAAACAGCAAAAATATAAAGATGACTGAAATGTAAAGAGCGATGATTGGCTGCTGCTGACCTGAAGTGATGGTGTTTGTGTGTGACGGTGCAGAGTGGTGTCCAGGCACCGACGGCTACATCCTGAGCAGCAGGAGGAACATCGCTCTGCGGAGCGACTCGTCCTCGACACGCTTCCCCGTCCTCTACTCCAACTCCCCCACCTACTTCTGCGGACAGACGCTCACCTTCAGGTACGCACCTGAGCGCTGTCACATGACCACGTCCACGTGTCACAGCTTCCTGAGTTAATACAGACTGTGAATATTTAGAAACTCAATTTAAGGATATATATGATGAAATATTAAAGCTCGTATGTGCGTTCTGTCTATTGACTCGTTTTAATCAAAGACTGAATCAATAAATAATAATAATTGTGGTGTTATCAGGATCTCAGCAGCTGCTCAGATGGACCGCAGGGACAGTCTGGGTGTTTGTGTGGACAGCAGGAAGGGGGCGGAGTCTCTGCAGAGAGACCAGGCCGTCTGCATCTCCACCAATGGTACGACGTCCAGGGGTGGTCAACCTGTGGCTCTGGGCCTCATGAGGCCCTTCAGCTCCTCTGCAGAAGTTCCCTCTGACGTGAAAATATTTTATTTGAATTTTAAATAACTTATTTTAATGTTTTTTGTTTTTTTTGCACAATTATTTTATTATATAATAAGAATTTAAAAAATATTTTGTCATTTAAGTTATGTCTTCAGGAGGCTCGTATTGAGTTTCCCAACCATCTGTAAGCTACAGAAGATAAAAGATCTCTGAGGAAAAGAGAGATTTTAAGTTGTTAATTTTCCACAAATATGAGGAGCACCTGAATGGAGCGCTGTGTTTTAATTTGTGTCTGTGTTTTTAGACATTCTTATTCTCGTCTTCTTCAGAGTTTCTTTGTTGTAACAGGTAAAAAAAACAGTGAAATATCATCAGTTTTCTTTATTGCTCTTCAATATTGTCATAAATACAACAAAAACTAACCAGCTCTTGTGTATGAGGCAGAATGTCTCCTTTGACAGTGAAGGTTACAGATCCCTGGTTTAGTGTCTTAAAGAGATAAGATAAGATAGAACTTCATTCATCCCAAAGGAAATTCCCTCACAACTGTTACCACAGAACAGCAGTGTGCAAAAAATGCAAAATACAAAAATGTAGAAACGCTGTCTGTAAACATAAGTGATGATTAACCGTCCTGTGTGGATCCTCTCAGGCGCTGTGTTCGTCAACGGGAAGGAGATGACCAACCAGCTGCCCGCCGTCACCCTGGGCTCCTCCGTCACCTTCGACATGGAGGTGGTGAACCTGTTTCCTGTCAGCAACAACAACCTGAGCGAGGGCGGCAGCTTCAAGCTGAGGGTGACCATCGGCTCGGGGAACAGGGAGGTGGTGTTCGACTGGCTGCTGGAGCAGACGGTGGACTGTTTGTTCTTCGGCTGCTCCTTCGTCCAGCCAGGCTGGAAGGTTCTGGTGTTTTAACGGACGCCACCTTCTCTTCTACTTCCTGTCACAGCTGAGACGCCTTCAGGGTCCAGAGACTCTTTGTGAAAGCCTGCCGCTGATCGTCACACTGATCATCAGCTCTTCGCCTCCTCGGCCTTTCCTTCCGTTCTCAGGCCTTCTCATGAGGTTGTTTACAGCTTGTTTTGTTATTTTTCTCTAGGATCTATGCATCGTCTCATTTTACTAGCAGTTTGTGTTTGGGCAGCAGCAGGAAAGAGAAGACAATCCGCTAAAACCTGCTGCTCTTTTTCTTTTTTTTTATTTGTTTATCTGGAAAGTAAGCCGTCACTGTGAAAAGTCCTGCATCGTTTTCTTTTTTTATTCCTTCTTTTGCCCTCTAACTTCATGTGAAGTTCATAAAGGGACAGAAACATCTGTTGGGATGGATTTCATCATCCAGATGTTTGCATGAGCTTCTCCTCCATGAACAGTGTTTTTCTACAGTAGAAGAACAACACATTTTAGACACCTTACAGAGTCAATATCAGCTTAAATGAGTGCTATATTTAGGATATTTTCACTGCTCTACCTCTCTGTAACGTTGATCTCTCCCTCTCTTTAAAGCCACAAAACTCCATTCACAAAAACAGTGATTTAACATCACAGGACAGGTGAGTTGCTGCTCTACCTCTGCCTTGATTAGTTAGTTTGTTTGTTATTGTGTGACTTTTGGTGAATCCCAGCTAACTATTTAAAACACCAAAATGACTCAATAACATGAACAATCTCACCTATCAAGGCAGCACTGGATCAGTAACTAACATGTTCTGTGGCGTTAAATTACAGCTTTTTTCAATGGAGTTTGGTGCCTTTGGAGAGAGCTTAGAAAAGTGCTTCAGAGTTTGTTTCTCCAAACTACTGAAGGTAATATCCAGAAAAAAAGAACCTGAAACATCCAAACTATCCCTTGAAGTGACACAAAGACACTGAAAAGATTGAGTTTCATTGAATACAACTCTCTTTATCTCTTTGACTCTTTCTGATCAGACAGACGTTCGACTGTTACAAAGCAGCATTTAACCTTTAACCTGTCGCCCCCAAAACTCTGGAGATGAAAAACAAAAGCAGCGATAAAAATTAAAATATTCGCTCAGCTTGTTTCTCTGCTGACAACTAAAATCCTTCATCTGGTTTTAAATCAAGCGAGGCTTAAAACTGGACAAAAAGTTCATTTCATGACAGCTTCTTAAAGTTCTTAAACACCTCTGATTTGAAAATAATATAAATAAACCGCACGCACACAGCTGTTTTATACATTTTAATGCCTGTTAAACCTGTAAATGAACTCTGGGGATAATTCAAACTGTTTTAGTGCCTCCATGAAGCTCCATAGTTGAACATTTTTTTATCTGATACTTTTAATTCTTTTTTAGTGTTTGCGTTGACAATCCCAACAGTATTTAATAAAGCATTCGCTGCTCGTATGACGGTTATTGATTAATCTTTAGTCTTCTGTCGCTGTGTCGATGCTAAATATTCAGGAGTGGAGCTTTTTTTTTAACAATGTGGAATATTTAATAACCAACTGAGAGGTTTGTGTCATGTTTTAGGTCTGCAGCTAGTGATTATTATTGATCTAACAGTTGTAAAATATCCTTTTAATAATGATATGAAACAGAGAAAAACAACAGACGCTCACGTCCGAGAATACTTTTAATATTTTTACGTTTTTTTTTACAAACTGTGATGAATCCGTTTCCATCCTGTTCATGACGGAGGCTTTTGTTTTGAAGGAATAGTTTGACATGTTGGGCTGTATTGTAGTGCTGGAAGCTGGAAGCAGGAAGCTGATAGAACAGCTGGTTGAAGAGACAAAATAAAAGCATGAGATTGAAAAGTAAATAAAGAAGATACGGCATCAGCACCAGTGGAACAGTTAATCAGTCAGTTAATCAGTTAATCAGTTAATCAGTTGTTCGGTGAGCATGTCTCCAGCTGATCCCTCAGAAACTCTTCCTGAACCAGCGCCTCTTCTCTTCCTCATAGATTCGTTTCTCTCATGAATGTATTGATTAGTCTGCTGTCACTTCTCTTCTTTTTTCTGTTCGATCACCGATCGTTGATATTGATCCACTTTTCTGTTTCTCTTCTTCCGTCTGGATAAAAGCAGGAAAGTCTGGTGCTCGTCTGTCTCTCTGCAGTGTTTTGTCTTCAGCTTCCTGTAAGACAGATTTTGTTGTTGTTGTTGTTGTGTTTTGTTTGTGGCTTCAGTTGATGGTACGGATCAGACCGGTGAACACAGTGACCTCTGCTGGTCCAACCTGTGCATTGAATCTGTTCTTTTATTTTGTTCAATAAAGGTCAAACTATGTAAACTAAAAAAAAATCCACTGTTTGTGACGTCAGCAGGGCGTGTCCACTGTGGTCATGTGACTGTTTCTATAAATAATTATAAATCTTTTGTAATGTAGACAGAAGGAGGAATCCAGAGGGACCTCCCACGACCAGAGTGAGGGTCCGATGACAGTCGCTAAGCTAAGCTAAGCTAAGCTAAAGGTAGGTAAACAGTTCTTAACGGAGCAAATAGGTATTTCTGTGCGGCTTCAGCTCGGTCACCTTATTGTGAAAAATGTTTGTCGTCACATCTGCGCTAAAATTAACGTTATGAATTTAAAGTGACCACCAGAGGGCAGCAGACAGGAAACATTCAATTCTGTTTGGGATTACCTTTCAAAATTGAAGTTTTGTTAATGTAAAATATATGCTATAAGCTGCACCATTAAGGTGTTTCTGATAACTATTTATTGAACAATATTATATATAGATACACTAAATCTATCTATACGTACATGTATGCATATATATATATATATATATATGTATATACACACACACTATATACAGACATACATTACATAGTATATTTATATATCAAATATATTTAAAAATATGTATTATATACATATCTAAAATATATTTAAAATATATAGGATATATTTTAAATATATTTTAGATGTATATTTTTTTTTAAAAAAACATACAGATATTTTCATATAAAAAAAATCATAAAATGCCTCCATGAATTAAATATTAAAATATTTCACCTTTTATGATCAAACTTAATATCAGCTAAATAAAAGAACCACATGATTGATTATTGTACAAACTTGTTCTTTTAATAGAAACCCATCGTGAATCAACTGAAAAGTCCCCATTGGTGAGCTGTTCTTGTGGTTTTTTTTTTTTTTTCTTGACATGGCTCCTGTGGTTTTGTGCAAAATGCTGCTGGTCTCATGTGAATGAGAAGAAAAATAATCTGCAAAGTCCCTCATCACTCCCAAAAACCATCCAGCTTCTAAAGCTTTGAAAGAGCAGAGTCACAAATAAACCCAGTCCAGACAGACTGAACTGGGATCAGCATCTGGACCTTCAAACTGACATCATTTAAGTGACATCATCAGGTCAGACGCTTTGCAGGATTATTATTTTATACAAAATATTCACAGGAGACAAGAAACTTATCTCATTTGGGTGTGTAAACTAAAAAAAAAACCTCCCAGGTGGCATTCAAGTTTCCAAACAATCGTATTCCAAACTAATTTATTACAGTTTCACAGATTGATGTTCAGAAACAGCAGAAGAGGGCACAGAAGACGAAGGACGACTTGTTCAGCAGATATTCAGTCAGTTTGAAATAAAAGCAGCGATCCGTCCTGTTCGACATACTGGAACCAGCACCTGGATTCAAAAGACAAACTACATCCTGCATCTTCTCCCAAAATTAGACTAAATCCTAACTCCTCACAAAATAAACACGCATTTTGTCGCCTCAGATCGATGGAGGATTCTGGACTGCAAGAAATGATGCAACGGCACGTTTCTGAGGAATATTAATAATAATAATAATAATAAAAGAGATCTAGCACCAGTAGTAGAAACTGCATCTGATCCAGACTGGACTCAGAAATGAGAAAATATAATAAATATCAATATATATATATATATATGTCTATTTACTGATGGAGAATATATGGGGATCCGATGGATCAGAGACCTAAACGGAAACCTGAAGACCCACTTAGAAACCACAAAATGTTCCTAGGAGCCTGACCAGACCCGCAGAGGCCAGGTCAGACCCCCAGAGACCAGGTCAGACCCCCAGAGGCCAGGTCAGACTCCTGTGACCATGCTGCTGTAAACACTTGGTAGTAAAGAAAAGCCTTTGGTGAAAAAACCTCGGTGGGCTGAGAAGATGTGAGGATGTGATGAAGGAGAGCTGATGATTCTGTCTCTCTGGTGTAAAATGTCCCTGCAGTGACCTGTTTGACTTCCTGTCTGGGGGTCTTTGCTCTGAACCTGGTTTCAACCAGAACCAGAACCAGATCCTCCTCTCTCCTCCTCCTCCTGCTGCTGCTGGTTTCCATTCTCCATGCAGCTGCTGTCATCCTGGGACTCCACTGCTGACTCCCAGTCCTCCTCCTCGTCCTCGTCCTTCTCCGTCCTGTCTTTGTCCCTGCCAGCGTCCTGGCTCTGCAGGAGGCGGAGCCTGGCCATGGCCTGGTCGATGGTCTGCGTGGTGACCAGGTTGAAGTCGTGCATGCTGATCAGGTGCAGCAGGAAGTTGCGGCAGAGGTTGTTTTGGACGATGTGGGCGCCGTGGCGTTCGGCGAACAGCAGGCAGGACTCGTTCATCTGGTTGTCTGCGATGAAGCTGGAGGACAGAAGAGCTGATGAGTGTTTACATCACAGCAGGAAGTCAGGAGGTCAGATTCATGTCGACTCGTTTAGTAAAGACTCACAAAGGTTTAGCGACCAAACTGTTTCAGTCAGGACCTTACATGTCTGGAGTCAGCAGCTGTTCTCTCAGTGTGTGAAAAACATTGAACAGTCGTTCTACTTCCTGTCCAGCTCTGGTACCCACCCACACTTCATGACGTGGAGGTTCCACAGCTTCATGATCTCCTTCTCGCCCTCGTTGACGTCCGTGAACTCGTCGATTTGCTGCAGCGAGAGCAGAGCAGAGTCAGTCTTCAGCATCAGCGATACAGAGCTCAACACTTCAACTTCCAACCGACCATGACCGTCTTCTCTTTGAGCCAGTCGGGGTCCCGCTCGTCCTCGCTGTCCACGTCCATCTCCTGAGGACGGAGCGGCACGCAGCTGTCGCTGTGGAAGTAGAGCCGGTTGTGTCCGCTGATGACCGGCTGCTCCTGGTCTCCGTCCTCCAGCTCCAGGAACTCGGACAGGTTGGGCTTGGTCCTCTTGGGTCTGGACAGGAAACAGAAAAGGTGCTTCAGTGTGATGATCTGATCTGACCCTTTAAAAACCAACCCTATAATTATTATATGTTAAACTTTTTACAGCGAAGGAAGCATTTCATTGTGTAGGGAAACTTGCTGTTGTTGACTCTTTGAAAATGACTAACAGCATGAAAACACCCTAAATGTGGAGTTTATTTAACCTGTTTGCTGTTTCCTTCTACCGTAGTAATAAAACGGTGATTCTGGAAAAGAAGCTCGTCTCTTTACCTGCAGACGAACACGTGGGTGACGGCGGTCCTCTTGACCGGACCGTTCCTGCTGAAGGCGAAGCCCGGCTGGCTGTGGACGTCCTGAGGGTTTCCTGCATACGAGCCGTCGTAGCACTCGTTGATGGAGACCTCGATCTTTGCTCCTTTGGGATGAGGCTGCAGACCAGACCAGACCAGACCAGATCAGATCAGAATCAGGAAAGAGGTGAGTCAATAAAAAGGACTTAATAACAGCTGTAATATTATCTATCATTCCTTTATATTGTCTTCTTATTTAATTCTGAGCTTTAAATTGAACTTTTCTGTATTTTCCCATTTAAAGCATTTTGTAACTTTATTGGTAATAATAAAGTAAATATTACTGGTATTATTATCATAATTAGAATTATTTAAAAAAAAATAAAGAAATCATCAGCAATGATGGAGAGTGACATTACAACAATTACACATGATAATTGTTATCATAATTAGATTAGAGATAATGATGATAAATGGGACGCTGTCTCTTTAAGAGCTCCTGTTGGCCCTCTGAACCTGTGGTTCTGAGGTGTTTCAGGACATGTCCAGGATGGTCTCACCACGTAGTTGAAGATGAAGCGGGAGTGGGACAGTTTGAGGTGCTTGATGAGGCTGTAGAGCTTCCTGCAGTTCAGAGTACACCAGGGACAGTGCAGGTCCTCTCTGGCCTCCGTCTGCTGCCGAGTGTTGCTGTTGTACTGAAACTGAGCACAGACACAGAAACTTCTAGACTCAGAGGTCAGGACAGCAGAGACCAGACGGACAGACGGACACTGACCTGGTAGAGGATCCGGAGTTTCTGTCGAGGCTCAGCTGAGACCAGTTCTCTTCTGGTCCGAACGTCAGCGTTTATGGATTCTTTAAGAGCTGCAGCACGACAGAATAAAGACATTTTAATAAAACTTCAGAGACCGGCAGAGACCTCCAGAGACCTCCAGAGACCTCCAAAGACCCCCCAAAGACCTTCAAAGGCCTGTACAGACCTACAAAAGCCTGCAGAGACGTGCAGAAATCTACAAAGACCTACAAAGACCTGGTGGTTCCTGCTCACCCAGGGTGTGCGTGGCCCTCAGGCTGCTGGGTCTGGGCTCCAGGTTGGTCTCAGAGTTGCGGGTGGCCAGAGGTTTGGCCACCGGGGCGGTGGGGCGGTCCGAGGAGTCGCTGGTCCAGCGTAAGGTGAACTGAAGGGTGGGACCCTGGGAGAAGCTCTCAAAAGGAGGCAGGAGCTGCGAAGAGACCAGATCAGTTCACCTCAATACAGAGAAGAGACTAGAACTGGTTTTCATCATCAATTAGTGCCAACGTAGACCAGACCAGACCAAACCAGGCCAGAAACTCCTATTCTGGTTGATCTAGTTCTGTTTTTAAGTTGGGTTTCTGATATTCACTGTTCTACACTGAAGCCAGACCATAATATTCATCATAACAACAACACACTTTATCACTATACAGGATTTAAATTCATCTGTTTTATTATAAAACAATTTGAATTTAGTTTGCTGTTTTTTTGTGAAACACATGAATACATTTTTAGTATTATTTGATAATAATAATTCTTTAAAAATATGTAATAGTTAATCATAATTTATGTAGCACTTCATATGTAATAATTATTATTCTTCATTATTTTTCCATAATAATTATGTAATGATATTTAATGACTGTTCATTAAATAATAATTAAATATGTGATCATATTTAATAATAAATGTTCATAAAAGAATCATCATTTATTATTTTCTATTATTATTTAATAATGATGTAATTATATTTCATACTAAGTGTTAATTTATTATTCTTCAATATTGTTGTTATTGTTTAATAATAATTATTATGTATGCATATTTCATCATTTATTATAATTATTTGATAATGATTCATTATTATGTAGTCATATTTAATAATAGATGTTAATTCATTATTATTATTATTTAATAATGATAAATTACTCTGTAATAATTATTTATTCATGGAGCAGAAAAGTGCTCCATAAATAAAATTATTATTATCAAATATTAGTACCTATACAGTTATGTTTCTTGCAGTGTGTTTGAGGCAGATTTGAATCTTTTCATTTTGTTTGCAGAGATCAGACTTTTTTGTTACAGCGTCTCCTTCCTGTCGCTGTTCATCTAGTTCTTCACTAATGATTTTAAAATCTGTCGTCTCCTTTTCTGAGCTCATCCATCCTGAAACAAAAATACTGTCTTTGTCATAATTAGGACACACTTGTGTGCAGGAAGTGAAGATTTAACAGGATGTGAGAATATTCCTGAATATTTCCAACCTTTCCGTCCAGCATGGTCTCCCAGGTCGCCCTCTTCTTACTGACGGGACACTCGTCCATCTCCTGCATGGACACCTCGTACTCTCCGTCCAGCAGCTGCAGACGTCTGCAGAGACAAACAGCAGAAACAGAAACACTGTCATGTCCTCACTCCTTCATCCTGCTGCTCATGTTGTGTCTCTGTCTTCCAGTTTGTGAGCGTCACCTGTTTTTATCAAAGACTGTCATCTCAGCCACAAACGTGGCTTCTTCTTCTTCTTCTTCCTCCCTGAGAGAGGAGCTCCTCATCCTCCTGTTCGCCACCTCCTCTGAAAGGTGAGACATGGACACTTAAAGACAGAGGAACCTGTTGTGTTCGGTGCTGAGCTTCAAGCTTAACATATTGATGATACTGATGAAAGTGTCAGTCATGACCAGAGAGCTCCTGTCCCCCACAGACAAACCGTCTTTGACAATGATGGACACCAGACGTCAGAAAGTTAAGAGCCAGACGTCTCAGAAAGAACCTGGTTGGTTTAAACGGATCTAAAGTGATGTTTCCCAGTGATCAGCTCCTCACCTGCTGATGCTATCAGTACAGACGAACCAGGAGGCCTCACCTCTGCTGTGGTGGTTCTCTCCGTTGATCTGGGTCCAGGGACACCCTGGTCTGGACACTCTGAACAGCAGCGAGTAGGACTTGACCATGTGAGCGGTGCTGGGTTCAAACTCGCTGCTGGGAACCAGCAGGGAGGGGCAGGAGGCCGGTTTGGCTGAGCTGCTGGTGTCTGGGTTCAGAGGAACCTGCTTCTTCCCTGCCAGGACCTGCTTCACCGGACAGCTCACGTCCTGGACACGAGGACATGATTCATTGACACCTGGACACTGTGGACATAAACGTGAGGGCAAAGAGAGACTTGACACACCTTTCTCTTCTTGTGACAGACTTTGACCACCAGCACCTCCAGAGACACAGAGTTCTGTTGGTTCTCACTGTCCTGAGACGGCTTCCCTGAGGACACCAACGGGACAAAAGACTTCCTGTGAGACGTCCTGCAGAGTGGACGGACTGGATGCCGAAGGAGGCAAAGGACGGAAACTTACCAGCTTTGTGAAAGAAGCCAGTAAAGGTGAGCTGCAGGTGAGAGTCCAAGCTGTCGGAGAAAAACACGACATCCTATCTGATCAAATGTCCACTAGATGGTCTGTGTTTGGAAATAAAGCCATCATTTATATGCAGAGTTTAGAGCTTTGGAAGATAAATATCATCAGACTAACCTGTGAGTCTCCTGTTCACCTCGCATCTTTTCCACTTTGAACAACAGATTGTCAACTTTGGAGCTTTTCCTGTGCATGCAGACAGACAGCAGGAGTTAATAACACCACCAGTAGCATCCAACACTGACAGGAAGGAAAGAAGTAGCTCAGCAAGAAGTAACAAACCTCCAAAACTACTACTTGACTAAAGAAACAGGTTAGAATGTAAATGAAAAGTCCACTCAGCTCAAAGCTGCAGCTTTGTGGAGCTCTCATTAGTAACAGGCTAACAGCCTGGTGCCTTCACAGAATTCACATTTCCGTCTGGCTTCAACCTGAGCAGCAGAATAATGAGCCACAGTAACTGGAAACACCTGTGAGGCTTTGCAGGGGCCTCCAAACCAAACCAGCCTCACATCTTTAGTCTGTGTTCAGACGGACTGAAGGGGAAAAGCTTTTATTCCTGCGACATTGACTCTGTAACAACAGGAATGCTTTTATTCCGCTGCAGGATGCAGCCAAACGTCCAGACGATGGATACATTTAGACTACACAGGTCCTCGTGATAGTTTCTGCTGGAATAAATGTTAAAGCTCAGATTTCTGAGGGCCACTCTCTGTGTACGTCAGCTCTTCCTGCTCTGCTCTAAGATAAGATAAGATAATCCTTTATTTGTCCCACTAGTGGGGAAATTCACATCGTGATGAGAGCAAACATCATACAGACAGGCTGATTTATTACGATGCTCTACCTGATGTTTTCTTTCTTTAAAAGCTGAATTAATGTCAAAACTACAGAATCTAAAAGTGATCAAAGTGAATTTGTTTCATCAGACTTGTTGCTCTAATCTTTCAGTTTCAGTTCAATTTCACTTCTTTTGCACATAAATCTGTTTTGAGCAACATAAACCAAAAAACACAACATCTGCCAGCTTGTGTTCATAACCTGAGATGTCTGCAGGCTTACTTGCAGCACAGCAGGGTGTCATGGAAAATACATCCACACCAGCGTCACTAGTGAATTAAGACGTATTTCTGTAAGAGTCATAACACAAACAGCTTCACAGCAGACAAAACATGAATAACACTCGACACAGACCTGATGTTGAATCACAGCTGATAAAAATCAGTTACTTGTCACCGTTATTGAATGTAAAATTAAATAAGCTGCAGTCCCTCGACACAACATCCATGTGTGCAGCAGTGTCTGTATGCAAAGCAGCCCAACTGAAAACGTCTCCTCTCTCTCAGCTTTAACGGATCCATTCAGCCTCCTCCTGCAGCAGATAACACCTGACCTGCTTTCAGCAGAGACAAACTGTCTAACCCCAGGTTTCAGGTTTAACATCAAGTCTAAAACAGAAAGACACGAGAGGTAAGATGACTAAAATCACCTCAACACTCATTACAGAAATCTGATTCTACCTTCTGACGTTATTCCTTGAGTTTCTGTGGGACATGTAGGTGAGCGTCCTGTGCAAGAAAATAGGCTGAAATCACACAGAGAGAGATAAAACCATTAAGTGCTACAGTTCTGCTTCAAACACACAAAAGCTCCTGAAACGTTTCCTCTTATCTCAAAGTTCATCATGTGACTATTTTTCGAGGAAAGGCGACACTCACAGCGATCAAGTTCCTGGTGCGGAGGAACCTGTAGATCTGGGTTGGTTCTGCAAACAAACACCATCATTAGCACATTACTGCACCTGTTATTCAGCCTTTTCTAGACGTACTGAGAGTCTTAAACAAGCATCAATTTCATTTAAGAAAACTCATGCATTTATTAAGTAATAATACCAAACACTTTCACATATCTTTTGTTGCAGTACTGTTAAGGAGATTGTTAAACCTATTCAACATATTTATACTGGAAGTTCACCCTGATATGCAAATAAGCTGCAGCTACAACAAGTTATGTGACAAAAATGATGCTTAATGCTTAAATATTTCCATTTTGATGCACCTATAGTTCTACTTCACTACATCTTGGATGGGATTATTGTATTTTTTTACTCCACTACTTTAGTCTGACAGCTTCAGTTGCTGCAGAGGTGTATTTTCACACTGTACTGGAACTTTTACTGTAGTAAAGGACCTGAATACTTCTTCCACCTGCTAAAATCAAAGTGTCCAGTAATAACAAGGCCAGATCTGCTCCTCCATCTATGTAGCCTCTCGTCTCACATTCACACTGCTTCCTGTGGCCTTAAATCAGCCCGGATATATTTTAATATGCAACATGATGACAGCAGAAACTCACTCTCGAAGGCCTGCAGGAACAACTCGTGGTCGGCTTGAATGACCTGCATGTTGGGCTTCTTGGCAGCAGAGGAGGAGGAGGAGGAGGAGGACTGGTAAAACCCGTTGGCTTTTCCTCCAGAACCAAACCCCGCCGGGTGGCTTCCACCTGAGGAGCTCTGCTTCTGTGGAGCCATTTCCAAAACTAAATGATATGGCCGAAGAAAGTGCCTGATGTGAACTAACAGGAAAAAAAACAGAAAGAAACTCAGGTCCTCTTCCTTTGTCAAAACAAAAGAGCAGCGTTTGCAGGAAACCAGCCGCTTAGCCACTGACTCTCCATTTTAAAAGCAGGCTGTGGAAGTTTCAGTCGTTTGTATCTGACAGCGGTGAAGCTACAAACTGGTGTTTTTTGTTTGGCTGTCGGTTAAAGAGTTACAGAGGTCGGCGAACAGGCTTGAAATGCGCGAAACAAGAAATGAGCCTACGGCAAGCTGACGCGGCTTGCTAGCTAACCGGCTCACTTCCTTAGCCAGTTAGCAACAACCCCGGGCTAACTGACTAGCATTGTCCGACAATCTGACTTCACTAATCGAGGAATTGGAGTCTGGTGCCAAACGACAACTCATTAAATAAAAACCGCATCCGTTTTCAAGGGTTTAGTTGGCATGATATTACTGAAACTGGCATTGTATCTCGTCAAGAGTCCGTTAACAAGTTGGGCTAGCGGTACCGGAAAGCACCACCAGCTAACATATGGGTAATCCGGTTAATATTTTCTAAATAAATCCCAATTAAAATCTAAACATGTCAAACACGTGTTTCACTCAGCTTTAACACAACACATGCCAATTATGACATCAAAAATGCATCACCATGGAAACACTTCCTACAGTAAACGAATGGCCCATGAATTGCTCATCGCGATCAAGTGAATGCTTTTATTTTGACGGCCAGTTTCTATACGAGTTCCGCTTTTTTTGCACTAACTTCGCCAGCTTGTAAAATGTAAACGGAGACTGGCTCCTCTTGGGTGTTGAAAGATCCCGCCTTCCAACTGCTCCATCCAATCACGGCGCTTGTTTGTGACAGCCTGAGCTCTGATTGGTAGGAATGTCGGCCGGACGACACAGGGGCACATTTGCCGCCTGCATTACAGCGAGCCAAGTCTAAATAAGGGAAAAACTTTATTAAAATTAAACATTAAAAATACCTCTCTGGCTTAAATAAAAAAATAACACGGAAAAAACATGATAAATTGTATGTAAGATCTTATTTTCCTTTTTCCTGAAGATAAACAATTATAAATAACTATTTTATATTATTATATATATAATTATTTTTACATTTTTAGCTCATCTCATTAATCTGATTTGAAATTATAAGAGTAAATGAATATATACATTTAACTGCACCCTTATTTTTCCACTATATATTTATATGACAATTATTGCTTGTATATATATTTTTTCTTGAATTTTATATATATATATATAAATGGAGACTACCTGTGTTAAAATAGATGCTGTATAATAATGTCTCCTGATGTGGTTCAGGATGAGCACAGAGCTGCCTGCACATGACTAAACCACTGACCCCAAAACGTAATGAGGCCTAAAATAGCTTGTGAGCACAAAGTGCTGGTGATATATTACTGTTACTCAGCTGCAGCAATAACTACTGACCAATCAGAGTCAGTGAGTGGGTGGAAACAACTAAAAGCCAAATAAATCACTGACCTTATATCTTGGTTCAGTTTGGATTTTTGATGTCTGACGAAGCTTCAAATGGAGACTACTGTACAGACTTTTACAGAAGCGACCTTAGCGCTGTATAATGCCAAGTGTGTGCGTATTTATTTATTTTTTTAACATCATCACAATCCTTGAGAATAGAAAACCTTTTATTGTCAGTAGAGAATACCATGCAGTTAAAATGACTTCAGCAAACAAACACAAAAATTAGAGAAAAAGCAAAAGCAATTTCCTTTTTTACTGTTGTCCTTGTTTTGCTGGTTGTTCAGCCATGGTTTGGGTGTGAAGGACCCATTTCAGTCTGAACCTGTTGAATATTTTTTTGTCACTGTACGTATTTCGTTCACTGTGTAGGGAGGAATAAACACTGGTGGAATAAACACCCTCAAGACATGTCATCCTGACTTCGCCTTGTTTTTGCTTGGAAGAGCCCACTACTACTCATTAATCATGACGGAGAACAAAAAGGTTATAAATAAAAAAACAGGTACAATTTGGACTTAAGATTTATTATGCAAACATATTCCCTTTAACAGTAGCCATGGTAGTGGTGAAGGTGAGCAATAGCAGATTAAAATCATTACACTTAGTTGGAAAAACATGACACAAGAAACTTTGATGGCATACGTCAGTGAAACTGTTAAACATGGTCAAACCACCACACTTCTCCAATCCCTTCCACTCAAAAACAAATCACATCAAGGAGAAATTCATTAGCCAGTGTTTGAACTTCTTCACCGTGTGCTTCTCCTGTTTTTCACCTTGAACCAGGAAAGACTGAACCACTCCATTCATCCCTGTCCCTTTAAAACCAGTTAGGGAAGACCCAACTTTATCCTTTTGACCTTAAAAATGACAGTGTAGGATAATGTCATTGGTAGGAAACGGTCCACCCATTAAAACACACATAATCCACCATGAGTGTGACCATATATTTTAACCCTGCTATCTCAAGATCACAACTTAATTATGTTTTATTTGTGAGCTCTACAGAAAACAGATGACATACATAACACAAGAGAACAGTTGACCTTGAGGTAATTATGTTGTGATCTTATGATAACGAGTTAAAAACACTCAGAAGCTTCAGTTCTGTAACAAAATTTAAACAAGAACCAAGTGTCCCTCATCATACTAGTTTAAATTAATGTCATCATCTCGACAATGAAATTCTTCAAGTTTATATCAGAAAAAAAGTGCAAAGTTGCCTTGAGAAGCTGTTACGATTTTGTGTTAGTTTAACATCCAAACAGACAGGCAGATAATGGGCATAAGCTGATCATCATCATCAGTCTTTCTGGAGGCTTAGTTTCCCATCTGTGCTCCTCCTGACTTCATCTGGGACGCCCTGATCGTTGTTGAACATGACTGATCTAAAAGTGTGAGCTGTCACATACTCCGAACAGTCAGGATGGGTAACTTCCAGTGGCTGTTTGGTCTTAGTCTGCAGAGTTTCAGTGTTTTCTCCAGAGTATGTAGGTCATGAGCAGGATGAGGCCTGCCGACAGGCCCGCGATCACAAACTGGTGGATGGAGAGGACGTTTTCCAGCGTGTGGATCCTCTCCTCCATGGCACTGGTGTGGAAGTAGTCATAGATGCCAGCTCCGATGCTCCACAGAGCCCACACTGCATCCAACACCAGCGGCATGGTGAAGCAGACAGGGAGGCTCAGCAGCAGCAGGTCAGACCGGTTCTGTCAAAGACTGGAGCACAAGACATGGATTCAACTGCTTTTCTGTTGTTCTAAGTTTTAATATAGCAGTGAGCTGGGTGATATGGTTCATATACATGTGTGCAGAAATAATATAAATCACATCAAAATATGAAACAACAAGGTCTTCAATAACAGCAACAACAAACGTTTTGTAAAATTACAAAATATCAATAGGCCGATACAGTTATGAGGATTGAAATGTCGTCCATATAATGTTTAACCTTTATACACAGATATTATTTCATATGCCGATTTGAAGAATAGCTCACGATGGCGGGTAAGTATTCTTAATTAATGGTATGTCTGATACGTAAGCTTGACTATCATCATCTGTTTTTAAATTTCTACGTTTTTTAAATATAATCCGGCACGCCCGTCGTACTATGGCTTGCCGGAATACAGTTAAAAATATGTACAACTGACAAACAGTTACAACATCAATGACAACTCACATACTTATACATATACTTAATACTTGCTTACCATACATACACCATGACTACTTTAATATGCAAGTAAATAACATATTTTGAACGAAAGCTGTTTTCTGCTAGCAAGATAACGGTTTAGCTACTGTACGATTAGCCTTTACCATACTAGCACTGATTTTTCTGTTCATCTTACTTACAGCATTGAGCTACTTGTAAAATCAAAAATCTTCGCATCATTCGAGGCATTAAGAGGTGACTTTCACACCATCGCAGCACATCTGTTGTCGTGTTTCAGAGACATGTTGAAATCTTCTTCTTCTTGTGGGGTTTTATTGGCGGTTGGCAAACAACGTATTGGTGCATTACCGCCACCAACTGGTAAGGAGTGTGAATCAGGATGACTACTAATACCCCTTCAAAAAAAAAAAAAAAAAAAAAAAAAAAATTATATTCTATCAAGCAGCCTCGTTGCTTTAAGGAACTGGAATATAAATTTGTAACTCTTGTGCCCTGAGCTCTGTTGTAGAATGACTCTGATATCCAGTGGTATTTTAATGTTCCTGAGATGTGTAATTAAACTCTGTCTTTCTCTCTCATATTTCTGACACTGAAGTATTATGTGCTCTATTGTCTCTTCTTGGCCACAGTAGTCACAATTCCCTGTCTGATGTTTTCTAATTATGAATAGTGTACTGTTCAATGCAGTATGTCCAAACCTGAGCCTTGATATTATTGTTTCTTCTCTTCTGTTCCTTCCTGCTTTCTTTCTCATTTCTCCCACTTTCCTTTGTATTCTGTAAAACCATCGTCCGTCCTCTCTTCCTCCCATTGTTTTTGCCATCTTTCCCTCAGTCTTTGTTTGATGATGCTCTTAGTTTCAGATTTACTGACATTAACTGTCAAATCGATAGATGTCTTTCCTGCTGCCTCCTTTGCTGCCTTATCCGCCATCTCATTTCCTCTGAACCCAATGTGTGCTGGTACCCACACAAACATCACTGTCAGCCCCATCATCTGAATTCTGTATAGGGTTTGCTGCACTTCAATCAGTATGTCTGGTCTGCTGTGTGACTGACTGTCCTGTAAAGTGATTAATGCTGAGCTGGAATCAGAGCATATAACTGTTCTTAGTGGTCTTGTCTCCTCAACCCACTGTACTGCCAACAGTATTATGATCATTTCTCCAGTATAAACTGACACTTCTCCACTGATCCGCCTCCCCACTGTTACATTAAATTCTGGAACAATAAAAGCTGCTCCTGCCTTATCTGAGCTCTTTGAGGCATCTGTATAAATCTAGACTAAGACTGGAAAAGTCCTCAATATATGTCTGTACTACCTCCGCGTGGTTATAAATGAGTCCTCTATTCTTGTTTTTCTTTTCTAATAACGTGAGATCAACTGTGGCATTTGGAAGTATCCAGGGTGGTATAACTGGTAGCACGGTACTGTAGGACTGATGTTTAGCTGTGCTATTCCCAGTTCTGATGCTTTCTGTGTGCTCAACCAGCCAAAGCTTTTGTTGTCCCTTTTCTCCTTTTCCCAACACGGTTTTAAAGTGAGTTGTGTTGGATGCTCCTGACTGTGTCCCTGTAAATTAACCCAATAAACTGTTGAAAGTTGCAGCCTCCTCATGTCTAATGGCATCTCCCCCATCTCCACCTGTAGTGCTGCTGTTGGAGTTGTTTTCAGTGCTCCTGTGCATATCCTCAGTGCCTGATATTGAATATTGTCCAGTCTTTTCAGAGATGTGCCTGCTGCTGATCCATACACCACACTCCCATAGTCCAACACTGATCTGATCAGCCCACAGTATATGGCTTTTAGTGCACTTCTGTCTGCCCCCATTCCTCCCACCAAACACCTCATCACATTCAATACTTTCTTACATTTATCCACCACCTTCTGAATATGTACAGCCCATGTGATTCTTTCATCAAACCAAATCCCCAAGTATTTATAGTGTTTCACTCTCTCCAGTTCCTGATTATACAGTTTTAGTTTCATAGTGCTGCTAATTCTTTTCCTTGTGAAAAACATTGTCTTTGTCTTATCTACTGAGAATTTAAAACCCCACTTATATGACCACTCCTCTATTTTAGTGATGGCACCCTGAACTTTCTTCATAATGAATTCCAGATTATTTCCCCTCTTCCAGATTGCCCCATCATCAGCAAACAGTGACACTCCCATCTGATTTTCTATACCTGTAAACACATCATTTATCATAAGGCTGAACAATAATGGACTGATTATGCTCCCTTGCGGTGTTCCATTTTCTATGGCAGATTTCCCAGAGTACTTCCTCCCTACTCTCACCTGAATGAATCTGCCTGTTAAAAATCTCTAATCCATCTATACATTTGACCATTAATACCTATTTTTTCTGAGTTTGATTAATAGTCCTCGCCTACTTAACATCATATCATAGGCCTTCTCTACATCAAAAACACAGCTACCACACTTTCTCGGTTTGTTCCTGTGCTTTTCTGACCTCATGCTCTAGACAAACAGCAGGATCCATGGTGTTTCTCCCTCTCCTAAAGCCACTCTGATATTTAGATATATAGCCTTTACTTTCTGTATAATATGTTAACCTGTCATTTATCATTCTCTCCATTATTTTACAGATATTAGATGATAATGCAATTGGCCGATAATTCCCTGGGTTTGTACTGTCTTTTTCCTGGTTTGCGTATTGGGACTACAATGACTTCCTTCCAGCTCTGTGGTAATTCTCCCTCTTCCCAAACTTTGTTATATAATTCTAATAAAATGTCCTTGGCTGATTCACTGAGATGTTTTAACATTATGTAGCAAATCTGGTCCTTTCCTGGTGCTGTCATCTTAGTTTTCTTTAGTGCACGGTTCAGTTCTGCCTTTGTAAATGGTTGGTTTAGTGGGTCATCTGTGTCCTCATCATCCTGTAACAGCTCTATATTCTCTGCTCTTGTGGTTACACGCCCTTCTTTCCCTTTTTCACTGATGTTTGCTGAACTGTGAATTTTAACAAAGTCTTTGCCAGCATCTCAGCTTTTTCTTCGCCCTTCACTGCTGTTACCTCACCCTCTACTAACACTGGATATCCCCAGTCTCCTTTTTAATCCCATTCATTCTTTTTATCATTCTCCACACTTTACCTATTTCTGTCTCCCTTCCCACAGAGTTACAGAATGTCCTCCAATATTCCCTCTTTGCATTTTTATAACCCTCCTAACTTTGCTTGTGCTCTCTGATAATCAATGAGGTTCTGACCACTGTGGTTCTGTCTCAAGACTTTGAATGCTTTATTTCTTGCCCTAATCACTCCATCACACTCCTTTGTCCACCATGGAACAGTCTTCTTTTTGTTCCTACCTTCTCTCTTCTGAATGGCCTCCTTTGCTGCCTCTAGAAGTGCCTTAGACAGAGCAAGGTTAAAATTATTAACATCATCATTTATATTGATTTTCTTCATTTCTCTGTCACATATGATCCCAAATTTCTTCCAGTCAGCACTGCTAAAAGCCCACCTCTGCTCTCCCCCAGAGTCATACTCCTCTAGCGTTACTCCTAGTGCTGTGATGATGGATAGTGATCACTGCCCACAGTTGTCTCTGTTTACCCCCATGAACACATACCTGCCACTGAGTGTGAGACCAGTGTCAGATCTATTGCAGATTCTGTCCCCATTCTGATATCAACTCTAGTTCCACTCCCATCATTCAAACACACTAGGTTTTTACTCTCAATTATCTCTTCTATTACCACACCATTGTTATCAGTCCCACTGCCCCACAGTGTACTGTGGGCATTAAAGTCCCCACACCATACTACTTTCCCTTGTATTTGTGCTGTCAATTCATTCATTGTCTCAATTGTCAGTCTACTGCATGGATTGTAAAAGTTAACAATTCTAATGTTTCCTTCTTTTGTCCAGACTTCAATTATTGCATATTCGAGCTCTGATCCTTTTCCCATCACTCTGTACTGTATCCCTTGTTTGACAAATGTTGCACACCCTCCTCCACTGCCCTCCCCTCTATCTCTGCGGACGCTATCATAGCCTTTTATTACAAAGTCTAGTGATGGTTTGAGCCAGGTTTCTTGAATACATATGATATCTGGTTTCTTTTTTATTCCCTTAATGAATCCCTTAAATTCTTGACCATTTGCTATCAGGCTTCTAGCTGCTCCACTGTAAAATAATCAGGGTCCTTTTTCACCTGAGCTCCCCACTCTCCCATCTGCCTCAAGGCTTTTTGTAATCTGCTCCCAGGACACATTTTTTATCCCCAAAAGCTTCTCTGCTCCCCTCACAATTATCTTGATCTTTCCGTTTTGTGTTTGACTTGATCAGTACAGTTAATAACGTAGGCCATGAAGAGAATCAGTTTATCTACTGCCAATGCTGTGTTAGCTTCCTCCGTTTGCTCTTCCCTCTGCTCTTTGGACCTGATTAGTTTTTCCTGTTACACTCTTTCCCCTTTGACCATCTACCCTCTTCACTGCCTCTGCATAACTGGGATGTTGTTTGTTGCTTTCACCTGCTCTATTTCCACTGCCCTCTTCCTGACCTCACACTGACTGTATGTCACCCTGTGTTGTCCACCACAGTTACAGCATTCCTCCTGACCCTCAGTTTTGCATTCCTCTATCCTGTGCTCCTCCACATTTGGGACACCTCTGTTTGCCTCTGCAGGCTGCTGCTATATGCCCATACCTCTGACACTTATAACAGCGTGGTGGGGGGAGGGATGTAGGGCCTGACTGGAAAGCACATATATCCTATTTTAACTGTTTCTGGGAGTACAGTGTCCTGAAACTCCAGCAGAACAGACAGACTATCCACCCTTTCTCCATTAACTGTCCTCTGTAGTCTCTTTACTCTGCTCACTTTCGCCCCCAACATGCTCCGTTTGAGTTTGTCCAGGTCCTCATCTACAGGAATCCCTGTTATCACTCCCTTTACCACCCTGTTAGCGCCCATAATCCTTCTTTCATTTATCATTTTCTTACAAATGCTTTCTATTTGTAGTGCTTTGTTCTTCTGTTCCTCTGTTTTACATATTATCAACAGATTGCCATCCCTTAAGGTTTTTGCCATCTCCACCTCTCCTAGCTTCTTTCTCAGCTCCCTGCTCAGTGTAATTGGACTCAGTCTAACCTCTTCATCTTCCTTTCTAAATTTCAGAATGACTTTAAATCCCTCTCTCATCACTTTTTTCCGGACTATTCTCTCATCATCACCTGAACTGTTCTCTTCGAAGCTTCTCTTGCTGAGTTTATTTACGTCGTCTCGCCTGTTTCTTCCTCTCCCTCTCCCACTAGAAACTGGCGTCCATCCGCCAAAATCCATATTACCTTCCTCCTCATCGTCTACCTGAGTCGCCATCCTGATCCAGTCACAAACCAGTTTATGCCAACTGCCAGTTCCGAGGGTCGAGCCTTTAGAACGACGATCTTTTGTATCGTTGATTGTTTGTTTGTTTGTTCACCTCTCTCTTGCGGCCAGGGACCTGCAGATCGGTCAGAAGCTGAGCTAGGACACCGTCGTACCGGGCCTATCGGCCGTCGGCCGATATCCCACACACAACTCCCCACTCAATCCACACGCACCTAACACACAATCCAATCAACAAACAAACCCAAAATTCTCGCTATTAGATCAGTTTTCTGTCTCTTAGTGTCCGCTGGTTTAAACTCACGCTCCCGCCAACCGACACTTCCGACTTCTTCCGCCGACACCATGTTGAAATCTTATCTGCCTATATTAAACTTATGCTACTTCCGGGTGTGTCCTCGAACAGTGTTCCCCTTCCTGTATGGCGAGAAAGATCTGCCCAACTTCATTTGCTTGATTTTGCTGACCGTCAAAAAATGATTTAATTAATCAGTACCATATTTCATAATCTGCTGAGACATTCGACTACATAAAAAAAAACCTGTTGAGATGCGTTTCTATTTAAGTGGATTCACATTTCACCAGCTTACACACGAAGTAACGTCACATTGACGGATAGATAATGCATAGACAACTCAAGCTAACCCTTCCCAAAAGTTCAATGAATCGTGTTTTTGGGGGTATTTTGCTTCGCCGATTTTCAGAAGAGCTGCTTTTAGAAAGATGTGGAAAATGTTCGAACTCATGTGAAAATGCGATTAGCCCGTTTGACGCTAAGAAAATCAAAATAGGGGATTTTTCAAAGGGAGTTTGGAAGGTGTTCTGCAGGCGAGCCGGTCGAACCCACAGAACCGTTCAGATAATAGTACTGATTCAGCAACAATATGGTTTTATCCAATTAAATGTCCTCCTTCAAATTATTATAACGTGGCCCACCTATACTGCCAGGCGCGGTGGCCAAGTGGTAAGGCGTCGGTCTCGTAAACCGAAGATCGCGGGTTCGAACCCCGTCCGTGCCTGTCAAGTGAATATCTGACATATGGCTTTTTCTTTATTGAAATATTAACGATCGAAGTAGCACTAACAACGACACTACCACACAATAAACTGTAAATATCACACAATTTTTATATTTTTATCTTGACTATTTGTTTTATACTGCTTTGTTGCCTGTAAATTTGCAAAGTATTCAAAAAGTTGGATCAGCATTCATAGTTTTGTTGTATTCACTAAAATACAATGACAAGAAAGGCTTTTGATTTGATTATTAATCATTATTGATTGATAAGCCCCAAAAATACTAAAACCTATTTGGAGTATTTGGATTTTCTTTCTATCTACACTTCATTTGGGAAAAAATAAAAAAAAAAATCACTTTTCGTTTCATTAAACTCGCTAACTCGCTGTATGTTGGTTGATCACATGAATCCAGAGACATGAAACCTATAAATACAAAATAGACATAAGAATAGTATTAAATAGTTTTACCAAATAAATTGTCTAAATAAAATAAATCCACTTTGCCTGTCAGTGTAGTGTTATTTTTTCTAGATGTTTAGGCTAATATTAAATTTAGTTATGTATGTTATGTTTTCATGGTGTTGGGAAGAATCACAGCATAGTGATGTGTCTGGATGTGCAGAGCTTTATTTTGACATCACATTACTCCATCATGTCCTGTGTTACAGCTCACTATGAACAACCTCCACCTGCCCGTGGATTTTAAGCTCGGTGCTTTCCCAGTCGAAGACGTTTGCGCTCTGGACTCTCTTCCCAGAGAACAAGTCTTGGATCGTGCTGTCTGGCAGGACGGAGTCCCACAAGTTGACGTCACTGATCTCCCCGACGAAACTCTGCTTGGTTTCATAATCTCCCACGAAAGAATCCGGATCCTGTCCGATGATGACCTTTCCTCCAGGCTGGATCCTGTGACCCTTCTTGTAGATTTTGGTCAAGCTTTTCCTGCCGTCCATGAAGAGGGCGGCCGCACCTGAACTGGACTCCCAGGTGACACACAGGTGTGTCTGCAGGGCGCCGAGCTGAGGCACCTTGAATGTGACGCCCTCTCCAGCAAGGTAGAAGGACAACCTAAGATACAGTGTGTTAGTCACCTAAACACAAGGTTGCTATGGATATACAAAAAGAGCGTCTGTTGTGTCACATTGTTGTTGTGTCAGTGTTTTGCTGTTGTATCTGCATGTTGATGTGTTTTTTGTTGTTGTGTCAGTGTGTGGTTTCATCACTGGTTACCGTTGTCTCAAAGTCTTGTTGTGTCAGATTGTTGTTGCTGTTGTGTCAGAGTATTGTTATGGTTGTATCAGTGTGCTGTTGCCATGGATATATAAGCTAAAGAAAGCGGTTGTTGTGTTAGATTGTTACAGTTGTGTCAGATTGTTGTTGCGTCAGATTGTTGTTACTGTTGTGTCAGAGTATTGTTATGGTTGTAGCGGTGTGCTGTTGCCATGGATATATAAAGAAAGCAGTTGTTTTTGTATCAGCATGTTGTTTTGTCAGCGTGTTGTTGTGTCAGATTGTTGTTGTTGTGTCAGTTTGTTGTTGCTGTTGTCTCAGAGTATTGTTATGGTTGTATCAGTGTGCTGTTGCCATGGATATATAGGCTAAAGAAAAAGGTTGTTGTGTCAGATTGTTGTTGTTGTGTCAGATTGTTGTTGTTGTGTCAGATTGTTGTTACTGTTGTGTCAGAGTATTGTTATGGTTGTAGCGGTGTGATGTTGCCATGGTTATATAAAGAAAGCGGTTGTTGTGTCACATTGTTGTGTCAGTGTGTTGTTTTTTAACAGCATGTTGTTTTGTCAGCGTGTTGTTGTGTCAGTTTGTTGTTACTGTTGTGTCAGAGTATTGTTATGGTTGTATCAGTGTGCTGTTGCCATGGATATATAAGCTAAAGAAAGTGGTTGTTGTGTAAGATTGTTGTTGTTGTGTCAGATTGTTGTTACTGTTGTGTCAGAGTATTGTTATGGTTGTATCGGTGTGCTGTTGCCATGGATATATAAAGAAAGCGGTTGTTTTTGTATCAGCATGTTGTTTTGTCGGTGTGCTGTTGTGTCAGTGCGCTGTTGCTATGGCGATGTGATGAGAACTACCTGCCGTCCAGCTCCCTCCACACATTGAGCTCGTCGAAGTCTCTGGTGCGGTAGGCGAACAGGATGACCTCTCGCTCCCCGCTCAGCTCGGTGGCGACTCTCATGCACAGAGTGAAGGCCCTCATGTTGAGGGGCTTCTGAGGGACCATCTCCACATAACTGCTGGGCGTCTCCACAGGGAACACCAGGGTCTTAATGGTCATTCCCCCTGACAGATAAGAGAGGTTAAAGATAACGTCCTGGGCCAATTTATAGTACTCCGTAAAGTGCCGTACGTAGAGACGGAGAGCCCTATGCGTCGCCGGAGAGCCTGACGGAGAGCCTCTCCGTCCTCTCCGGGCGCAGGAATTCAAAAAATCAGAGAAGTATATTCCAGCCTAGAATATGTATGATTTCGTTAATTATTTGATTTGCTAGGATGTTTTTCACAGTTTTTTCTCCTTTTCTTGGTACAAATTAAAGCTCACTACTGAATTCTCCTTGTTGCATCATTTCTCTGATGTACCTTTTAACCAAATTTATTTCTTACTACAGTTTGGATTTATGTTTGTTTCCGTTTTAGCCAATTTACTGGCAGCTTTGATGGTTTTTCAGATTTATCTCCCTCTTTTCTACATTATATTCACAGTAAATGTTTTTATTTATGTTCATATCTGTTTGAAATATTCATTCATCCCTTCATTTAAAAACAAAACAGCGTCAAACAAAATACATTATAGGATATAATTACCGGCCAACACCACGGAGACGAGGAGCAGGGCGGCTGAAAGTCTCATTTTGTCTGAGTAAACCTGCAGAAAGTCATTCCACACATGATGCAGGTTAAACACAGAAAAGGTCATATAAAGGCATGAAGTGAAGCTGGATACAAACCATGCAGATGTGAGGACTCTGCTGCAGAACATCTGCACAGGGCCTTTTATACTGTGATTGCCCCTAACTCATAGTTATGTAATGGAAGATGTGATGGGATGTGACCGTTTGTACAAGGCTGCATGGTGTTCGGAGTCCAGCTGTTGTGAAAGAGGATTCTGTGTCCGGCTTGAGGACAGCAAACAAATAAAGGGAGCTCATTGGTTAATAAGCAGCCTTTCAGAGGGGATTCATGACTTTTATTGGTAGCAAAAAAGTTCTCATTATTATTATTATCATGATTATGATTATGTGTGGACTGTTAGACTGCAAACAAACTGTAAAAACAACTGAGATAACTTTTGAAATCAGCTGATTTGTGGATTTGTTCTGTGTTGCTGAATTCAAAATAACATTTTGACTGTTATAATGATAATAATAATAATGATAATGATTATAACCACACTTTAAATGTCTGACTAGTGTCATATACTGTATACATGTCACAAATTAATTCTTTAAGTGCAGTTTTGCTGCTGTCCTCATTTAGTGATTGAACCACAGATGGAGGGACATCTGGTAGAAGACAAGACAAACACCAGCAGTGCAATAAGCTCATGACAGATAGAGATAAAGACATATCTGGACTTTTGCGTCTGAACTACGACTCATCAAGTCACCGGACTTTGGTGTCTGTCACTGAAAACACAACATGCAGCTTGAATCTCAGTAGCTCTACTCATATACTCATATATATTACAGATAAAACTTGATTTCTGAAGTGGATGTCTTGATGAAATATACATAAACATACCATCCAGGATGATTTAAACAGAGCATGTCTTAATTTGTGACAGAGTGAGGGTGAGGAGAGTTTTAGCACCTTAAAAATATATCAGCAGCATCTTAACTGTTAAAAGAAGACACAGGATTAATAAAAGCTGCCATAAAGTGATTTGAATGATACTGACACTGCATGCAGTCTGTGTCGTCAAGTGTTATTGGTTTACTTCAACTAATCGTACACTCGGACGTGCAGAAATATGTTGGCGTCTTCCATGAGAATGAAGTGCAGCACTGATGCCACTGGGTTTACTGATGTTAACATATTCCACATTTGGTGTTCTAGTAGAAACCTAGACTATAGGTGTGAAAGTGAGTGTAATAGGGACTCTTTAACTTTATACAAAAACAAGCTGGCATAAATAAGTAAATCACAATTAAAAAGTCATGGTGATTTGTCTGTTGGGCATTCGAGGTTAATCATAGTGGCTGCCACCCATATTTTCTATTTTATATGATGATATGGCAATATTATTTTAATGGAATTAAACTTCGGAAAAAAGAGCACGTCGTAGTTTTGGAACGCATGCGCAGTAGAATAAGGTCTGCCCACGCGATGGTGCAGTGCGTCACACGCTAGGCCGTTAGGACCCAGAGGAGGGGCTGAACTCTACGGAAGTTAGGACCCAGAGGACGGCTACAGCAGCGGGGAGTTCAGCTCTGACAAACATGGCGGACCAAAACAAGACAGAAACTGAGCTGAAGTTCTACAACGAAATATTAAGGTGCGCAGTGTCTTTAATGGGAAATATTATTAAATGTATCGATAAGGAAGCAATAACTTTTCAATATTTTTATCATTCATTTTCTGCTGCTGTTGCTCTGACAACAGTTTCACTCTGTGTCCGACAGCGTTAGCTAGCTAACTGTAACGTCAGTTACGTTTTAATGAAGCGTATTAGCATTTATAAGTCAAGTAGCAGCTTCAGTGTCCGTTAGAGGTGGTAGACCTTTACCATCATGAGTTTGGTCAGTATTAAACTTCACGTAGTTCTTAGCTTGAGGGTGATGTTGGTGGTTTTACTTAAGTGAAGGAGCTGGATAATCCACCAGTGCTTTTAAAAGAACATAACTTCTCTGGGTGATTCATGGACATATGACTCATGACGACACTGGAAATACACAATAATACTGTGATTACATACAGCTGGACTTCATCAGGGATGTTACACAGAGACAGCAGAGAATGCTGTTTACTGTATTTATAATCAGTTAATATATCAGGATGAAATTAGTTAAACATTTCCTGCACAGAAGGCTGGATAAACTCATCCTCACTCACGTGGAATAGATAATTATGTATTATGCATCTTCAGTAATATTTGCCTTCATGTGGTGATTAAAGCATCAGATGTGTGAAGCTGCTTTCTTTCTTTTAATCACAGTCCGTCTGAACTGTTCGCTGCCCGGTCCAGAAGTCACAAGATCCCAGCCAGAGGACAGAAGGACTTCTTCCCCAACGACTCGGACGAGCAAAGACGGCGACTGGAGCAGAGTCTGAACGAGCACTGGAGCCTCATATCAGAGGAGAGAGTGGAGAAGCTGTGAGTAAACGTAGCCTCCATCCATCCATCCATCCATCCCCAGGGATAGTTATTGATTTATGTCCCATCTGCTCTTCAGATTAATCCTCAGTGATGCGTTCAGGGATGCTCCCTTACCTGGGATTCATTACAGCCGCTGAAAGGAGGAAGATCTCTGAAAGCTTAGGTTTCTGAGTGTCCTTGAATGCATCATCAATGGCGATAGAATAGAATAGAATAGTTTTTTTTATTCATCCCCCTTGGGGGGAAATTCACCTGTCACAGCAGCATAGACAAAATCACAGACACATTGCAGTAGTTAGAAAAAAAGCAGTAGTGACATAGTAGTAATAAGTACAGTGTCATAAAAGGTCCTGAGCAGAGTCCTGCAAACTCCAAAGGACCTCAGTCTCCTCAGCAGGTGGAGACGACTTTGGCCCTTCTTGTACAGGACATCTGTGTTGTGAGTCCAGTCCAGTTTATTGTTGAGGTGAACACCCAGGTACCTGAAGCTCTCCACCATTTCTATGTCCAGGCCCTGGATGTTCAGATCAGAAACTTGGCAAAAGACAAAAGCAACTATTTATATTAATGAGTCAAAGGAGCGCCTGTAATATGAAAGGAGTCACTTGTAGTGATGAGATGAGAGTGAATAGAGAATATGATCAACTCTGCAGCTTGTTTTTTTTCCTTTCTAAGGTCATACATTTGTTTTTTCTTTTTTCACTCCTCTCTACTCACCATCAATCTGCACCGTTGATCACTTCTCTGCTGTCATACAATTAAAACCTGCAGATGAGTGTTAGCTGGAGGACTATCCAAAATGTAAACCCACATTTATTTCTGTGATAAATGCATCTTATAAGCTAATAAGCAATTTCCTACTGGTAAGAAGTGGTGCATAATATATGTTGTCCTTGTCACAAATTCATGGATTTGTCTCAGTCTCGCTGCTCTCTCTCCTCTCGTCCATCTGCTGTTTGTCGTATTATATTACAGTCATCTGCTGATTTCATGATGCATTTTAGGACACTTTGATTCCTCCATAGAGGATGTAATAATCCTCACTATAAAGAACTTTCTAGTGAGCAGTTAGAGAAAGTTAACGACAGTCAGCCTCTTAGAGGTGGTGAAGAGCGAATGAGAGTTAAAGCAGTGTGAATACTGGACGTTTCATTCATCATGTGGACACAAGTGACACTCCAGACTAACACTAAAGCTGCTCTGTGTTTGCAGCTGGTTACCATAACGACGCCATAATAAAACAATGACATGTCAGGGTTTTTTTCTGTTTTATTTTATGTTTTGCTACTATTGTTAAAGTATGTGGGATGAGATTATGTTTTTATTTCACTGTAGAGGAAACCTGGTGAAGGCCACGTGGAATCCAAGTGAGCAGATCGTGGAGCTTCAGTCTCCAGCTGTGAGTAAAAAACAAACTAATAGCCTAAAAAAAGAACCACAACAAATGGTATTTAAGTGTTGAAGTACAGGATTAGAAACATCTTATTGAGCAGATAAATACAGTGACGTATACCAAATAAATTTGATTGTTTTTTCTGCTTTTTCTAAAACAGCAACAATAATCATGTTTGTATGTAATTATTATTAAAGTGTCTTGTTCCAGCGTTTTTGTCCATTTTGAGTCATATTTCTAGACCCACAGAATATTTTGTACTATGTCTCTGAAAACAGTGAATATCTCAAATGAAAGAAGAGACTCTCTATTTCATCATGAAAAAAATGTTTGTTTTTACCTTGTTCCATTCTTGTTTTATCAGAGGTAGAGTAGAGGACACTTTCACCAAAATCACCACTTTTTGTCCACATTCTGTTTGTTTTACTCTCTAATCTCAATCGTCTCCACTTCCTGTTTTGATCTCTGTGGTGTATACCGTCTCTTTATGCTCTGACTACATCTCCCAGAAGCCCCAATATTACTCACCGGCTGTGTGAGAGCACCCTCTTGTGTCTGCTGCTGAAAAAAACACTTTGATACATTTATACTTTGGTGGCACTCAAAGAGTTGAATTTCTTTCCCTCTTCTGAATTTCTAGATTAGATTAGATCAAACTTTATTGCCCTCCATGAATGAAAAGACACTGACAGTGTATCTTGTTTTCAGGGGAAGTTTTGGCAGACGATGGGCTTTTCTGCCAAAGGCAAACAGTTTCTGCTCCCTGAAGAGGCGCTCTACCTCATGGAATGTGTGAGTGGTCCACACCTCAGTCTGTCTGTTGCTCATTGATTTTTAAACAGCACAAATGATCGACGGCGTCTGTGTAACCAGGGAAACGTGCAGGTGTTTTACCAGGACCTGCCGCTGTCCATCCAGGACGGCTACGAGAGGTTTCTGTCCTCCAGCACGGTGAGCCTGCAGCAGTATCAGGTAGGACAGAACACATGATCTACAGGAGGACTGAGCTGCTCAACTGGTGGCGATGATGATCAACCTTCTCCATCATGCAGGTGTTCGGGCATCTGAAGAGGCTCGGCTATGTGGTGCACAGATTTGATCCCAGGTAATCTTTAGAAATAAGTCAGCATGGAGCAATCCTGTCCAACTTTTCAGTGATGTCTGAAAACAAGATAAAACCAGTAAAACAGGTGAAAATATCTGTCCATGCAGCAAGGTAATTTCATTTAACACCATTTAGATGACAGTGTAAAGTGTTAAATTTACTGTAAACCTGCTGTAGGTATTAAATTTTCAGATGGTGCGTTTAATGCCAATAGGAAAACACAGTATTCAGAGATTTACTCCAATTTTGCATACTATTTTCGTCACAAAGTTCACTTCTTTGTTCTTGAAAGTTGTGAAATTGACGTTGTAGAAAAAAGTTAAGTGTTATTCCTTCAATTTGTATCGTTGTTGCAAGTGTTAAAGGGCTGAAAAAAAAATATCAGAGATTAATTGGTTATCAGATTTTTTTTCCTGCTAAATATCAATATCTTCGTCGGCCTCAAAAAGTCCATGTCGGTCAGGCTCAATAATAAATTGAGTATTTTCTACCAAAGAAATTGTTACGACCTTTTTGGGTCTTAAATTATATTTGTTGAGGTCTTAAAAAGTATTCAATTTGACTTTTAACCCTGTGGGGCCTATGATCACGCCAGTCTGATTTTTTATTGTAAATGTTTATGTTTAGTATTACTTTATTTCAATTTACATTTACATATTCATATTAGCAACCTATGTTTAGTTTTTCAAGTTCCAAAATAGTTGATTGAGCATGTTCGTGGTTTTTATTGTAAGAAATACAATTTTTTCTTTCAATTCCAATTTGATTATTTTTTAGTCCAATATGTCAGTGAAGTAGGTTATAGTGAATTAATAACTATCTCTTCATATAGATGAAGTTGTGCGGAAAAAAAAGATACCAGGCATGGGCATGTTAAACATTTTTATGAGGTATATAGAGATAAAATCAAAAGTATTAAAAAACGGCCAAAATAGGCTCAGGACCTAAAGGGTTAAAATGATGCTCGAACCCTGGCAGTGACTGTCTGATACTCAGCATCAACATCATGTGGATGTTTGGCCTGTTGCAGGTCGGAGCCGTCGCCCTATGAGAGGCAGCTGAACCTGCCGCCGTCACGTGACAGGAAGAGGAAGCGCAGCACCAGCCCCGTCTCCACGCTCAGCTCCTCAGCCAGGCCTGAAAACACAAGGTGATTTTATGGGAAAAGGACCTTTAGTGAGCTGAATGTCCACTGTGTGGAGGAGAGAGGGCATTTTAAGCTTCGTGAACAAGTAAAACTAAAGTGAGCTAACAGTCCTCACATTGGATAGAAAAGAAGTCTAAAAAAATGTAAGGACATTTTCTAAGACTGTACCATGTACACGTGTTATAATAATAATTGCAGAAGGAGTAATGAATAAATAGGTAAATGTAAGAAGAAATGAGGTTATAACATTGCACATGGGATCAAAGATCTTGAACATGTATATACCAGAAAAATCTCTGATTTTAGGGAGATTTCCTGGATGAAAAATGATATTTTAATGGCCTCGTTTTAACAATAATCACTCCCAAATTAGAGATGTGTGTTTTAATCTCTGTAGCTTTGGTTCTTGTTGAAATAATGTCCTCTTTCTCCAGTCACACTGAATCTTCAGCCGACAGAATGGAGGAGGTCGAACGCAGCAGCGAAGGTGAGGAGCATAAAAAACTTCACCTGACAGCGACTTCAGAGACTCCCAGTGAAAGAGGAGCAGCAGTTGGAGGTGAAGGTGGAGGCAGGACCTGGTGGATGACGGAGGTTCCCTGTGGAGGAGCAGATCTGCAGCCCTCCTCCGGAGCCTCACGCTGGGACTTCAGCTCCATCCCGTTCCCTGACCTGGGCTCTGGGCAGCTCCTCTCCGGCTCCCTGGCTCCTCCGGACCCCTCGCTGCTCCCCGGCTCTCTGGCTGTGGGAGTCTGTGACGTCTCCTCCTGGAGGAGCAGAATAAACCTGAAGGAGGTGAAGATGTCCTCAAAGGAGCTGAAGAGGGAGGCGGACAAGCGGGACGTCAATGAGGACAGAGAGGTTGGTAGGCTGTGTTGGAAATGTTTTTTTTTATTTATTTCAAAGTGAAAACAGGAAGTGTTCCTTCAAGGTTCGGCGGTGCAGAAACTGGGCGGAGTACCGGGAGCTCCTGGAGAGGAGGCAGGTGAAGCGAAGAGGCCGACCAGCTCACCTGTGGAACAGGGAGGTCACTCCTTTACATGACCCCAGGAAACCAATCCCCACCGGTGAGATCTGACGTCTCTCTGACTGCTTCCATCTTCCCTATCAAAATAAGAGCTCAAGCTAGCAGTGAGGAAATGATTATTGATCAGTTAGTGATGTTTTTTTTCTTCCAGAGGAGCTGCTGGATAAAATCAGCGTGGTTAAATCGACACACCTGCTGGAGGGAGCGTCCAGGTATCACTAGTTTCCTGTTCTCACACTGAGCGAAAAGAGAAAAATCAAACATATTACAGGTGAAACACAAAAAAAAATCATCTCCTTCACTTTAAGTGTTCAGGAATGACTGCAGTTTAACATCTCAGTCAAAATAATAATAATAATAATAATGACGAGCTTTGATGTTTATGTCATCTGATGTGTTGCTTCATCCTTGTTTTTCAAAATAATTTTAATTCAAATCAGATGAAAACTGAATCTCACTTCTCCAGAAGTTAAAGTGTTTTGCCAGAACTGAACGTTTGAAATTCTGTGGAGAGACTGTGGGCGTGACTTATAAAAAAAAATAAAAAATATAAAGATTACTGTGCAAAAGAGCACACATTAGTTCTCCTCTCCTCACATTAAGTCTCACATTAAGGCCTGGGACTGTGAAGCCTGTTCGTTGGACAGGAAATAGAGAAAGAGACGGCTGGAGGTGCTCAAACCTGGGACTAATGTTATGTTTTCATAGCTCAGATTAGCTCAGATTATCTTGACTTTTTCCTTATTCATTGAGGTCGTGACCTTGTGTTTTGTCCTCAGGTTAAAAGGCTCGGATGGTTTGAGGATTTGTTTCAATGTTTACCAGCCGGATTCGGTGGCTGATTTCAAGAAGAGCAACCCAGGGAAACCTTACTCCAGGATGTGTGTGTGCAGGTAAACAGCACTGTTTAATCAGGATTAGCTTACAGGAAACAGCAGCGATCTGACCGAGGGTGAACAAATGACACGGTGGTTGAAGATGAACGGACGTGTTTCCTTTTCTTTTTTTTTATTATTAATCATTTGGTCGGTAAAATGTCATCTTCATAGTTTTTCCAGAATGAATGTTTTGGTCTGATCAGGCCTCAAAACAGAAAAAACAATGAATTCACAGTGAAAAAACAGCACATTTGAGAAGCTGGAAGTCAATGTTTTATTGATGGTTTTATTATCTATAAGCCTGAATAAAATCTGTAGTAAATTAAGTCCTATTAAATTAAGTTTAAATTAAGTAAGTCCTATTTATAAAGTTTTTTTTTAATTAAAAAAAGGTGGCTGAAATGACAAAACCTCCTCTGCCTTTAGCCTCAAAGTTTATTTCTAGTGTAACACAAGATAATGTCATACACTTAAAAATAAAAACAGTAAGGCAATACAATGAAAAAAATATTAAAAACAATAAAAGAAGAGTTAAAGAGAAGATCGTGAATAAAAGATAAAGGATAAAAAACAGGATTACTCATCTAGCTGGTAGTGAACTCTACAGAAAAAAAGATGTTTTTTAGTTCAGCTCTTATAACTTATAACTCTTGAATTAGTGAGGATTATCCCTCTGAAGCATCATGACGTTTATATTCTGCTACAATCCAGAATAAAACTGCACTTATTTTTCTGAGACGCTGAGTTTAGGTTTCACACAAATTTCTTCTTTTCTTGTTTTTGTTTTTCTTCTTTTCTCTCGTCTTCTCTTCTTTTCACTTCTTTTCTCTTTTCACTTTTCTGTTCTCTTCTTTTCTCTTTTCACTATTCTCTTCCCTTATTCTCTTTTCTCTTCTTGTTGTCTTTTCGCTTTTCTTCTTCTCTTTTCTCATTTTCTCCTCTCTTCTCTTGTTTTTGTTTTTCTTCTTTTATCTCTTTTTACTATTCTCTTCCCTTGTTTTTTCTTTTCTTCTCTTCTTTTCTCTCCTTTTCTCTCATCTTTTTTCTTTTCTCCTCTCTTTTCTTCTTTTTCTTTTTACTATTCTCTTCCCTTGTCTTTTCTTCTCATCTTTTCTCCTCTCTTCTCTTCTTTTCTCCTCTCTTCTCTTTTCTCCTCTCTTCTCTTCTTTTCTCTTCTCTTCTTTTCTCCTCTTTTCTTTTTTCTCCTCTCTTCTTTTCTCTTCTCTTCTCATCTTTTCTCCTCTCTTCTCTTTTCTCCTCTCTTCTCTTCTTTTTCTTTTTACTATTCTCTTCCCTTGTCTTTTCTTCTCATCTTTTCTCCTCTCTTCTCTTCTTTTCTCCTCTCTTCTCTTCTCTTTTCTCCTCTCTTCTCTTCTTTTCTCTTGTCTTCTGCACATATTTTTCTGGGTCGTTGCGTCTGGAAGTTTTCACACACATTTTTAAAAATACTCTTGCTGTCTGCTGACCTCAGCCACCTTGTCTCTCCACTTTAAAAGTTATATTTCTGTCATTTTTGGACACAGTGGGTCATGGGAGTCTCTTCAGTTTTAGGGATCCTGTACCGGACCTGAGAGCCGTCAAGCTGCTGGCCTTCCAGAGCGGAGACGTCCCGGTGGTCGTCGCCGTGGTCGACCATGGAGACATCTCCTTCTACACCTTCAAAGACTTCCAGCTGCCCACAGATGTCTTCCCCTGAGGCCTCGTCAACGCCGCCGCAAAGCTGGTGTCCAAGAATTAATCTCTCCAGTGATCCCTGACGTTAAGACAAAAACAAAAGCTTTCTGTCCTCTTTTTTAGTGCTCCACACAGTGACTTTATGTTTTCTATTAACAGACTGTCAGATCGATTTCTGCATCCAGATGATGGACGGAGTATTTTATTCCTAGTGGGGAATAAATTCTGCGCCACATAAGCAGGAAATTCTTTTACAATCTGCATTAAAGAAATCAATTTGGACCAAACAAACATTTTTTTCCCTTTGTGTTTTCAAGCATCGACAGTGAGATGGGAGGACGATGTCTTTGAAATATCATTTCATGATTTATAAAATATTAATATGTAATAAAATCTAGATGTTTTTGATGGTAATTCAGGAACATTTCTGTGGTCAACGAATAGTTTTTACATCTGCCAAGGAAGCTCATGTTTTCACCAGGGTTTGTTTATTTGTTTGTTGGTCTGCAAAATAACTCAAAAAGTTATGGGTGGATTTTGATGACATTTTCAGGCCTAACTTAAAACTGATTAATTTTTGGTGGTGACCGGATCCGATTCAAGGACATCAAGGTCAAATGAAAGGGCACACCATGGTAATGTATGGGAGGTGTTGCATATTTTCAGCTAATCATCACCTAATCTGGTTCACAGCCTTGTCCTGCATTAAGAAATAATTGAAAACAATGTTAAAAATGAACACATGAGAGAGTCAAATAATATGAATTATTATTATTATTATTATTATTTGAATGGTCTGCCCCTAAAATAATAGGAAAATTTATCTCTAATGCAGGAAATTGTACAATTTATCATTTTTTTTATTGTTATGCTTTGAATTTAACATGAAATATCCATAAAATATGTCACTGTTCACTCTATGGTAGAAAAAGGGATCAATTGTGGAAAAAGGTTGGTGAATTTTCTATGAAAATGTGACACCACAAGGTGTGTGGAAAGTGGAAAATATAACGTCATGTTGTTTGTTGATGTTGAGGAAAAGCTGTTGTCATCATACTGAGATCTTTCTGCTCACTTCTTTCTCTGTGCAGCTTGTTCATGAAAAAACCTGGGCTGGTTTCTCATCATAGGTCTCTTGTTTCCTTCTAATTGACTGCAGGTGTTTAACCATGACGGCAGGTGAGACAGGTGTGTGCACACTGAAAGCCTCCTCATGTTGACCTTCTGCTCCAGCTGCAGGTCAACAGGTGACATGTTCGGCTCGTTTTGTCCTTTAACAATTAATTAATAAGCTCTATTGATGCGTCCTCTGTGTTCTCTTTTTATTGTTCTCTCTTGTTGTTCTCTCTGTGTTGTTCTGTCTGTTTGCACATTTGCAGCTTAAAAAGGGTTCGATCAGACCGAGGTGAAGCCCAGCAGCAGCCATGTCGGCTCTGACCGCTCTGACTCTTCTCGCTCTAATCAGTGAGTTATTTTTCTCTTATAATTTTGGAATAAACTCGTCCTTGTTGCTGAAGGTGCTGTGAATCGTTCCAGGTGTTTGCAGCTGTCAGGCCTCAGACTGTTCGTACGTCGGCCTCCTCACACACCTGAACCTCACCACAGCTAACGAGGTTCTGGCCAACGTGCGACCCGTGAAGAACTGGACCAGGTCCACCCTGGTCCAGATGGACATGTTCCTGTACGGCATTTTACAAGTGGTGAGTCCACGTGCTGCTTATCAAAGAGAAACCGTTAACATCCTGCATCTACAGGGTGAAAAGGTCTCAGCAGTTTCCACAAAACTCCTCTAAAATTAATAATATAATAGAAATATTCACAACCCAGGCCATTTATGTTCTCTGCTGTGCAACAAGAAGAAAAAAAATCATTATGTGTGTAACGACTCCTCATAATGACAAATTTAACTATTGATATTCAAAGTAGTGTTTGAAATACAGAATATGTACTTTCATGTTATGTATTATTTATTTTTTTTATGTTGTATTCAATATTCTATCTTCTTTTATTATTTTATTTATTATTGTTTTATTTTATTATTGTTTACCCAAGTTAGCATGTAATGGATAGATCTACAGTAGATAGATAGATAGATAGATAGATCTACAGTAGATAGACAGACAGATAGATAGACCTACAGTAGATAGATGGATGGATATATAGATAGATAGACAGATCAGTAGAGCTACAGTAGATAGATAGAGCTACAGTAGATAGATAGTTAGATAGACAGATAGATAGACCTACAGTAGATAGTTAGATAGATAGATAGATCTACAGTAGATAGACAGATAGATAGATAGATAGATAGAGCTACAGTAGATAGATAGATGGTTGGATATATAGATAGATAGATCTACAGTAGATAGATAGATAGATCTACAGTAGATAGACAGACAGATAGATAGATAGACAGATAGATAGAGCTACAGTAGATAGACAGATAGATAGATAGACAGACAGATAGATAGATAGAGCTACAGTAGATAGATAGAGAGATAGAAACAGATTGCCCTTTGTTGTCATTATACAGTTGTATGAAATTGTTGTACAAAAAGTGAAATTGTCGAGCTTCTCCCTTCTCAGTGCACAATAATAAAAATAAGTGTAAGATAAGTAGAAATCTTAGAATGTAAAAAATAAGTATAAACATTGTCTTACGTACAGATATGAATATGAGAATGAATTTACAACAAGGATAAATACTGAGAATAGAAACAGGAAATGGAGAGATGGCTGTTAGACTATGTGCAGAGTAAATGAATGGTGTTAAATGAAAAGAGCAGCAGTGACAGATGTGTTGATGGCTGGAGCTGCTACATTCAGCGAGTTCAGGGTGGCTTTTGTTTGTCTGTTTGTCCTGCTTTGATGCACCTGTAGCTCCTCACAGAAGGAAGCCGCTCAAGCAGTCAGCTTTGGCTTTTTTCATCCTGCCGCTCAGGTCAGCTCGAGTCAAACTGTAGAGAGCAGTGTCACCTGACCTGAAGGCCCTGGTCATCCAGGGTTAAGGTGAGGAAAACCCGGATGGATGCATGGATGGAGAGAGAAATACGAGCTACAGAGGAGAAAGTCCCCAGAAATAGTTGTTGAAAGCATATACTAACATACTAAGACTGAAAATCTAAATCCTAAGTGTCCATTCAAGTGCATTTATATGTTAAAATAAGTGTGATTTGGGTGAATTATTATATTATTATAAATAGATCGGATAAATCTTTATGAATCCCACAGCAGCAAAGGTCGAGTGACGATAACAAGGTGAAGTACGTACATATAAAAGTGTGTCCAGAGCTGCTGTTCAGATGGAAATAGAATGCATCCATGATGAAAACTGACCACAGTGCTGCTGATCGTCTGCAGGATGGGAAGTCCCAAACCGTCACGAGTCACATCTGGATCCAGATGGTGAGACTGGACCGACACGTTGAATAAAGACAGAAGTAACCATGCACAGTTCATTCTCACCACATTCACAGCAGCTTCTTCCATGAACCTTTTCATCCTCCCAGCGGTGGACCAGTGACTTCCTGTCCTGGAACTCGTCAGAGTTTTGTGGGATAGACAGGGTGACGGTCCCCAGGTCCAAGCTCTGGATCCCAGATATTCAGATCCAAGAAGAGTAGGTACCATGATTTATTACAACCCTACAACCTTTGAGCCTCTTATTCAAAGTGTTTTTCTGTCTGGAAATAACAGGAAACAGGAAAACAGTAACAGGAAATAGTAGAAATAATAGAGAATAATGGTTATTATCGAGCATCTGAAGTCCAGTTGTGTCCACCATGTGAGAAAACAAACTTTATTCCATTCATATCCAGTGTTTTTATTTCAGGTCTAACAAATCATTTTGTAGAACATTTGCATTAATTTGAAATCCTGCTTTGCTGTCAGTCTGTTTCCTGTCTGTTTAATGAGGCTGTAACAGAACAAAATGTGGAAAAAGTGAAGCGGTATGAATATTTTCCAGATGCACTGAATAGAATACAATTCCTCTATTGATCCCAGCCTGGGAAATTATTCGAAATTTATTTTATTTTATAATAAAATAAAAGAAATAGAATTAAAATAACTCCAAATATTTTTTCCCCAAGCCCATTTCACAATCTAGTTTGTCTTTGTTTTTATTTCAAGTGAAAAAACGCCTTGTAGTCATTGTTTTTTGCTTATTTTCTCCGTACTAAATTCTGTATATTTCACAGGATCGTCTCCTCTTTATTTCAGTGCCTCTGAGTCACAAAATCCTACCAAATATATTTGTCTAATTATCAGTCTAAATATCTCACAACGCTTAATATCAGACACAAATCCAGGGTGATAAAGGGGCTTTATTTCAGGTGAGGCTTCCTGAATATCCTCTTCATATGAAATAGAGAAAAAAAGATTTTTGACTATTATCACATTTTTAGTTGTTATTACAAATATAAAAAATGCTTTTGCTTGTTCATGAAGTGTCACTTTTTCCATTTGAATGATTTGTTTGTGCGTGTTGATGAAAGAAATGAATAGAAATGACAGCCTGATGGAGTCCATCTCTGTTTCAGCGCCTCGGACACCGGCAGTGTCTTCAACAGTCCCATCGTCACCGTCTCCTCCAGCGGCGTCGTTTTGGCGAACTCCCGGCAGCGCCTCACCTCCACCTGCCTGCTCAACCTCTTCCTGTTCCCCTTCGACGCCCAGATGTGCAACTTGACATTTTCATCCATGACCTCATACGGTAAGTCAGCTGAAACGTCAGAGTTCAACAGATTCATCATCCTCCTGCAGTGTTTACATTCACAGTGTCACTGATTATATGTTTCTGGAATGGTATAATGATATGATTCTGTATATCTTTAATGATAAAATATAATTATTGTTGTTATCCAGAATCCAAAAGCAGAAAAAATATCAAAGCACATTTTTTTTCTTAAGATGCTTCAATGTAGCAGTATAAATATTGTATTTTAATTTCATTTAATATGTCATTAAATATATGTGTCCCTTTTCTTTTTTTCCAGTACATATTGTAAATATTTATTATTATAGAATATTTTTTATTGACCCCTCATTAGGGGGAAACTCACCTGCTACAGCAGCATAAACAAGTTCTGGTCAGAAAGAAACAATAAAACATCAAAAATGAAATAAAAGAATAACGATAAAACAAAAAAGTGGATTCCCCGTCAATAGAAATGTTCTGTTTTATTCTAGAATATAATTATTGTTGTTAACTAGGAATTTTTAAATTTACTGTTTTACTAAAGTAGCAGAAAAAAATATCAAATCACATGGTTATTATTATATATTTCCTGTCATTCCTGTGTTTGTTTGTTTTTCTGGATTCATTTCTGACTTCTCTGACAGAATAGAATAAAATATTGTTTTTATTGGTCCTCCATTGGGGGAACCAAGTTATAGTTAAATAAACAATAAAACAACAATAATGATTATAATAACTATTTACAAAAAATACTTCAGACTTTTTAGAATAGAAACGTTTTTATTCATCCCCCACTGGCTGAAATCCTCCCTCCACAGCACCATAGACAAGATAGAGTAATAAATAAACAATAAACAACAGCAAAGACATCATAGAATATGTAATAATAATAATGGAATAAATGTTTATATTATGTACTAAATAACAAAGGAAGAAAAATCTATATTTTTAATTACAATTGAAAGGTTAAACAGAATTATCAGATTAAATATGTAGTTTTACTAGCAGATGTGTCCATATCCATCCGTCTTTAATGGCAAATGAGATATGAATATAATATTTACACTACAGATGTGAAACTGATGTGATAACATGACTTAAATTCCTCTCTCCTGCTGTGAATGGTGAAGCGTAGGGAACTCTTTAAGTCCTTTCTTAAGAAGTGAATGTGATTATTTGCTGTTTGTCCGTCCACAGCCGACACCATAACTCTGGGAACAGTTTACAGCAGCGACCTGCTGACTCTCTTATCTGAGAGATCCATGATCACTGAGGGGGAATGGCAGCTGGACCACATGGAGATCATCTCCAATTCCACTGTTCATAAAGGTCAAAGCAAACTTACATATGTGGTAAGAAATACGTTCTGTAACTGTACACAGTATGTGTGTGTTTGTCTCTTTATAATTAATAGAAATGTTTTTTTTTCTTCTTCCAGGTGAAGATCTCCAGGAAGCCGCTGCTCTATGTGATAAACTTCATCGGCCCGCTGACTCTGTTCCTGGTCCTGGACGTGGCGTCCTTCTTCATCAGCGAGGTCAGAGGTGAGAAGCTGAGCTTCAAGGTGACCGTCCTCCTGTCCATCTCCGTCCTGCTGCTCATCCTGAAGGACATGCTGCCGTCCACCGAGAACAGGCTGCCGATGATCGGTGAGGCTTCACTCTGCTTCCTGACAGGCGAACGATGGCGGCTCCTTTGAAAAACCCTGTTTTCTTTCTGAAGTCACGGACACATTTCCTGGGAGAGAAACAAGTGGTGAGGTTGACAGAAACGGTCAGTTTAAGAGGTTTTTCTTGTCAGTTTTTCACTTCTGCTCTCAGCTCCTCTTTTAGTTTCTTCTGCTGGAAGACTAAGACGAGTTTTGATGTGAACCTGCAGAACTCCAGCGAGGTGTTAACATCTGTTCACGTCTTTTAACATCTGTTCACGTCTTTTAACATCTGTTCACGTCTGTTCACATCTGTTCAACGTCTGTTCACGTCTGTTCACGTCTTTTAACATCTGTTCACGTCTTTTAACATCTGTTCAACGTCTGTTCACGTCTTTTAACATCTGTTCACGTCTTTTAACATCTGTTCACGTCTGTTCACGTCTTTTACATCTGTTCACGTCTTTTAACATCTGTTCACGTCTGTTCACGTCTTTTAACATCTGTTCACGTCTTTTAACATCTGTTCACATCTGTTCACGTCTTTTAACATCTGTTCACGTCTTTTAACATCTGTTCACGTCTGTTCACGTCTTTTACATCTGTTCACGTCTGTTCACGTCTTTTAACATCTGTTCACGTCTGTTCACGTCTGTTCACGTCTTTTAACATCTGTTCACGTCTGTTCACATCTGTTCAACGTCTGTTCACGTCTGTTCAACGTCTGTTCACATCTGTTCACGTCTTTTAACATCTGTTCACATCTTTTAACATCTGTTCAACGTCTGTTCACGTCTGTTCACGTCTTTTAACATCTGTTCACATTTTTTAACATCTGTTCAACGTCTGTTCACGTCTGTTCACGTCTTTTAACATCTGTTCACGTCTGTTCACATCTGTTCAACGTCTGTTCACATCTGTTCACGTCTTTTAACATCTGTTCACGTCTTTTAACATCTGTTCACGTCTGTTCACGTCTTTTACATCTGTTCACGTCTGTTCACGTCTTTTAACATCTGTTCACATCTGTTCACGTCTGTTCACGTCTGTTCACGTCTTTTAACATCTGTTCACGTCTTTTAACATCTGTTCAACGTCTGTTCACGTCTTTTAACGTCTGTTCACATCTGTTCACGTCTTTTAACGTCTGTTCACGTCTTTTAACATCTGTTCAACGTCTGTTCATGTCTTTTAACATCTGTTCACGTCTTTTAACATCTGTTCACGTCTGTTCACGTCTTTTACATCTGTTCACGTCTGTTCACGTCTTTTAACATCTGTTCACGTCTGTTCACGTCTTTTAACATCTGTTCACGTCTTTTAACATCTGTTCACGTCTTTTAACATCTGTTCAACGTCTGTTCACGTCTGTTCACGTCTTTTAACATCTGTTCACGTCTTTTAACATCTGTTCACGTCTTTTAACATCTGTTCAACGTCTGTTCACGTCTGTTCACGTCTTTTAACATCTGTTCACGTCTTTTAACATCTGTTCACGTCTGTTCACGTCTTTTACATCTGTTCACGTCTTTTAACATCTGTTCACGTCTTTTAACATCTGTTCACGTCTGTTCACATCTGTTCAACGTCTGTTCACGTCTGTTCACGTCTTTTAACATCTGTTCACATCTTTTAACATCTGTTCAACGTCTGTTCACGTCTTTTAACATCTGTTCACGTCTTTTAACATCTGTTCACGTCTGTTCACGTCTTTTACATCTGTTCACGTCTTTTAACATCTGTTCACGTCTGTTCACGTCTTTTAACATCTGTTCACGTCTTTTAACATCTGTTCACATCTGTTCCATCTTTTAACATCTGTTCACGTCTTTTAACATCTGTTCACGTCTGTTCACGTCTTTTACATCTGTTCACGTCTGTTCACGTCTTTTAACATCTGTTCACGTCTGTTCACGTCTGTTCACGTCTTTTAACATCTGTTCACGTCTGTTCACATCTGTTCAACGTCTGTTCACGTCTGTTCAACGTCTGTTCACATCTGTTCACGTCTTTTAACATCTGTTCACATCTTTTAACATCTGTTCAACGTCTGTTCACGTCTGTTCACGTCTTTTAACATCTGTTCACATTTTTTAACATCTGTTCAACGTCTGTTCACGTCTGTTCACGTCTTTTAACATCTGTTCACGTCTGTTCACATCTGTTCAACGTCTGTTCACGTCTGTTCAACGTCTGTTCACATCTGTTCACGTCTTTTAACATCTGTTCACGTCTTTTAACATCTGTTCACGTCTGTTCACGTCTTTTACATCTGTTCACGTCTGTTCACGTCTTTTAACATCTGTTCACATCTGTTCACGTCTGTTCACGTCTGTTCACGTCTTTTAACATCTGTTCACGTCTTTTAACATCTGTTCAACGTCTGTTCACGTCTTTTAACGTCTGTTCACGTCTTTTAACGTCTGTTCACGTCTTTTAACATCTGTTCAACGTCTGTTCATGTCTTTTAACATCTGTTCACGTCTTTTAACATCTGTTCACGTCTGTTCACGTCTTTTACATCTGTTCACGTCTGTTCACGTCTTTTAACATCTGTTCTCGTCTGTTCACGTCTTTTAACATCTGTTCACGTCTTTTAACATCTGTTCACGTCTTTTAACATCTGTTCAACGTCTGTTCACGTCTGTTCACGTCTTTTAACATCTGTTCACGTCTTTTAACATCTGTTCACGTCTGTTCACGTCTTTTACATCTGTTCACGTCTTTTAACATCTGTTCACGTCTGTTCACGTTTTTTAACATCTGTTCACGTCTTTTAACATCTGTTCACGTCTGTTCACGTCTTTTACATCTGTTCACGTCTGTTCACGTCTTTTAACATCTGTTCACGTCTGTTCACGTCTGTTCATGTCTTTTAACATCTGTTCACGTCTGTTCACGTCTGTTCATGTCTTTTAACATCTGTTCACGTCTGTTCACGTCTGTTCATGTCTTTTAACATCTGTTCACGTCTGTTCACGTCTGTTCATGTCTTTTAACATCTGTTCACGTCTGTTCACGTCTGTTCACATCTGTTCAACGTCTGTTCACGTCTGTTCACGTCTTTTAACATCTGTTCACGTCTTTTAACATCTGTTCACGTCTGTTCACATCTGTTCAACGTCTGTTCACGTCTGTTCACGTCTGTTCACGTCTTTTAACATCTGTTCACGTCTTTTAACATCTGTTCACGTCTGTTCACATCTGTTCAACGTCTGTTCACGTCTGTTCACGTCTTTTAACATCTGTTCACGTCTTTTAACATCTGTTCACGTCTGTTCACGTCTTTTACATCTGTTCACGTCTGTTCACGTCTTTTAACATCTGTTCAACGTCTGTTCACGTCTGTTCACGTCTTTTAACGTCTGTTCACATCTGTTCAACGTCTGTTCACGTCTGTTCACGTCTTTTAACGTCTGTTCACATCTGTTCACGTCTTTTAACATCTGTTCACGTCTTTTAACATCTGTTCACGTCTTTTAACTTCTGTTCACATCTGTTCACGTCTTTTAACATCTGTTCACGTCTTTTAACATCTGTTCACGTCTTTTAACATCTGTTCACATCTGTTCTCGTCTTTTACATCTGTTCACGTCTTTTAACATCTGTTCACGTCTGTTCACGTCTTTTAACATCTGTTCACGTCTTTTAACATCTGTTCAACGTCTGTTCACGTCTGTTCACGTCTTTTAACATCTGTTCACGTCTTTTAACATCTGTTCACGTCTGTTCACGTCTTTTACATCTGTTCACGTCTTTTAACATCTGTTCACGTCTGTTCACGTTTTTTAACATCTGTTCACGTCTTTTAACATCTGTTCACGTCTGTTCACGTCTTTTAACATCTGTTCACGTCTGTTCACGTCTTTTAACATCTGTTCACGTCTTTTAACATCTGTTCAACGTCTGTTCACGTCTGTTCACGTCTTTTAACATCTGTTCACGTCTTTTAACATCTGTTCACGTCTGTTCACGTCTTTTACATCTGTTCACGTCTTTTAACATCTGTTCACGTCTGTTCACGTTTTTTAACATCTGTTCACGTCTTTTACATCTGTTCACGTCTGTTCACGTCTTTTAACATCTGTTCACGTCTGTTCACGTCTGTTCATGTCTTTTAACATCTGTTCACGTCTGTTCACGTCTGTTCATGTCTTTTAACATCTGTTCACGTCTGTTCACGTCTGTTCATGTCTTTTAACATCTGTTCACGTCTGTTCACGTCTTTTACATCTGTTCACGTCTGTTCACGTCTTTTAACATCTGTTCACGTCTGTTCACATCTGTTCAACGTCTGTTCACGTCTGTTCACGTCTTTTAACGTCTGTTCACATCTGTTCAACGTCTGTTCACGTCTGTTCACGTCTTTTAACGTCTGTTCACATCTGTTCACGTCTTTTAACATCTGTTCACGTCTTTTAACTTCTGTTCACATCTGTTCACGTCTTTTAACATCTGTTCACGTCTTTTAACATCTGTTCACATCTGTTCTCGTCTTTTACATCTGTTCACGTCTGTTCACGTCTTTTAACATCTGTTCACGTCTGTTCACGTCTTTTAACATCTGTTCACGTCTTTTAACATCTGTTCACGTCTTTTAACATCTGTTCAACGTCTGTTCACGTCTGTTCACGTCTTTTAACATCTGTTCACGTCTTTTAACATCTGTTCACGTCTGTTCACGTCTTTTACATCTGTTCACGTCTTTTAACATCTGTTCACGTCTGTTCACGTTTTTTAACATCTGTTCACGTCTTTTAACATCTGTTCACGTCTGTTCACGTCTTTTACATCTGTTCACGTCTGTTCACGTCTTTTAACATCTGTTCACGTCTGTTCACGTCTGTTCATGTCTTTTAACATCTGTTCACGTCTGTTCACGTCTGTTCATGTCTTTTAACATCTGTTCACGTCTGTTCACGTCTGTTCATGTCTTTTAACATCTGTTCACGTCTGTTCACGTCTTTTACATCTGTTCACGTCTGTTCACGTCTTTTAACATCTGTTCACGTCTGTTCACATCTGTTCAACGTCTGTTCACGTCTGTTCACGTCTTTTAACGTCTGTTCACATCTGTTCAACGTCTGTTCACGTCTGTTCACGTCTTTTAACGTCTGTTCACATCTGTTCAACGTCTGTTCACGTCTGTTCACGTCTTTTAACGTCTGTTCACATCTGTTCACGTCTTTTAACATCTGTTCACGTCTTTTAACATCTGTTCACGTCTTTTAACTTCTGTTCACATCTGTTCACGTCTTTTAACATCTGTTCACGTCTTTTAACTTCTGTTCACATCTGTTCTCGTCTTTTAACATCTGTTCACGTCTTTTAACATCTGTTTTCGTCTGTTAAGGTCTTTTAACGTCTGTTCTTGTCTGTTAAGGTCTTTTAACGTCTGTTCTTGTCTGTTAAGATCTTTTAACGTCTGAGGCGTTTCAGGTTGATTTCAGGAGGATTTACAGACATCAGTCACTGCTCTCCAGTCCTGGACCAGACTGTGCGTGAATAAACTCTCCTTCCTCCTCTTCCTCTTCACCTTCATCTGTAATGATATTAATATAATGAAAACGCATCAAAAGTAGCCTGTCTCTTGAAACTGGTTAAATTTTTTCTTTTTTTCCTGACAGGACAACTTTTTCTGCTGTTCTTCTGAACCCAGTTTGGATCTTAGAAACTAGAAATGTTTCCTCCCAGGGTTTCAGTAGGATCCTCATCCCTGAGGTCAGCAGCACCACCTTGACCACAAATGTCTGGTCATTGTTTTTCCAGCCACCTACTGCGTGGTGATCTTCGGCCTGGTGGGGATGAGCGTCCTGGAGGCCATGCTGGTGAGCTTCCTGTTCGACCTCGACGGTTACTGTCATGAGAAGACTCAAAGACGACCCGTCGACAGCCAGGTGGACGTCCAGCTGCAAGCCGACTCTCACAAAGGTGCCAGATTTAAAAACACCATAAAAGCATTATCAGAGCAGCAGCATCACCTCGTCCACTTAAACTGAATTCACCTTTTTAGAGCCAAATTTGAGCCAGAACACTGGACAGGACAGGAAATAACTGGAGTTTAACATCTCAACCAAAAAAATGTTGATGATGTGCTTCGAGATGTTGTTCTGCTTTTTTATGAAACAGTACATTCAAGAGTACTGATTCAAGAGCTTGCACATGCTGGTGGATTAACCGTTAACTGCAGGTGAAGGAGTCGGCCGTAGACGTAGTTAGTGATGCTTATTATGAACGAGAAAATATTTTTAAAAAAGTAATTTTACAATATATCATAATTGTGTAGCAAAATAAGTAAATAGAATTAAAATAGAAATTTTTCAGTGTAGTTTTTGGATTATATACTAAATACTTCTGTATACTCTTCATACTCGAATCATCATATATTATATTATAATACTATATACTTCTGTATACACTCTAAATATATTATAATACTATATACTTCTGTATACACTCTAAATATATTATAATACTATATACTTCTGTATACACTCTAAATATATTATAATACTATATACTTCTGTATATACTCTAAATATTATATATTATAATATACAGGAGTGTATTATATTATAAAATAATACACTCCTGTATATCCCCTAAATATTATATAATATATACTTTTTTATATACTGTAAATATTTTCATATCATTTCATGGCTTTATTCTTATTATCTGTTATCATTTATTTATTGACTACTTTTACACTTCTGGTTTGAAACAATCTGCATTTTATTCTCTTGTACTGGTGATATGTGTGATGATAATAAAATTTAATGTAATTTAAAGTGAAATTCATTGGGTGCCAGACAACAGACCAGTCTGGGCTGGTGGGTCTGGAGACAGAAGGTTCATTTAAAAAAATAAAAAATAAAACATTTAATTCACTGAAACGTATGATTAAAGCTTTAATGTGAGACGTTTGGAGCTCACCAGCTGAATCATCTGTCTGCTCAGAACCTTCTGGAGCTGAAGAGGCTCCAGACAGAATTCCACTTCCTGTGGTTCAGCCCAACGACCGCGACCTGCTGCAGCTGATCCTGGAGGAAGTGACGGCAGCACGACAGGAAGTGGAAGGGCGAGAGGCCAGGAAGCCTGGACGCTACAAACGACTGGCTGAAGTCATCAACTCTGTGTTCTTTGTCTTCTACTTCTTAACTGTCGGACTGTTTCTGACTTCCATGCATATAATGTGGGTTTCACAGTTGTATAGTCACTAGATGGTGAGGGTGTTTTCTGATTTTTTTTTTGTAAAAGTAAATTTAAACATTTCTGTATAACAACATTAATTATATTTTAGCTTCTATTCTGTTCACATACTGGTGAATAATGCAGGAGACAGATCAGATCTTCCTGGACGGGTGTTTTCTGTAGTCATGCATGAAGAGTTTGGGTTCTAGTTTCTTCTGTAGATTTTCAAACTGCTGATGAGCTTAATGGAATATTTCTGAGTCTGAACAGAAACAGAAGAGTTTTTTTTACGGTCTCATTCTGTTCCCTTTTTCGAACCCTTACAGAGAGGACGGTCAGAGTCTGTAACATATCCACATAAACCTGTGACTTTATTTAAACACCAGCAGCCTTGACATCACATTGTTGTATGTTATACTGTGAAAACAGTCCTGTTGTGTCAAAGATTCAATATGAACAGGAAGAAAACATGTTTCCCTGCACAGTGAAATACTGAACGCAGAGCAAAAAAATCAAAGTGTAAAAATAGAGAAATAAAGATGATTTAATAGAATGGAATAGGTTTTTTTTTGTATTCAAATCAAAAGATATTTAGAACATCCCAAAAACAGTCAAGATAAAAAAAAAAATAGAGAAGACAATAAAGTCTGGTTAAAATATACATATATATATATATATATATATATATATATATATATATATGTTTACAGAATGTAAGACAGTTATTGCACATTTCCAGGCTCACACATGTGGCTACTGTTTGTTGTTTTTACCTGTTTACCTGGTGAGAGTAATCCGACTTCACTGGGGTTCTGATTTACTTTGAAATTCCGACATTCATATACAACTTGAACGCACCACATGCATAGTTTCACTTTGTTTCAGGTGTGTCAGTTCAGGTTGGTAATGCACCAATTAGCTGGATGCCAACCGCCCTTAAAACAAAAGAATAAGAAGAAGCGTTGGTTCAGGTAACTGGTTAAACCTGAGCACTTTGTCTCAGGTGTGTGTTTCCTCTGTGTCAGACTTCTGGTAAGTGACAGTTTTCAGTGTTGAATGTCTCATGTCAGGTTCATCAAACTGTTAAAAGCTGTTTGTGTCCAACAGTTTAGCTCTGTGATAAAAATTATTATTTAATCAATCACAGGACTTAACTGCAGTAGTGGGCAGGTTGTCATGGTGATCTCTACTAACATTTTGACTGTTTTCTCCTGTAGCGTTTCCCCTTAAACAAGCTGCTGGTGGTCACCTTTAAGAAGCTGAACCATTACCAGCTGAACCAGCTGAACCAGAAGCTGAATAATGACTGACCTTATCACTGCTGTTCTTTTAGAAATCTGGTTGTTAGCTAGTAACAACTAGCCTACATTTAGCTCAACCAGATTCCTAAAGGAACAACAGTGATAAGGTCACTAATTGTAAACCCCTTATATGCTAGCTGTAAGCTAGCTGAGTTAGTTCTAAGGTAATATTAAGGTAGTTGAGCTAGTTGTGTTAATTATAAGATACAATAATCCTTTAATAAAGCAACTTTATGATATAAAAAAGCAATAGCGTCAGTAAACTACACTAAGGCATTAAAAATGCAACAAAGTCAATGTAAAATAAAATTGGATACAACTACTTTGTATACAAAAGAATGTTTTGTTTACTTCCACTCGTGGCTATTGAAACTATGGAGCCACATTTTTCAGCTCAAACAATAAATGAACGTGGCAGACGGTACCAATCCCTGTTTTTGCATGTGTGATTCGTTAGGACATTGTTTGAAAGCTTTCAGTGAGTTCTTTTGGTGATTTGAGCTCAACTGGTCAAGGCTTTAAAAACCCGGAGGAAAAATGCAAGCTGTCACAGACGGTCACCATGCCACGCTTAGCAGCAAACATGAGGGAGCAGGCCATCGGTATGCTGAGATCCAGAATGACCGAAGCGAGGGTAGCCAGGCATTTTGGCGTCCACAGATGCACTATCTCACGCCTGCAGGCACGTTATGCACAGACATAATGTGCAGGTTATGGACTGGCCGCCTTATTCCCCGGATATGAATCCGATTGAACACCTTTGGGACAATCTGGATCGCCGTGTACGGCGTCGTATTCCACTGCCAGTGACGGTTGCTGATCTCCGTACTGCACTCTTGGAAGAGTGGGAAGCGATTCCAGTGGCCGAAATCAACGCGCTCATCATGTCTATGCCACGACGATCACACAAGATACTGACATTTGTAATCCATGTCCATTCATTTTTCTATTGTTGCTTTTGTTCATTCATGTTCAGTATCATACCAAGTGAAGTCGCCCAATAAATAATGAAAATTCAAATTAATATCGAAAAAATACAATGTTGCGTTTTTAATGCCTCTTAATGTAGATAGATAGATGCTTTATTCATCTCACAGAGAAATTCACAAGTAGAATAAGTAGAAAAATATGTCAAAAATAAGAAGGAAAGTTATGTGAGTAAACAGATGTAAATGTAACAAAGGTAAGTAAGTTGGAAGTACAGTAAAGCAGGTTTATATCAGTTTATGAGCTTCATCAAGCTCAAAGTGCTGCATTCCGAACTGGTTGAGCTAAATGTAGGCTAGTTGTAAACAAGTGTTATATGCTAGTTATGAGACAGTTGAGCTCGCTGAAAGCTACGTGGTTATGAAATAGTCAAGCTAACTGTGAGCTAGTTGTAAGTTAGTTGAGCTAGCTGCATGATAGTTTAAGTTAAGTATGTGATAGTGATGAGCTAACTGTGAGCTAGTTGAGCTAGCTGTATGATGGCTAGTTTTAGGTAAAATATTTGACAGTAATGAGCTAGCTGTAAGCTAGTTGACTTAGCTGTATGATAGCTAGTTTTAAGTTAAGTGTGTGATAGCTATGAGCTAGCTGTGAACTAGTTGAGCTAGCTGTATGATAGCTAGTTTTAAGTTAAGCGAGTGATAGCTATGAGCTAGCTGTGAACTAGTTGAGCTAGCTGTATGATAGCTAGTTGTAGGTTAAGTATGTGATAGTTATGAGCTAGCTGTAAGCAAGATGAGCTAGTTGTAAAGTACCTGACTAATTGTCAGCTTGTCAGCCTGTTATAGGCTATTTGCGCTAGTTTTAAGCTAGTTATATGATAGTTCTGAGCTAGCTGTAAGCTAGCTGAGCTCGTTATAAGCTGGTTCTAGTCAGTGTAGCTGTAATGTTGAGTCTGTGTTCAGGAGAACTTCACAGCTTCACATCAGATGGACAGATGAAGGAGCTGAAGCTCCAAAGTCTGTGTGACTGGATGAATTCAGCAGCTGAGCATCTTGTTGTTGTCATGGTGACAGAGGTCAGCTCCAAAGTCTGTGTGACTGGATGAATTCAGCAGCTGAGCATCTTGTTGTTGTCATGGTGACAGAGGTCAGCTCCAAAGTCTGTGTGACTGGATGAATTCAGCAGCTGAGCATCTTGTTGTTGTCATGGTGACAGAGGTCAGCTCCAAAGTCTGTGTGACTGGATGAATTCAGCAGCTGAGCATCTTGTTGTTGTCATGGTGACAGAGGTCATCTCTCCCAGCAGGTGTGGACTCTGCTATGAACCGGTGTGAGGAAGGACAGGAGGGAGTTCATCCCTCTGAAACCACTGAGAGCAGAGCTCAGAGGTGAGATGAGATCAAATCCTTCCAGCATCATTATTCACAGTCACTGAGCCACTCAGCTACTGAGTGTATCTGGTTCAGGTTCATACTTGTTTTTAGGGTTTCTACTAGACCCTCTTTACATCCTTTAATGTTTTTTCTGGTATCATCTGTGCTGCAGCACGTCTTTTCACCCTCTGTCTGAAACTATCTTGGTCAATCAACCCAGACTCTTCAGACTCTCCTGCTCCACACTGACTTCCATTTAGACCTTTTAATACACAAAAAAACAATATTATATATATATAACGGTTTAATACACAAAAAAAAATCGTTATAGGTCCTCTTTAACTACTAACTTTAGAGTGAACAATGAGCCAACTGAGAGGAGACGGCTTCTTTCATCAGATTACATTTTGATGATCAGGACTTCACTCAGTCAATGTCTTTGTTTATATCAGGATACAGCAGCAGAGACCAGACTCCACTGGACCTGGACCTGAACCTGAACCCAGCTGTGTGTCCATGAAGAGTGACCAGTCTATGTTTGAACCTTTTGTCTTTAAAGGACAAGCCGCTGATGAAAAGTAAGAATCTAAAACAGATGCTGGTGCTCTCAGATGCTGTTGCAGCAATTTTTGAATTGACACCATTTGTTACACAAATTTGGTACTAAATTAAACCATTTCTTGCCACTCAAGAATTGATAAAAATGATCAATAATCTCTCTAACACAATACATCTGTTTGCAGGAAAATAATTTGAGTTAATGAACTTGTTTAAAATAATTATTAATATTTGAGGATCAAGTCCTTCCTGCTCAAACGGTCCAAAAGTCATTGGTGTTAAAGTCAAAGTTGAGTCAAAAGTCATCAGATGTATGATGAGTCAGAGTCATGTGACGTTACATAACAGAAAATTTTTACTGCTTTTTACAAGTTACTTGTTTGTTTATATCAGGATAGAGCAGCAGAGACCAGACTCTCCTGGACCTGGTCCTGAACCCAGCTGTGTGTCCATGAAGAGTGACCGGTCTATGCCTCACCTTATTGACTTTAAAGGACAAGCTGCTGATGGAAGGTAAGAATTTAAAGCTGACGCTGAGAGCTTCACAGTCGAGGTGGACGAAGCCACAGAAGTGAAGACATCATTAATAGATAGAAAGGTATCAGCACTGATACTAATCAAGTCTGACCTCTAAGTGATGCATTCAAATAGTTTCCTGTTCAGCTCTGCTCATTGATCTCTGTGAGATCAAGTACATGTTTAAAGCTACTGCTCGCACTTCCTGTATGTTCTTCACAATAAATGTAGCTGCTCAGATGTTCTCCAAGGTTCCTGGACCAGGTCTAAGAGGCCACTTCAGCTGTGACGGAGCAACCAGCTGGTATCGCCTTCTGAAGTGATGCCAGAGTGAAGACATTGTTCCAGATGTGACTCTTAAGCTGAAGTTCCTGCAGCTGTTAAGGTTGAAGTCCTTGAACTTTCCAGCCATCATGTGTGGTTTGGACCTGTGAGCATACAGTTATGGGGCTTTTCCACAGGCGTGGTACGGTACAGTACGGCACGGCTCTACACTGTTGTGGCGCTTTTCCACTAGTACTTGGTACCTGGTACTAGGTACTTTTTTTTTCGTACCTCCTCAGCTCTGGTTCCAAGCGAGCCGAAGCGATACTAAAACGCGACGTCAGCTGACTGCCTTCCACTGATTGGCCAACGAGTGTCATCATTGGATGCGGGACGTCTGACTGGACTGTAAAAACTAAAAACAACTTGACTCCGCCATTTTTAAAACCGGCAACTGCTTCGCTGTTTTTACACTTCCTGGAGTCTTCTCTGTCTCTTTTCTTTCAGAGTGAACAACAAATACATGATCGCTTCCTTGTCCTCCATTGTTTGTGTTGTTCTTTTCCTTCTCTCCGGTTGTCTGTGTTACATGCAAATGAAGTTAAGGCAGTTTTTGCGCTGCCGTATGATGACCCCGCCCACGCCGAGGAGGTACTCAGTTGCAATGGAAAAGCAATAAAACTGGGCCGTACCGTACCATGCCGTGCCGTTACTGTGTAGTGGAAAAGCGCCATTAGTGGATGGCTCTACATCCTGAACCCCAGTGATGTGATCTGGTGTCATACTGTGTTTCTTTTAAACTGTGGACACCTTGTCCCAGGTGAGTCAGTCCAGCTTGGTCAGACCTCATAGATCACTCCCTCCAATCAGTCAATCAGCGGAGAACTTCTCATCTTCTCCTCTGGACCAAAAGTGCTCCACTTCCTCTTCCTGTGCAGCTTCCTGGTTTTTAGAAATTGACAGATTCTTTGCATCGTTCTTGCTGAGGTGGTGAATGAACCAATGACTGATCCTGGTGAGAACACTAGTTACACAGTGAATCGTTTTTTTAAATTTTTTTCCGTGGTCAGTGAGAGGACTGCACTGTAAAGGTGAAATGTTTTATCCTCCATGGCTTGTTGAAGTGTCCTGAGCAAGATACTGAACCCCAAATTGCTCCTTGCCTTGCATGTGTGTGAATGGGTTGATGGGGCATGTAGTGTAAAGTGCTTTGAGCTGTCGGTAGACTGGAAAAGTGCTATACAAATGCAACACCATTTACACCATTTTACCATTGAACAGACTGTAAAACCCCCTGAGGCACATTTATCATTTGTGATATTGGGCTACATGAATAAAATTGACTCCTGTGTGTTTGACTCATTAAATGTCCTTAAATGTGATGTTTTCTCCACAGAGTTCAGCAGCAGAGCTCAGAGGGCCTCGGTGGTCAGTCTGCCCTGCAGCATCAAACAGACCTGGAATCTGTATTTATGGTGTGTACATGTACAGATTAACCTTTCCCTGTTAACCACCACTTAAATGCTGAACTACCAGTGAGCTCCTAACCGTCTACATTCTGCTCTGTTTAGACCAGCAGGCCTTCAGACTGACTGAATCACAGGTTGTGTTCTTGATCTCAAACGTTCACTTTATCGATCTGTTCCAGCTGCTGGAGGAGAACATCGTCACTTTTGTGAAGAACGAGCTGAAGAAGATCCAGAAGGTTCTGAGTCCAGATCACCCTGAATGCTCTGAGTGTCAGAGGGAGGATGAGGAGGTGCTGGATGGTGAGGAGGAGGAGGAGCAGAGGAGGAGCAACAGAGAGGCTTTTCTGAAGATCACACAGCACTTCCTGAGGAAGATGAAGCAGGAGGAGCTGGCTGACTGTCTGCAGAGCAGTAAGATGTTTGTCCTCCACTGATGAGCTGAAGAAAACTGATGCATGTTTAGATTCTCTGGTTTTCTGCAGGATCCACTCCTTCATCTCATCTCTTGTCTTCATTCAGGAAGTGCTGCTGCAGCCTGCCGACGTAAACTCAAGTCCAACCTGAAGGAGAAGTTCCAGTGTGTGTTTGAGGGGATCGCTAAAGCAGGAAACCCAACCCTGCTGAAGCAGATCTACACGGAGCTCTACATCACAGAGGGAGGGACTGCAGAGGTCAATGAGGAACATGAGGTCAGACTGATTGAAACCAGGAAACCAGACAGACCAGAAACAAGGATCAGACAGGAAGACATCTTTAAACCCCCACCTGGAAGACATGGACCAATCAGAATAGTGATGACAAAAGGAGTGGCTGGCATTGGGAAGACAGTCCTAACGCAGAAGTTCACTCTAGACTGGGCTGAAGACAAAGCCAACCAGGACATCCAGTTCACCTTTCCGTTCACTTTCAGAGAGCTGAATGTGCTGAAAGAGAAGAAGTATAGCTTGGTGGAACTGGTCCACAGCTTCTTCACTGAAACCAAAGAAGCAGGAATCTGCAGGTTTGAAGAGTTCCAGGTCGTCTTCATCTTTGACGGACTGGACGAGTGTCAACTTCCTCTGGACTTCCACAACAACCAGATCCTGACTGATGTGACAGAGTCCACCTCAGTGGATGTGCTGCTGACAAACCTCATCAGGGGGAACCTACTTCCCTCTGCTCGCCTCTGGATAACCACAAGACCTGCAGCAGCCAATCAGATCCCTCCAGAGTGTGTCGGCATGGTAACGGAGGTCAGAGGGTTCACTGACCCCCAGAAGGAGGAGTACTTCAGGAAGAGGTTCAGAGATGAGGACCAGTTTAGAACCATCATCTCTCACATCAAGACCTCCACAAGCCTCCACATCATGTGCCACATCCCAGTCTTCTGCTGGATCACTGCTTCAGTCCTGGAGGAGATCCTGAAGACCAGAGAGGGAGGAGATCTGCCAAAGACCCTCACTGAGATGTACATCCAATTCCTGGTGTTTCAGTCCAAACTGATGAACATCAAGTATGATGAAGGAGCTGAGACGGACTCTCATTGGAGTCCAGAGAGCAGGGAGATGATCTGGTCTCTGGGAAAACTGGCTTTTGAGCAGCTACAGGAGGGAAACCTGATCTTCTACGAGTCCGACCTGACAGAGTGTGGCATCGATATCAGAGCAGCCTCAGTGTACTCAGGAGTGTTCACACAGATCTTTAAAGAGGAGAGAGGACTGTACCAGGATCAAGTCTTCTGCTTCGTCCATTTGAGTGTCCAGGAGTTTCTGGCTGCTCTACATGTCCATCTGGTCTTCTTCAACTCTGGAGTCAACCTGATGGTAGAAGAACAAAAAAACTCCTTACTGTCTGTAGTCATCAGAGACAAACCAACACGTCTTTACCAAAGTGCTGTGGACAAGTCCTTACAGAGTCCAAATGGACACCTGGACCTGTTCCTTCGCTTCCTCCTGGGTCTTTCACTGGAGACCAATCAGAAACACCTACGAGGTCTGCTGACACAGACAGGAAGTAGCTCACAGACCAATCAGAAAATAGTTAAATACATCAAGAAAAAGATCAGTGAGAATTCATCAGCAGATAGAAACATCAACCTGTTCCACTGTCTGAATGAACTTAAGGATGCTTCTCTAATGGAGGAGATCCAGGAGTCCCTGACATCAGGACATCTGTCCTCAGATGAACTGTCTCCTGCTCAGTGGTCAGCTCTGGGCTTCATCTTACTGTCCTCAGAAGAAGATCTGGACCTGTTTGACCTGAAGGAATACTGTTCCTCAGAGGATGTTCTTCTGAGGCTGCTGCCAGTGGTCAAAGCCTCCAGCAGAGCTCTGTAGGTGCACACATAACTGTCCAGATTAGAAGTAGAATTTTATATCCAGAAATAACAACAACAACAGTTGTTTCTAATTTTTTTCTCATGACTTGTTGATTCCTCTCCAGACTGAGTGGCTGTAATCTCTCAGAGAGAAGCTGTGCAGCTCTGTCCTCAGTCCTCAGCTCCCAGTCGTCTAGTCTCAGAGATCTGGACCTGAGTAATAACGACCTGCAGGACTCAGGAGTGAAGCTGCTGTCTGCTGGACTTGAGAGTCCACACTGCAGACTGGAAGCTCTCAGGTTAGTGTCCAGTGGTTTGTGTTTGTAAAATTATCTCCCTCTGACCTCAGATTTTCTTTGTATATTAATTATTGAACAGACTTCCCAGTCCTCTAGTCTCAGAGCCCTGGACCTGCAGCCCAGCAGGAACAGGAACCGGAGCTCCTGGTTGGACCGACCACAGACAGGGAACCAGGATCAGGGATCATCTCCTCAATGTTGGAGACATCCAGCCTCAGATGTGATGATAGCAGCAGCAGTCTGTTGTTGATGTTTGGTGTCAGGTGTTCTGGTAGCAGGTAGACTGAGCTTGTGGTCCTGAAGGTATTCAGCAGAGTAAACACTGATATGATGTCTTGCTGTGTGTTCAGGCTGTCAGGCTGTCTGATCTCAGAGGAAGGATGTTCTTCTCTGGCCTCAGCTCTGAGCTCCAACCCATCCCATCTGAGAGAGCTGGACCTGAGCTACAATCACCCAGGAGACTCAGGAGGGAAGCTGCTGTCTGCTGGACTGAAGGATCCACGATGGAGACTGGACAGTCTCAGGTGTGGACAGACAGAAAGACAACAGCAGCTGAGGAACTGTGATTCATGTTTAATGGAGGATATGAAGTTGATTCAGACTTTGATTCTTCCTGCAGGCTGGACCATGGTGGACCACAGTGGTTGAGACCTGGTCTGAGGAAGTGTGAGTGTGTTTGAAGTTTGCTTCAGGAGAACTCAGCTGCACATGTTACTGTAGATTTTTACATGTTCTTGAGTTTCAATCAGGATTCAGCTTCTGGTTTTTGTGTCTGGAAAGATTTTAGTAAATCAACTTAAAATCCACAAACATGACAAAGTGAAACCAGTGATCCAACAAAAGTCCTGAATACATTTGATGAACAGTCCAGAGCCAACAGGAAGCCGACATTATTTCCACAAGTTCACTGATATTATAGAAGAGCCACGTTGCCTTCAGGTACTGTTCGTAACACATGGAAGTTGTTGTGTTGAAGAAACCTTCACTTTTCTCTTCTGGATGTTTTCAGATCAGATAATCCTCCATTTATCAAGCAGTTAAGTCAGCAGAGTTCAGCAGCAAAGAGGACAGAGCAACATTACAATAATATTGAGGAGAGCCCAAATGCATGACTTAGAGACAGTTGTACGGTGCAGGACAACAAGAGTCTTTATTTATGAATGACAGGCAGGAATCAGAGCACAGAATTCCAGCGGGGAGATAGAGGATAGCGTGCACCACCAGGCAAAAGAGGGCGCGCATCACCCTGGTCTACACTCAACTATAACTGGAAATCAAAACCACTCACCAAACACTGGGAAGGAAAACCAATGTACAATTACCTTTTTTTTAATTTAGCTTAAGCAGATACAGGCTTTAAGAACTGCATTCACTGATCTGCAGCTACTCAGAAGTCCCCAACAAGTGGAACATTACAGTCGATGTTGAGGAGGTGTTTGTTCAGTCTCTCTTGAAGGCATGGCCATTGTTTGCTGTGATGTCTCCAACTACAGCAGGGGAGAGGCAGTTCCAGGTAGTTATTGCCGAGTGAGGAAAGTTCCTGTCAAGGCATTTAGTGTTGGACTTGGGGATTATCAAGGCGTGGCATGGTGGTTCGGCCTGGGAGGTCAGGTGGGGGTAGCAAAGCTTTGAGACCCTCTGGACAATTCAGCGTGTAAAAATAAAAAAAGATCATTCTAAATGGTTGTAAAAATTAAATCAACGTAAAACGTTCACTAAGGAGGCTGTCAAACTAAGGGGGCAAAAACTGGGGAGAACTAATAGCACTTTTCCACAGGTACAGTACGATATGGTATGGCTCTACACGGTTGTGGCACTTTTCCCCTTCGTACCTGGTACCTAGTACTCTGTACTTTTTTTTTATACCTCTTCAGGGAGGAGACTGGAAGCCGAAGCGATACCAAAACGTGATATTAGCCAATGCTGCCTTCCACTCATTGGCCAACGAGTAAGCAAGAACAAGCAAGAAATACATGATTGCTCGGAGTCCTCCAGTGTTTGTGATAGTAGTGTTGTTGTTCTTCTTCCTGGTTTTCTGTGTCACATGTAAATGACGTCATGGCAGTTTTGTGCTGCCGTATGACCCCGCCCATGCCGAGAAGGTACTATGAAGTACTCAGTTGTAATGGAAATGCACCAAAACTGGGCGGTACCGTGCTGGGCCGTGCCGTTACTGTGTAGTGGAAAAGCGCCATAAGCAACAGGTACACTAGGAAATAAATCTGCACTGCTACACTATCCGGCTATGAAACTTAACAAAACAAATGACATCTACGACTCATTCACTGTGAGGAAGGAATTAACTCGAAAAAACAAGAGGCTCTCACACTCAAAATTATTAACACAAAATCACTCTGGAAAAATGCAGAAACTGTTAGGGAACTCACAGTGGCAGAACCCAAAAGCAGGACTCAGCACAAAAAGGTTAAATAAAAAATAAATATTTTTTATTTACAAAACAGAATCACTTGACTACACAAGGATGAAAAGCTGACTACACTGACAATGACTAGAAAGGAAAATCACTTCTACAGTAACAGAAGGCAAACTCTAACCTGACTCTCTAAATACAAGACCAAACACAAAATGCTTCACAAGGAAGGAAAACTACAACGACTAAACTAACTGGTAAAAAAACAAAAACAAAAAACACTTCTCTACAAGGAAGGATGCTAAGCTTCACTGGAGCTGACTAGAAACCAAATCGCTTCACGAGGAAGGATAAAGATCTAGCTATAAACAAAAGAGCTGACCGATAAATTAAAACCACTCCGAAGAGTGAAAAAGGAAATAACAGCCTAATTAACATGACAGGACAATAAATATACATGGGACAAAAACCACACTTAACTTTAACATGACCTGGCTTGACTTAACAGAAACAAAACTGAAGACTACTCTCACTGAGGATAATACTAGAAATCAAGGAAATCACTATCAATACCCTGAAGCAAAAGGAGGCACTGAGGCTATTAAATTTACAACATAAAAGATCACTGGAGAATGAGGAATGCTGGGAACACAGGACAACTGGAGACAGGGACTTGAGACTGACGCAGGGAACATGATGATCTCGCAACAAACGACCAAATGACAAGACTATTTATACACAAGGTACAGTCGGCCAGGCACTGTTTACCCCTGCCTCTGTTGCACACAGCCAGGAGTTTCCGTACTGTGCAGACCGGGTCACCGTTGATCACACACGGCGGAGGAGGAGCCGGTGGGATCATAGGGCTCTTGTGGACCGACTTGATTTTCCCGACGTGGAAAGTGGGATGGGGCGGCACGGTGGTGTAGTGGTTAGCACTGTCGCCTCACAGCAAGAAGGTACCGGGTTCGAATCCCGGGCCTGGGGCCTTTCTGTGTGGAGTTTGCATGTTCTCCCCGTGTCTGCGTGGGTTCTCTCCGGGTACTCCGGCTTCCTTCCTCCGGGTACTCCGGCTTCCTTCCACCATCCAAAAACATGCATGGGGATTAGGTTAATTGGCTAATTTAAATTGACCGTAGGTGTGAATGTAAGTGTGAGTGGTTGTCTGTCTATATGTGCCCTGCGATGAGGTGGCGACTTGTCCAGGGTGTACCCTGCCTTCCGCCCTAAGACAGCTGGGATAGGCTCCAGCTCCCCCCGCGACCCTATGAGGATAAGCGGTAGATAATGGATGGAAAGTGGGATGGACACAGAGTGATCGAGGCAGGCAGAGATGCACGGCAACAGGCTTAACCACTTTGGTAATGAGGAATGGGCCCACGAAACGGGGTGCCAGCTTCTTGGAGTGAACATTGAGAGAAAGATCATGTGCGTAGACAGCCATATGTTCTGGCCCACTTGGTAGCGAGAAGCTGGTCTTCGGTGCCAATCTGCTGCCACCTTCAGCACGCTGCTGCCCTCTCATCTGCCCCACTGTCATTCCTCTGGGGAAAGCTGAGCCGTCCTACCTGCATGGGTTCGCTCTCTGGGGCAGGAAGTGCTGACCGGGATGGAGGAGATGAGGCTGTGTTACGGGAGTCGGAGGTGCGGGATTCGAGAGCCGAGAAACGATGCCCCCAGGGGTGAGTCCGCTCTGCTTTGCGCTGCTTTTCCTGATGCAGGAGACGAAGCCGATTCTCCATCCTGATGGCCAGCGTGATGAGCGAGTCCAGATCCACAGGCAGCTCCATGGAAACAAACTTCTTTTTGATTGAGAGAGAGAGCCCCAAAAGCAAGGTGTCCCTGAGAGGTCAGTTGTTCCATCCACTATCGGCAGCGGCGGTGGTGCAGAAGTGGATGGTGTAGTCTCCAAAAGATCATTGTACCTGAGTAATGGCATTGAGAGTCTCGACTGCATCTGCTCCAGGTGAGGGCCAGTCGAACACCTTTTGAAGCAAAAACTGGGAAGTACTAAGGACTTAACAAAACAAAGAACATCTGCAACTCACTCACTATGAGGGGGGAATTAACTAGAAAAAAAGAAAAGGCTCTCTCATGCGACTATCAAAATTATCAACACTAGTGCAACACTGCAAACAGTTGTCCAAAAATAGTTATTTTCAGCTCGGGAATATCTCAAAACTCAGGAAAGTGGTGTCACAAAATGATTTGGAGCTAATTATTCATGCATTTGTGTCTTTGCGTTTAGACTATCGTAGTAGTTTGTTTTCATGTAAGAATAAGAAGGAGCTGACTCGCCTACAGTTAATGCAAAACTCTGCAAGCAAGAATTCTGTCCTGCTCTAATAGGAAGACACATATATCCCCTATTTTGAAAGCTCTACAATGGCTGCCGGTATCCTCTAGGATCAATTTTAACATTCTGGTTTTAACTTTCAGAGCTTTGCATGGTCAGACTCCACCTTATATCAGTGATCTGATCCAACCTTACACCGCAGCTCGGGCTCTGAGGTCTGTGGATCAGAATCTGTTGATGGTTCGGCGTTCTCAGTTCCGGACCAGAGGAGACCGATCCTTCCAGGCTGTTGCTCCCAGGCTTTGGGATGATCTTCCACTCTCTCTGCTCTCGATGGAGTCTGTTGACTCCTTCAAAAACCAACTTAAGACCTATTTATTTGTTCAGGCTTTTGCTTAACTGTCTTGGGGCTATGACTGTCACTGAGTTGTTTTGGCATTTTTAAAGGTAAATTTTGTATCTACTTTTAACTGTGTAAATAAAGTTTACTTACTTTACTTACTTACCTCCTATACTGCATTTTCACACCTGGCCTGGTATTTCTATACACTGAATGTGTGCCTGTCACACTGACTTCAGATCAGCGTAAACATGGAGTTTTATTTCTTTGAAACTGATCTGCTGTCAGATAGTGAGGAAAATGGCTGGTTTGTTTTGTAGATGCATTTTTGCTGAACAATAATAAAAGTCAACTGGAGTTTCTCCAGTTAGAGGCTTTTAATGTGAAGCTGCAGCAACAGGAAATGATCCATTTGCATTAGCAGCAACTTTCGGTTCATCATAAAGTGCAAATATGTAAATATTCCAATGGTTGATTAGTATCGTTGTGTTTCCTCCTGTAGTGACAGATAGTGACTAAACAGACATTTATTAGCATCAGTCCCAGCAGAACATGAAGTGTGTTCAGATCATTTTCCTTCAGTAATTGTCAGTAACGTTGTTCATGAATCAGCAGATGATAACCTGTGTTGTGTCTCTGTTTCTCCATCAGATGGCTGTGAACTGGAAGTGGACACAAACACAGTAAACAGGAAACTCAAACTGTCTGACAACAACAGGAAGGTGACTCATGTGGAGGAGGATCAGTCATATCCTCATCATCCAGACAGGTTTGACTGTCCTCAGCTGCTGTGTAGAACTGGTCTGACTGGTCGCTGTTACTGGGAGGTCAAGTGGAAAGGAGACATTTCTATATCAGTGAGTTACAGAGGAATCAGAAGGAAAGGAAACAGAAGAGACCATTGGTTTGGATGGAATAACCAGAGCTGGAGACTGAGGTGCTATGGTTTTGGTTACTCTGTCTGTCACAATGAGATAGAAACAACAGTCTCCTCCTTGTCCTCCTACTCCTTCTCTGGTAGAGCAGCAGTTTATCTGGACTATCATGCTGGCACTCTGTCCTTCTACAGAGTCTCCTCTGATAAACTGATACACCTCCACACCTTCAGAACCACATTCACTGAACCTCTTCATCCTGGCTTTGGGCTCTGGTCCTGGTCTGGTTGCTCACTGTCTCTGTGTCCTCTGCAGGTCTGAGTGTCTCCTGTGGACAGAAACCATAGCCCAGTGTGCTCACCACCACATGTGAAGCACATCTGTCTGAACGTCATCGGTCTGATCTCATCTCTGTCATTATCAACATACACAACATCTAAAAAAAAACTATTTCAGAAATGTATTTTCTACCTTTAATTATAATGTATATTTTAAAAAATGGAGACAAGACTTCGGGTCAGCTGTCTTATGGAGTGAATGCCAACGTTGTGAGTGAATGCCCATACAGAATGTCAGGAAAAACAGTATTTATGCACTTGTGATACATACATGCATACGTGAGTTCCTGCTGACAAGCAATACCGTCATAGTGATAAACGAACATGCTGTATGTTTTAATGTAGGCAGAGTCCATGTCTAACAGGCCTGATGGTGAGGAAAAAGCATACTGCACACACACTGTTCTCTGTGAAGACTAAACAAGATAACTTCTGGCAACATCATCATGAGTTCAGACATAACAGCTTCTGACACATTCTGCTAAATTTCTATCACACAAACTTGACCATTTCTCAAATAGCAGACCTTTAATTAGTAAGATGGGCTGCACCATTACTGTTCATTTGAGTCCAGAGTTGTCTGTAACTTGAGAAAACAAAACATGAATGTGTATGTGACAAGATCACAAATAAGTGTTTTAGTTCAGGCACTGTGAAGGCCACATAGGTAAGACCTAGGGGTCCTTAGTAACCTGACACACAGGAAGTAGAGTATGTCTACTGACAGACAATTTTACCTGAAAACCAAAATCACACTTTCTAATCAGCTGTAAAACATTAACTAAAGAAGCAGAAAATGCAGGGAGAGATAAAGGGAATAAACTAAGGGCACCAGGGTCAGGTACACTAATAAATACACTACTAAAGGAAGTGAAGATCACCTACGACTCTACACCAGAGGAGGGAATAAGTGACAAGCAATATATACAAAATACAGGACACTACATACAAGAATCTACACGAGGTTCAACTCAGGGCGAGGATTCTTCTAGAAACTAAAACTAACAAGAGTGTGAAACAATCTAAGCTAGAAACTAGAAACAAAAACAGGATCATAAACCAGAAACAAAACTGGGCACTAGGGAACAAAACTTACAAATCAGAATTGTTGTAAAGACAGGAGGGATGCTGGGAACAGCAGGAGAAATCACTGGAGACTTGGGACAGGAGACGAGCAAGGACAAGACAACCTGGTGACAAACAAACAAATGACAGGACTATTTATACACGAGGTAGGGGAACCCAGGTGGAAACAATCAGGGCAGGGAGCAAAGCGATCTGAAACGAGAGGAAGATAGAGTTACTTTCAAAATAAAACAGGAAGAGACAGACAACATGCAGGCACAAGACAAAAATGGTGAACTTAGACAACAGGATGGTAACATTACTTCAGTGCAAAGATTAATGACACATTTAGGAATTGCTATTCTCAACTCTACACATCTGAATCCTCGATTAACACTGTATTAACGGATCATTTTTTAAACCAGCTAAATATTCCCACTCTCTCCCGACAGTAAAATGAGATTAAATGAACCAATAACAAAAGAGGAGATAGATGTTGCTATTTCCTCGTAGCAGTCTGGGAAGTCCCCGGGACCCGGCGGGGTTCCCGTGGACTTCTTTAGGGAATTTACCTCACTACTCTCACCACAAATCAAATTCACTTACCTTGGTATTACAGTCACGAAAAAGCACAAGTGCCTTTTCAAAGAAAATTTTCTCACTCTGCTGAACCACATAAAGCGGTGCCTGTCACAGTGGTCACCACTCTCTACATCCTTGGCTGGCCAAATTAATTCTATCAAAATGAATATTCTTCCTAAATATTTATACATATTTCAATCGATACCAGCCTTTATTCCTAAATCATTCTTCGATTCATTAGATGCTGTTATATCATCTTATATAAGGGCAAGCACCCTCAGCCTACTAAGGACCATCTCCAGGGGGGTATGGCACCGCCTAATTTTCTTTTTTATTACTGGCCAGCCAATATCCGCTGTCTTTCTTTTTGGTCATATTTTAATAATCGATCTGACTGCCCTTCTTGGGTGGCAGTGGAGTTGGGTTCTGCCAAAAATGTTTCCATTCCAGCACTTCTCTCTGTATGGGAATATATCCATAGACAATCCAGTTGTCAGGCACATGTTGAGAGTGTGGGTTCAGTTCAGGATCGAGCTGTGCAATATTACGATATATATCGTTGTATGGTATAAAAATGTCTACCGTATGATAAAAGCCTCTGTTGTCTATATCGTAATTTTAACGTGTAGGCTACTTGGTAAGCTCTGTTGCTAACGTTAAATTACGTTACTCTGGTTGTGGTTTAGATACACCGTGTAAAGCATTTCAATGTCGGAATGATAGCTGGATAATCCAAATGTATCAAGAGAGTTCAAAACATGTTCATTATATGCAGCATAGAAATGATGGTATGAAGGCTGATGTAACTGCACCATCGCTACTGCTTTGTACTAGCATGTTTATGTCACCTGCAAGGACTCGTTTGCAGCAGTTGTAGCTCGGGAGTAAAGAGAGGTAAAGCAGCATGGAGGATGTCATGATGCATGTGAATGATTCCTGTGGCAAGTTATTAGCGCTCGCAACACATCTTTATTAGCAACCAAACTGCATGGGAAAAGTACAGCACAAACATAGCCAGACTTTCGGTCGCTCTCAAAGTAAGCTTCAGAATGAAAGCATATTGGGGATATAACACTGATTACACCACAGAGGAGATGGAGGAGAGCGCAAATAATGTTACCAGTAACGTCACATAATAAAAAAAATACTATATCGTATATATATCGTTATTGGGATATAAAATTGGCAGTATCGGGACATACAATTGTATGCATATCACACAGCTCTAGTTCAGGAGACACTTCAGGAGGCTTCCTTGATTTTTGCCTCTCAAGCCCCATTTCTGCCAACCACCTCTTTGAACCCTCCTTACTGGACCCAACATTTCAGGAATGACAGAGACTGGATATTGAGCGTTTCAGTGACCTCTTTACTAATATTAGTTTTGCATCGTTTGAGCAACTGTCTGAAAAGTTTAGTCTCCCAAAGTCTCACTTTTTTCAGGTATCTACAGATAAGGCATTTCTTCCACTGTTAGATACCAAACTCCCCTCAGAGACCTGATGTGCGCATTGCTGATGCATCTCTCAATCTAGAACCATCACGCAAGGGTCTGATCTCCATTATTTACAATAAACTGCTGATCTGAATCTCACCTTATCTGAGGACATGGGGGACAATTTTTAAGTTGGTCAACTTCTCTTTGTGCCTGACATTGCTTGTTGCAAAGTCGTACACAGGACCCATATATCCAAATTGAAATTGGCTCGCTTTTACCCAGATGTAAATCCCTGTTGTGACAAATGCTTCACTTATTCACATGTTCTGGACGTGTCCTAGCTCGGAGAAATACTGGAGGGAAGTCTTCCAAACTTTATCCTTAATTGTCGGCTTGGACATGGAACCCAACCCTCTGATTGCTCTCTTCGGCACCGCAAGCAATCTTGATATGCGTCTGACCTCAGCTAAATGCCAAACTATGTCTTTCACCTCTCTCTTGGCCAGATGTGCAGTATTGCTGAGGTGAGGAGATGCTGCCACTCAGTGGCTAAGAGATGTTATGTTTTGTTTAGACCTGGAAAAAAATACATTACTCAATTTGTAACTCCAAAGAAAAGTTTCAGAAAGTATGGGGACCTTTTCTGGAATAATTTCATAATCTTCAATCTAGCTAGGGACTGGATGCCTTGCTCACACTTTACTCTGTCTTTACATCAGCACTACCAAGTATGTAGATCGGCTCTCTTTCAGATGCCTTTTTGCCAGTGTTTGGGTTCATAATTTATATGTATATACATTTCTTTATTCTAGTTTGTCTTTTGTTTTTACCTTCTTAGATTGAAACCTGACTTCCAGCTATTACTTGTATTACTCCAGAAATTAAGTACAATTCACCATTTGTTGTAAAAGTCTATCTCTGTAACGATGAGTGGGTGGGGTGGGTTGGATACGTTTTTTATTGCTATTGTTGTTTTTCTTTGTATGTTTTTTTCCTACTATACATGGACAGCATTATTGCGCTCGACAGGAGTTGACTGTATATTTTACAAACCTACTGTCAATGTTATATAACTGTATCTTTTCTTTGGGACAAAATCATCAATAAAAATATCTTTGATAAAAAAAATGGAAACACACTGTTGAAACAATATATTCTGCTTCTAAACATTTAAATTTTTTAATCCATGTATTTAATACAGCACTGCAATACATCAATTAATAAAAGAAACATGTACCTCATAATTTATTAAAATAAAAACACTAACTGACGAAGCTAAATATTCACTATCTGTTATTTACTAAAATAAAGACACTGTCAGGTTTGATGCTCCATTAAAGTGAGAGTTCAGAATTAGGGACACATTTCCAAATGAGTCGGTGAAACTGTTTTAATGGCAGACTAAACTAGATCCATTGATTAGCGTTAGCCTAGCACCAGTGAACTCTGCAACTAGAAGGACTGAATGAAATCTTTTGAATTCTGTGTCCACACATCTGCAACACTCCGATTCACTTGGAAATGAGGCCCTATGTCTAAAATCCTGAACTGTCCTTTTAAAATGATACGCCTCAGAGGTTTTTAGGTTTTCAGTCTGTCTCGCTGTCTTTGGACTCAGACTTTAAATTTACTGATTTATTGTTTTGAAAACTCACACTTTTTTCCCCCAAAAATAATAAGAATACATTTTGGATGAATTGAAGTTTCAAAAGGTGTTTTTTTGTGGGATTTTGATGAGCAGACTGCTGCAATAGTCAAGCCGACTCGTTTCTCGGTGCGACCAGAAGCTTGTAGAAACTTCTGGGGGAACGCCCCCTCTGTTGCGTCATCATGCAGCGCTCTGTGATTGGACCAAAGAGTAGAAAGCTCGAGATGCGACCAGAAGGGAGTCAGGGAGGAATAAGAAGACGGTTGGCTGAAGGCGGTAGTGATGGGCAAACAGTTGCCTGTACTGAATCATTCGTTAAAATGATTCATTCAAAAGATTCGTTCACCGAATCCTTCAGTTCCTCTCATACAGTTCGTTCCTTTGTTCATTGAACCAGTCACTCCTGAGTCGAGCCTCGTTCACTGAGTGCTACAGGTGGTTCTCAGTGAAGGATCACTCCTCTCCCCTGACAGACTGTCGCTTATGTTCATGAGTGACACATACAGCAGCAAGCAGCACGTTCACTACACTTTCTCTTATGTTGCAGAGTTTACCAAATGTTGTTAACTAGGAAAGGTGGGGAGATTAAAACTAAATAAAGAAATATCGCAGCTGTAGTGGAGATTCTGTTTTTAAAAAATATTGCTTCAAACTGGCCGAAATGAAATCCGTCTTGCAGTCAGAGTTTATAGACGTGTGTTAATGTAAGGGTACTCTGTGTACTGTTTTATATTATGTGTTCCCTTGCAGGTCTTGATGCTCCACCTGGTGCAATAGGCTTTATAGGCTGAAGACCGAACACTGTGTGCATTTCCAGCCTTTTAAATAAACAAACATGTGATTGTTAAATATGTCAATGCACTGAAATGAAAACAAGAAATAATCCAAGAAGGAAATAATAATTAAAAAGCAAAATGACAACTGACAACCATAAACTATGACAAATACTGTACCTCTCCTCTCATGCTCCTCAGCCTGTTCAGATAATGGGGTCGGTGATTTGTGTCTTAGCTTTCATGTGGCTTCACTCAACATTTGCCGTTAGTTCAGAGAAACATGTTAACACCATGAGAGCTTATCCCCAGCTTCATGTCACCAAGTCCTTCACTGAATCAAGGTTAACTCTGCCATCAGCTGACGCACAGAGAGATCAGATTTCATCCTAAAACTGCTTCCTTCTTCCCTCCTGGGCTGTTCCTGTTCTCAGGGTTTGGCCTCAAAAAGTGAAAGTAAAAGCAGAGAGAAAGCAAAACCACTGGAGTTTAGTCATACAAGGATCTTCACCCACAGATATTTGTCAGTAATCCAGAGTTTCTCTTTTCTGTTGCAGTGAGGACACAGATGTCGAGTAAAAGGTAAAGTATGAATATTTATGCTGCTGCTCAGGTTTGGTTCACAGCACATAATGACTGAAGGTCATGTTTACTGAAAGGTCTTCTGCTTTCAACTCCTGGAGAATTTTATTTGTCTTTACCTTTACACCTTTGTTTGTTGGGTGTTTCTTTGAAGTTTCTCCATCTATCTATCTATCATTAACAGACCTGAAAGTAGTTATTAGGATATAATAACAAGAATAAGAATAATGGATCCACTGATATAGAATTTAAAATATGGACATATAAAACTGGAATTCATGTGTATATATAGATATGGGTATATATGGATATGTGTGTATATACTGTGTGTGTGTGTGTGTATGTATATATACAGTACAGTATATCTACAGTGTTTTGTGTTTTGTAGAAAGCAGCTGCAGGCGGCCTTGTGCCGGTACGTCACCGCCACCCTCGGCGATGTAGAAACAGTGAGAGGATTCTGTGAGAGGCTGTCAAACTGGACGAACGCCAGGAAGGCAGAGATCAGAAAAATGAAACGGAAAGGAATCAGCCAGCGGGAGCTGGATGCTGTGCTGAAGGCCACTCTGGGAGGCCTGGAGGAGCTCCACCGCTTCCTGGAGGCAGTGGAGCTCCTGGCGGTGACATCACTTCCTGTGTTCACAGGGGGGAGGCGGACGCTACGCCTGCCGAACCCTGAAAACGTTCAAGTTGTCATCATTGCTGCACGGATGGTCTGCCCTCTTCTCCTGGTGTTTAAAAGAGATGCGAGCGCCTTCTTCCTCCCCAAACTGCAGAACGTGGAGGTGCTGTCGTATCAGCTGGACAAATACACCCAGACCACCCAGAAGATCTGTGAGAAGCTGCAGAAAAGGTAAAGAGACATCTGTTCAGCAGCACAGCTTCAGTGACTCTATTCACAGCCAATGTGTCTTTCACAGCTCCTTCAGTGACTCTGGCCTGCAGCTGAACAGTGAAACCCTGGTCGACCTGGACGGTTTATCAGAAGATGACATCAAAAAGATGCTTTGTCTCATCAATCAGCTCCATAACATCAGGTATGTTTTGCAATACATTAGATTAGAACAGATTAAACTTTATGATTGTCACACGTCAGCAGTACATAGGAACGAAATGCAGATTGTGTTGAACCAGAAGTGCAAAAGTAGTAAAGAAATGAGAACAGATATGTAACGAGAATATACATTTGTGGTCAAAAGTTTCCATACACTTGTAAAGAACATAATGTCATGGCTCTCTTGAGTTTCCAGTTATTTCTACAACTCTGATTTTTCTCTGATAGAGTGATTGGAACAGATACTTCTTTATCACAAAAACATTCATGAAGTTTGGTTCTTTTATGAATTTATTATGGGTCAACTGAAAATGTGACCAAATCTGCTGGGTCAGAAATATACAAACAGCAACATGAATGAGAAATTCTGGTGACTTAGAAAGTCGCGTGAATGAAATGAGCGTCATAGCATGGCCTCTTAACTTCTTGTGCGTGATCATGAGTGACTACAGCTGGTGACTTCTCTGAGGCCATTTAAATAGGGCTCATTGGATACAAACGCCCAGAAACGCTACAATGGAAAGTCAAAGGAGCTCAGCACAGATCTGAAAAAGTGAATCATTGACTTGAACAAGTCAGGAAAGTCACTTGATTTCAAAGCAGCTGCAGGTCCCAAGAGCAACAGTGCAAACAACTGTTTTAAGTATAAAGTGCATGGCACTGTTTGTCACTGCCACGATCAGGAAGGAAATGCAAGCTATCACCTGCTGCTGAGAGAAAACTGGTCAGGAGGGTGAAGAGTCAACGGAGAACCACCAAAAAGCAGATCTGCCAAGAATTAGAAGCTGCTGGAACACAGGTGTCAGTGTCCACAGTCAAGCCTGTTTTACATCTCCATGGACTGAGAGGCTGCCGTACAAGAAGGAAGCCCTTGATCCAAAAGAGGCACCTTAAGGCTCGACTGAAGTTTGCTGCTTATCACATGGACAAAGATAAGACCTTCTGGAGGAAAGTTCTGTGGTCAGACCAAACAAAATCCAGCTGTTTGGACACAATGTCCAGCAATATGTTTGGAGGAGAAAAGGTGAGGCATTTAACACCATGCCTACCGTCAAGCACGGTGGTGGTAGTATGATGCTGTGGAACTGGTGCTTTACAGAGAGTAAATGGGATAATGAAGAAGGATGATTACCTTCAAATTCTTCAAGATAACCTAAAATCATCAGCCCAAAGGTTGGGTCTTTGGCACAGTTGGGTGTTCCAACAGAACAATGAGCCCAAACACACATCAAAAGTGGCAATGGAATGGCAAAATCAGGCTAAATCAGGCTTAAGGTTTTAGAAAAGTCCTGACTTAAACCCCATTGAGAACATGTGGACAATGCCTAAGAAACAAGTCCATGTCAGAAAGAAATTTAACTGGACTGCACCAATTTTGTCAAGAGGAGCGGTCAAAGATTCAACCAGAAGCTTGTGGATGGCTACCAAAAGCACCTAACTGAAGTGAAAATGTCCAAGAGACATGTAACCAAATATTAGCATTGCTGTATGAATATTTTTGAGCCATCAGATTTGGTCACATTTTCAGTTGACCCATGATAAAGTCATAAAAGAACCAAACTTCATGAATGTTTTTGTGACAGAGAAGTATCTGTTCCAATCACTCTATCAGAGAAAAATCAGAGGTGTAGAAATAACTGGAAACTCAAGAGAGCCATGACATTATGTTCTTTACAAGTGTATGTCAACTTTTGACCACAACTGTACATATACAGGAGTAGAGGGTACGAAATGATATTTAACTTTAAATTAAACTCTAAATTTAAATTACCGTATATAGAAAAGTATATATTATAATTTGATTATAATATATTTACAGACTATACAGCAGTATATATCATATACCCGCCTCAGAGTCCCCAGACTTGAGGAGGTCTTCAAAGTGTTCTCCCCATGTGACCACTGAAGCCGCATTCTGCTTGGTCTGCCGGTAACCATCAGCTGCCTCCAGAGTCCCACAAGCCAAAAAGGCCCGATAGGACTCCTTCTTCAGCTTGACGGCGAGCCTATGTCTAGTCTGAATTTCTCAACCTTGCACACCAGCTCAGTCTCCTTCTCTACCAGAGAGGTGACATTCCACATCCCAAGAGCTAGCTTCTATACTTGTTGATTGGACCGCCAAGGTCCCTGCCTTCGGCCGCCTCCCATCTCACACTTCAGCCAACCCCTTGGCCCCTCCCACAGGCGGTGAGCCCATGGGAAGGGGAACCCACACTGCCTCTTCTGGCTATGCCCAGCTGGGCCCCACGGCGGCAGTAGTATATATTATCCATCCATCCATCCATCCATTTTCTATCGCTTATCCTCATAGGGTCGCAGGGGGGCTGGAGACTATGCCAGCTGTCATAGGGGGAGAGGCAGTATATATTATACAATATAATATTTACAGTGTATACAGAGTGTGCAAAATGTGCAGTTTGAATGTACAGCAGTGCAATGATTTTTATTATCAGTGCAAACAGATTAATAGAGAATACTTAATACTTACAATACATAATAAATGTTGACATTCTGCGCGCCTTCGAGGAGAAACTGAAAAGTAGAAAACATACCAAATATTTTTCATAAAAATAATGTATTTCAGGTGATCTTTTTTTTTGTCTTTGCTCATCACTAGGAACGACGAGCACTTCCGGACCGTGTTCTTGTTCCAGGGAATGTCTTGCTCCGGCTTCATCAATAATTTCAACGAGTGCCGGCCAAGGATGCTGCAGTGTCTAGCGGACCTGGAGCAAAGTGCTGTTCAGCTGGACAGGATGAATAAAGGAGCGAAGATCTCCAGCGTGGCCGGCAGCTCGGTGGGGGTGGCTGGGGGCCTGCTCTCCATCGCTGGCCTGGCGTTGATCCCTTTCACTGCTGGAATGTCTCTGGGTCTGATTATAGGCGGGACGTCGCTGGGAATCACCAGCGGAGTCAACAGCATCGTCACCACCACCACAGAGCTCTGCATAAACAGTAAACAACAAAATAAAGCCAATGAGAACTTCCAGAGCTTCATGAAGGATGTGCAGACCCTCCAGGACTGTCTGGAGGAGGTGTCAAATCAACCAGCTGCCAGCATTCAAGTGAATGCAGAATACCTAAGAAAAATAGCGCTTTCGTTTAATTTGGTGTCAGTTATATGGAGTATTGATTCACTTGCTACAGATGTGTCTGCTCTGAAGGCAGTGCGGAGGGGAAGAGCGATACGTAGCATGTCCAGGGTGACGTCAGATATTCCAGATGTCGGTCAGGCAGCAGTCAAAGGGTCGCTGGCCCTCTCCAAGTCAGCCAGGATCGGCCTCATCGGGGTCAACGTTTTCTTTGTCGGTATGGACGTCTTCACCATCTGTAAAGACAGCATCAATCTGGCCAAAGGCAGCGAGACGGAGGTGTCTCAGTTCATCAGAGCCAGAGCTGCACTGTGGCTCTCAGAGGTGAACTCGTGGCAGAAGATCCACGACTTCCTGTGCAGAGGTCAGCCGACATCAGAGAAGAACAAAGAGGTCCTTGAAGCGCTATTTTACAGAACTAAATTAACGAAGTGAAGAGTTTGGGGTGAATGTGTTTGTATGTGACCTGTAGAGCGATTTACTCATTTATGTGTTTTTTTTTTTCTACAAAAAGTCCTCAAAATGTATAGCTAATTGACCAATGAGCTTACTTCTGCATTATGTATCTGCTATTAAACATGCTGAGTATTGACAGATTAATGGACTCCAGAGGGTTTTTAAACATTTAAAACATCAACACTTGGTGGCAGTGTGCACACCTCTATCGGCTATCTCTCAGCCTCTATGACTGGTATGCCATCAGGCGTTAACAGTCAGAGTCCAGACTGCAGCTGGCTGTGAGCTGAGAGCTTCTTCTGCTCTGGAAACATGGAGCAGATCAGCGACTACCTCTACAGGTATAAAAACTACAACTTTCCCTTCAATTTCACAACTGCAGAGTACATAGATTCACTGCAGAGCTTTGAAATTCGAGACAGCGACATATTCCTCGTCACTTATCCAAAGTCAGGTGAGTGAGACGAGCTCATTATTTGCATGATTTTTTTAATGTCCATCGATGTGACCTCACTGACTGACCAGGTGTCTCATGTTGACCCACAGGTACCATATGGACTCAGCAGATCATCATCTCCATCTGCAAGCTGGACGGGGGTCTGCATGAATATGAAAACAACCTGGAGCAGATGCCGTGGCTGGAGTGCACTGAGGGCCAAGAGGATTACTCCCTCCGACCCTCCCCTCGCCTCTTCTCCTCCCATCTCACCCCGGTTCTCCTGCCTCCAGGACTGAAGGACAAGAGGGCAAAGGTCAGTGTCTTAGTCTGATTCTTCCAGAGCTCGAGCCCTAAAGTTAAAGTCATGATTAAAGTTGATCAAACAGGGAAAATGTGTTACATTACTGCATCACACACTAATGTAATCTGATCACGGTAACCCTCAACTCTGCCTCCCTCCTCCAGGAAGGGCATCTGGTGTAAAAACCTCTCCCAGATCCATGTGGCCCTCCTAAAGGAAGCAGCAACTTGAATTATTTACTTAAATCATTCTATATTTGAATGGAATTTGGTATGGAGGAAAGAATGACACATGTTGGTTTCAACTCTGTTTTTATGTCAGATTATCTACGTTATGCGGAATCCAAAAGACACCATGGTCTCCTATTTCCACTTCAGTGACGTCTCCAACGACCTGGAGACACCCAAGAGCTTTGAGGACTTCTTTGAGCAGTTTCTGATTGGCAACGGTGAGGAATCTGGACTGCAGAGTCTGGAAGATGATGATAGAGATAGTCCAGTGCTGACACATTATGAGTTAGAAACATCAATCAGATCATGAGACATCAACAGAAAGAATTGAAAGACGTTCCGTTTTAACGTTAACGTTTAATTTCAAATTTAAAGATGCTCAGTATGGAATTCAGATCATAGGCATTGCCTCCACACGGCAGCACACGGGATGGAAGCACCGTACTTCTTCCTTGAGCTGCTGCTGTGACAAATAACATGTCTGTGGTGCAGTTGGAGCATCATCCTGGTTTGACCACATCAGAGAGTGGCATTCAAAGAGAGACCAGTACAACATCCTCTTCCTGACCTACGAGGACATGATTTTGGTGAGATCTGCGACGTTTTCCAGCATCGACTGCACATTTGAAATCCTCTGAATAAGAAACGTGATAAATGTGGATTCTTTTATGAATTCTTCTGTTTCTCTTTAAGGACCTGAAGGCAGCAGTGGTCAAGATCTGCCATTTCTTGGGGAGAAACCTGAGCGAAGCAGCCGTCGAGCAAGTTGTGGAAAAAGCGACGTTCAAGACCATGAAGAAAGACACCAGAGCAAACTACGAGTTTCTGCCACAAGAGAAGGTGAAGAAAGACTTCATGCGCAAAGGTAACACTACTGACACTGTTTAGTCATGTTTCAAACACGGTGTTTCATGTTCATTATTATCATGTGATGTAAACTTCTGTCTCGTTAACAAGCTTCAATCAGGGCAATGCCATAAAAGACGTACAAAGGTTGCATTTAGTGTGATCGCCAAACTACAGTCAAGTTAATATAAAAGCTGCAGGCTGAACATCGTGGATATGACTGCAGAGGCTCTTTAGTGTTTATAGTTTCCTGGATGTGACCGAAGACATATTACTCTTGATTTTATTCAGGCTTTAGTCAATAATTTGTCTTTTGTCAAAGGAAGCTAAACGGGCTCATATCACAGCTACTTCAGAACAAAGTGACCACAGTTCGGCTTCAACTTTGACTCTCTTATTTTATCGTAGGTAAAATTGGTGACTGGAAGAACAGCCTTACTGCCGCTCAGAGTCAAAGAGTTGATCAACTCCTTCAGGAGAGACTCGGTGACCTGAGTCTGAAGTTTATCTGGGAGTAAACAGAGCAGCACCTCCAACCATGAGAGGTTTTTAATCCTGTCAGAATCCCAAAATCCACTGATAATCTACTGTAATGAGCAGCAAGCACTAATAAACACAGCTTTATAATCTGCTGTCTTTGTTGAATGATTCTTTACTTATGTCCTTCATCAGTGAGAGTATGACAGAAATAAAAATAGGAAAGCCTGCTGAATATTTTGATATTATGTAAAAAAAGTCATAAAGACAGTCATAGAAGAGTGTGACATAAATAAAATCATACAGCCTGTCAATGAATGTCATAAAAAAGATGTACATGTTGAACATTTCCGAAAAAATGTCACTGTGTAATCAGATTTTTATTTATTTATTTATTTTTAAAAACATTCTTTATATGTTGAAATGTCATAAAGTTGTATAACATTAAAGAGCTCCTCTTTTTGTACTGTTAGATTTAAATAATAATCGTTAAAAAGCTTGAGATAAAAAAATTTCAGCTGTGTCGGTGATTGTTTGTACATGAGGCGAATAAAAGAACCTTGAACCTTGAAACTACCTTTTGAAAAAGCCAAAGTTTAAACGAGAACTTTCCAACTTTCCATTCCTGCAAATGTTGTAATGTTGAAACATGATTTTTTTTAAAACACAGCAGTGATCAATAAGCAGTTTGGTGCTTTATTAAATATTATTAATCCCACAAGAGCAGAAGCACAATTTAAAGGCATCTTAAAAGTTTTATGCTCTGATCTTATTTATAAGAGAGCAACTGTTGAGAAAGTTAAAAGACACGTTGAATTGTTGGAAAATTTAAAGGGACAGCGACCCTTTCCCAGACACGTTTACCATGGTGTCGTCATGACCTGTCCGTCTGGTTTGTCAACTTCACTATTTTTGTCTCATGCCTACAGGTTGTCTTGTCTTTTCCGGTTTTTGAAAGTAACTCTGACTTCCTCTTGTTTCGGGTCGCTTTGCTTCCTGCCCTCCTGTGTTCTGTGATTGTTTCCACCTGTTGCCCTTACCTCATGTATAAATGGTCATTTCTCCTCTTGTCTTGTGTGAGATCATCATGTTCCACGTCTGTGTCTCTAGTTCCATGTCTCAAAAGAGTTTCCTTGCTGTTTTCTCTTGTTGCTCCCGAGCAGCTTGTGTTGTAATTTTTCATAGACATAGTTTATGTCTTTTTGTTTGTAGTTATTTAATCCGAGTCCTCAGTCTGAGTAGCATTTCTGTTATTCTGTTATTAGGTAGTTTGGTTTTTCCTCTTGAGCTGGAGTGATCTTTTGTTTGATGATTCATTTTGATAGCCTCACTGGGTATGAGTGCAGGATCTTTTCTTATTAATTTACATAGCCACTTAGTTAGAGATCTTTTGTTTGTGATTAATTATTTTTCCTCATAGTGAACGTTTTCAGTTGTAACTTTTGTAGCTGCAGTGCAGGATCCTTTTGTTGTAGTTTTGATAACTTGTACAGCATAGATTTAAGTTTTATGGCGTCTAACAAGCTTGTTTATTTTCCTCAACAGATTTACTTTCTTACTTACCATTTTTAAGTAAAATCTTGGAAAAACTTGTTCTTAAACAAGTAGATGAATTTTAAAATACAAAGAACATTTTAGAGAAGTGCCAATCTGGCTTTAGGAGGAACCACAGTACTGAGACAGCCCTTTTAAAGATTTCAATGACACCAGGTACAACCTTCGATACAGTAGACCATCACATTTTACGAAACAGACTGAGGAACCTGGTCGGCCTCTCTGGCACTGTTTTTAACTGGTTCATATCTCACAGATCGACACTTCTTTGTAAGTATGGATACTTGTTCCTCACAAACCCATGAGACTGTGTGTGGGGTTCCCCAGGGGTCAATTTTAGGTCCAACTCTCTGTAAAACACATTATTATGGTCTGTAGAATAAAGTCATAGTATAAAAAGCTGAAAAAAACTAATTTCATAACATGTTGAAAATTTTGGTTAAAAAGAAGGTACAGTATACTATGTCAAAAAAGTCAAAACAGAAAATGGCCAAAAAAGCCATCAAAAGACGTTATTATGGTCTGTTTAAACTGTTTAAATATTTCAAAACACAATTTGTCAAAAAATTGTAAAAATGCCATTTTATAGCATGTAGAAAACTGTCAAAAAATGTCATACCATAGCATGTCGAAAAAGTAAAAAAATTTAAAATTTAAAAATTTGATAAAATGTCATCAGCAACATGTATTATAGTGTGTTGATGGGCAGCAGTGGCTCAGGTGGTAGAGCAGGTCGCTCGTAAGCGTGGATTGGCTGCCATGTTTCTGTCAGTGTGGCTACACATGTAGCTTACCTTCACCAAGTGTGAGTGAGGAGTGAATGAATATATATGTATATATTTGACTTATATAAGTCAAAAGTATGTCAAAAAAAGTCAAAAATGTAAAAATTTGATAAAATATCATCAATACTTATTATAGCATGTTTAATCATTTCGTAACACAATTTGTTGAAAAAAAAATTGTAAAAATGCCAGTTTATAGCATGCAGAAAAATTTCAAGTAATGTCATATTATAGTATGTCATAAAAGTAAAAAAAACATCAAACAAATTTACAAATTTTGATAAAATGTCATCAGAAACACTTATTATAGTGTATTTAATCATTTCATAACACGAAATGTTTAAAAAAAAAGCAGTTTTATAGCTTGTTGAAAATTGTCAAAAAATGTCATACTATAGTATGTCTAAAAAGTAAAAAAAAAAAAAAAAAATTTCGAAATGTCCAAAAAAGTCATCAGAAAGACTTGTTCCAGTGTGTTGATTGATTTCAGAGCTCAATATGTTGAAAAAGTTGTCCAATTAACAGAAACGGTGTATACGCACGTGCAACTGAGAGGCTGCATGTGCAAAGTGAACAGTAAGAAGTGCAAGAAGAGCAACACACAACATCACACCGTCTTTAAAAGGCCACCTTGTGGCAGCATTCCTCGCTTACGGCCATACCACCCTGAACACGCCCGATCTCGTCTGATCTCGGAAGCTAAGCAGGGTCGGGCCTGGTCAGTACTTGGATGGGAGACCGCCTGGGAATACCAGGTGCTGTAAGCTTTTGCACCATGCTGCAGCAGAGGGTCTTACTGAGGCCTTTTTCTCTGGACCAGTGCAGGCTTGAGGTGCTCTTTCATTATTTGGATACTTTCTACTTCCTTTCAGTCAGAGATACAGCCCTTTTTATTTTATTGCATCTTTCATTGTCACTGTGACTTTGCAGGTTGGGATTCGACATCCCCAGTGTGTTGAATCACTTCATACAACAACACATTGACCCAAAACATCATCATTTTATAGCATGTTGAAAACTGTCAAAAAATGTCATACTGTAGTATGTAAAAAAAGACAAAAACTTAAATTTTTTAAGAAAGTCAAAAAAGTCATCAGAAGGACTGATTATAGTGTGTTGAGTGATTTTGTAGCGATAGAGGGCGAAAAAAAGTCGTAAAAAAGCCATTTTATAGATTGTTGAAAATTGTCAAAAAAGGTCATACTATAGTATGTCAAAAAAGTCAAAAAATGAAAAATTTAAAAAAAGTTAAAAAAAAGCCGTCAGAAGGACAGATTAGTGTGTTAATTGATTTTGTTGTGATAGAGGGTAAAAAAAGTTGTAAAAAAAAGTCATTTTATAGATTGTTGAAAATTGCCAAAAAATGTCATACTATAGTATGTCAAAAAAGTCAAAAAAATGACATTTTTTTTAAAAAGTCAGAAAAGTCATCAAAAGGACTGATTATAGTGTGGTGAGTGATTTTGTAGCGATAAAGGGTGGAAAAAGTTGTAAAAAAAAGTCATTTTATAGAATGTTGAAAATTGCCAAAAAATGTCATACTATAGTATGTCAAAAAAGTAAAAAAATAAAAATTTTAAAAAGTAAAAAAAAATTGTCAGAAGGACTGATTATAGTGTGTTGAGTGATTTTGTAGCGATAAAGGGTAAAAAAAGTTGTAAAAAGTCATTTTATAGAATGTTGAAAATTGCCAAAATGTCATACTATAGTATGTCAAAAGTAAAAATGAAAATTTTAAAAAGTCAAAAAAGTTGTCAGAAGGACTGATTATAGTGTGTTGAGTGATTTTGTAGCGATAAAGGGTGGAAAGTTGTAGTCATTTTATAGAATGTTGAAAATTGTCAAAATGTCATACTATAGTATGTCAAAAAGTAAAAATGTAAAAGTCAGTGTAGTTGTCAGAAGGACTGATTATAGTGTTGAGTGATTTTGTAGCGATAAAGGGTGAAAAAGTTGTAAAAAAAGTCATTTTATAGAATGTTGAAAATTGCCAAAAATGTCATACTATAGTATGTCAAAAAAGTCAAAATGAAAATTTTAAAAAGTCAAAAAATTCATCAGACAGACTTATTATAGTGTTGAATGATTTTGTCGTGATAGAGGGTGAAAAAGTTGTAAAAAAAAAGTCATTTTATAGAATGTTGAAAATTGCCAAAAATGTCATACTATAGTATGTCAAAAAGTCAAAAATGAAAAATTTTAAAAAGTAAAAAAGTCGTAATAAAGACTGATTATAGAGTGTTGAATGATTTTGTCGTGATAGAGGGTGACAAAAGTTGTAAAAAAGTCATTTTATAGCATGTTGAAAATTGCCAAAAATGTCATACTATAGTATGTCAAAAAAATCAAAAATGAAAAATTTTAAAAAGTCAAAAAAGTTGTCAGAAGGACAGATTATAGTGTGTTGAGTAATTTTGTAGTGGTAGAGGGTAAAAAGTTGTAAAAAGTCATTTTATAGAATGTTGAAAATTGTCAATAAATGTCATACTATAGTATGTCAATAAAGTCAAAGAAAAAATTAAAATGTAGAAATGTAGAAAAAAAGTCATCAGAAAGACTTGTTCCAGTGTGTTGATTGATTTCAGAGCTCAATATGTTGAAAAAGTTGTCCAATTAACAGAAACGGTGTATATGCACGTGCAACTGAGAGGCTGCATGTGCAAAGTGAACAGTAAGAAGTGCAAGAAGAGCAACACACAACATCACACCGTCTTTAAAAGGCCACCTTGTGGCAGCATTCCTGGCTTACGGCCATACCACCTTGAACACGCCCGATCTCGTCTGATCTCGGAAGCTAAGCAGGGTCGGGCCTGGTCAGTACTTGGATGGGAGACCGCCTGGGAATACCAGGTGCTGTAAGCTTTTGCACCATGCTGCAGCAGAGGGTCTTACTGAGGCCTTTTTCTCTGGACCAGTGCAGGCTTGAGGTGCTCTTTCATTATTTGGATACTTTCTACTTCCTTTCAGTCAGAGATACAGCCCTTTTTATTTTATTGCATCTTTCATTGTCACTGTGACTTTGCAGGTTGGGATTCGACATCCCCAGTGTGTTGAATCACTTCATACAACAACACATTGACCCAAAACATCATCATTTTATAGCATGTTGAAAACTGTCAAAAAATGTCATACTGTAGTATGTAAAAAAAGACAAAAACTTAAATTTTTTAAGAAAGTCAAAAAAGTCATCAAAACGACTGATTATAGTGTGTTGAGTGATTTTGTAGCGATAGAGGGCGAAAAAAAGTCGTAAAAAAAGCCATTTTATAGATTGTTGAAAATTGTCAAAAAAGGTCATACTATAGTATGTCAAAAAAGTCAAAAAAATGAAATTTTTTTTAAAAAGTCAGAAAAGTCATCAAAACGACTGATTATAGTGTGTTGAGTGATTTTGTAGCGATAGAGGGCGAAAAAAAGTCGTAAAAAAGCCATTTTATAGATTGTTGAAAATTGTCAAAAAAGGTCATACTATAGTATGTCAAAAAGTCAAAAAATTTTTTTTTCAAAAGTCAGAAAAGTCATCAGAAGGACTGATTATAGTGTGTTGAGTGATTTTGTTGTGATAGAGGGTAAAAAAGTTGTAAAAAAAAAGTCATTTTATAGAATGTTGAAAATTGCCAAGAAATGTCATACTATAGTATGTCAAAAAAGTCAAAAAATGACAAAATTAAAAGTCAAAAAATCATCAGAAAGACAGATTATAGTGTGTTGAGTGATTTTGTAGCGATAGAGAGGACGAAAAAGTTGTAAAAAGTCATTTTATAGAATGTTGAAAATTGACAAAAATGTCATACTATAGTATGTCAAAAAGACAAAAAGTCAGAAAAATTAAAATTTCTAAAAGGTCAAGAAAGTCATCACAATGACTTATTATGGTTTGTTGATTGATTTTGCAGTGAAATAGGGTGAAAAAAGTTGCAAAAATGCAATTTTATAGAATGTTGAAAATTGTCAAAAAATGTCATACTATAGTATGTCAAAAAAATCCAAAAATGAAAAATTTTAAAAAGTCAAAAAAAGTTGTCAGAAGGACTGATTCTAGTGTGTTGAGTGATTTTGCAGTGATAGAGGGTGAAAAAAGTTGTAAAAAAAAGTCATTTTATAGAATGTTGAAAATTGCCAAAAAATGTCATACTATAGTATGTCAAAAAAATCCAAAAATGAAAAATTTTAAAAAGTCAAAAGAAGTCGTCAGAAGGACTGATTATAGTGTTTTGAGTGATTTTGTAGCGATAAAGGGTGGAAAAAGTTGTAAAAAAAAGTCATTTTATAGAATGTTGAAAACTGCCAAAAAATGTCATACTATAGTATGTCAAAAAAGTCAAAAAATGAAAAAATTTAAAAAGTCAAAAAAATTCATCAGACAGACTTATTATAGAGTGTTGAATGATTTTTTCACCCTCTGTCGTGACAGAGGGTGAAAAAAGTTGTAAAAAAAAGTCATTTTATAGAATGTTGAAAATTGCCACAAAATGTCATACTATAGTATGTCAAAAAAGTCAAAAAATGAAAATTTTAAAAAGTCAAAAATAGTTGTCAGAAGGACTGATTATAGTGTGTTGAGTGATTTTGTAGCGATAGAGGGTGACAAAAGTTGTAAAAAAAAGTCATTTTATAGCATGTTGAAAATTGCCAAAAAATGTCATACTATAGTATGTCAAAAAAGTAAAAAAATGAAAATTTTAAAAAGTCAAAAAAAGTTGTCAGAAGGACTGATTATAGTGTGTTGAGTGATTTTGTAGCGATAAAGGGTAAAAAAAGTTGTAAAAAAAAAAGTCATTTTATAGAATGTTGAAAATTGCCAAAAAATGTCATACTATAGTATGTCAAAAAAGTCAAAAAATGAAAAATTTTAAAAAGTCAAAAAAATTCATCAGACAGACTTATTATAGTGTTGAATGATTTTGTCGTGATAGAGGGTGAAAAAAGTTGTAAAAAAAAAGTCATTTTATAGAATGTTGAAAATTGCCAAAAAATGTCATGCTATAGTATGTCAAAAAAGTAAAAAAATGAAAAATTTTAAAAAGTCAAAAAAAGTTGTCAGAAGGACAGATTATAGTGTGTTGAGTAATTTTGTAGTGGTAGAGGGTAAAAAAAGTTGTAAAAAAAAAGTCATTTTATAGAATGTTGAAAATTGTCAATAAATGTCATACTATAGTATGTCAATAAAGTCAAAGAAAAAATTAAAATGTAGAAATGTAGAAAAAAAGTCATCAGAAAGACTTGTTCCAGTGTGTTGATTGATTTCAGAGCTCAATATGTTGAAAAAGTTGTCCAATTAACAGAAACGGTGTATACGCATGTGCAACTGAGAGGCTGCATGTGCAAAGTGAACAGTAAGAAGTGCAAGAAGAGCAACACACAACATCACACCGTCTTTAAAAGGCCACCTTGTGGCAGCAATCCTCGCTTACGGCCATACCACCCTGAACACGCCCAATCTCGTCTGATCTCGGAAGCTAAGCAGGGTCGGGCCTGGTCAGTACTTGGATGGGAGACTATCTGGGAATACCAGGTGCTGTAAGCTTTTGCACCATGCTGCAGCAGAGGGTCTTACTGAGGCCTTTTTCTCTGGACCAGTGCAGGCTTGAGGTGCTCTTTCATTATTTGGATACTTTCTACTTCCTTTCAGTCAGAGATACAGCCCTTTTTATTTTATTGCATCTTTCATTGTCACTGTGACTTTGCAGGTTGGGATTCGACATCCCCGGTGTGTTGAATCACTTCATACAACAACACATTGACCCAAAACATCATCATTTTATAGCATGTTGAAAACTGTCAAAAAATGTCATATTGTAGTATGTAAAAAAAGACAAAAACTTAAATTTTTTAAGAAAGTCAAAAAAGTCGTCAGAAGGACTGATTATAGTGTGTTGAGTGATTTTGTAGCGATAGAGGGCGAAAAAAAGTCATAAAAAAGCCATTTTATAGATTGTTGAAAATTGTCCAAAAATGTCATACTATAGTATGTCAAAAAAGTCAAAAAAATGAAATTTTTTTAAAAAGTCAGAAAAGTCATCAAAACGACTGATTATAGTGTGTTGAGTGATTTTGTAGCGATAGAGGGCGAAAAAAAGTCGTAAAAAAGCCATTTTATAGATTGTTGAAAGCTGTCAAAAAAGGTCATACTATAGTATGTCAAAAAAGTCAAAAAAAATATTTTTTTTTTCAAAAGTCAGAAAAGTCATCAGAAGGACTGATTATAGTGTGTTGAGTGATTTTGTTGTGATAGAGGGTAAAAAAGTTGTAAAAAAAAGTCATTTTATAGAATGTTGAAAATTGCCAAGAAATGTCATACTATAGTATGTCAAAAAAGTCAAAAAATGACAAAAATTAAAAAGTCAAAAAAATTCATCAGAAAGACAGATTATAGTGTGTTGAGTGATTTTGTAGCGATAGAGGACGAAAAAAAGTTGTAAAAAAGTCATTTTATAGAATGTTGAAAATTGCCAAAAAATGTCATACTATAGTATGTCAAAAAAGTCAAAAAATGAAAAATTTTAAAAAGTCAAAAAAAGTCGTAATAAAGACTGATTATAGTGTTGAATGATTTTGTCGTGATAGAGGGTGACAAAAGTTGTAAAAAAAAGTCATTTTATAGCATGTTGAAAATTGCCAAAATGTCATACTATAGTATGTCAAAAAAGTCAAAAAATGAAAAATTTTAAAAAGTCAAAAAAATTCATCAGACAGACTTATTATAGTGTTGAATGATTTTGTCGTGATAGAGGGTGAAAAAAGTTGTAAAAAAAAAGTCATTTTATAGAATGTTGAAAATTGCCAAAAAATGTCATACTATAGTATGTCAAAAAAGTCAAAAAATGAAAAATTTTAAAAAGTAAAAAAAAGTCGTAATAAAGACTGATTATAGAGTGTTGAATGATTTTGTCGTGATAGAGGGTGACAAAAGTTGTAAAAAAAAGTCATTTTATAGCATGTTGAAAATTGCCAAAAAATGTCATACTATAGTCTGTCAAAAAAATCAAAAAATGAAAAATTTTAAAAAGTCAAAAAAAGTTGTCAGAAGGACAGATTATAGTGTGTTGAGTAATTTTGTAGTGGTAGAGGGTAAAAAAAGTTGTAAAAAAAAAGTCATTTTATAGAATGTTGAAAATTGTCAATAAATGTCATACTATAGTATGTCAATAAAGTCAAAGAAAAAATTAAAATGTAGAAATGTAGAAAAAAAGTCATCAGAAAGACTTGTGACAGTGTATTGATTGATTTCAGAGCTCAATATGTTGAAAAAGTTGTCCAATTAACAGAAACGGTGTATACGCACGTGCAACTGAGAGGCTGCATGTGCAAAGTGAACAGTAAGAAGTGCAAGAAGAGCAACACACAACATCACACCGTCTTTAAAAGGCCACCTTGTGGCAGCATTCCTCGCTTACGGCCATACCACCCTGAACACGCCCGATCTCGTCTGATCTCGGAAGCTAAGCAGGGTCGGGCCTGGTCAGTACTTGGATGGGAGACCGCCTGGGAATACCAGGTGCTGTAAGCTTTTGCACCATGCTGCAGCAGAGGGTCTTACTGAGGCCTTTTTCTCTGGACCAGTGCAGGCTTGAGGTGCTCTTTCATTATTTGGATACTTTCTACTTCCTTTCAGTCAGAGATACAGCCCTTTTATTTTATTGCATCTTTCATTGTCACTGTGACTTTGCAGGTTGGGATTCGACATCCCCAGTGTGTTGAATCACTTCATACAACAACACATTGACCCAAAACATCATCATTTTATAGCATGTTGAAAACTGTCAAAAAATGTCATACTGTAGTATGTAAAAAAAGACAAAAAAATAAATTTTTTTAAAAAGTCAGAAAAGTCATCAAAACGACTGATTATAGTGTGTTGAGTGATTTTGTAGCGATAGAGGGCGAAAAAAAGTCGTAAAAAAGCCATTTTATAGATTGTTGAAAATTGTCAAAAAAGGTCATACTATAGTATGTCAAAAAAGTCAAAAAAATGAAATTTTTTTTAAAAAGTCAGAAAAGTCATCAAAACGACTGATTATAGTGTGTTGAGTGATTTTGTAGCGATAGAGGGCGAAAAAAAGTCGTAAAAAAGCCATTTTATAGATTGTTGAAAATTGTCAAAAAAGGTCATACTATAGTATGTCATAAAAGTAAAAAAAAAAATTATTTTTTTTTTCAAAAGTCAGAAAAGTCATCAGAAGGACTGATTATAGTGTGTTGAGTGATTTTGTTGTGATAGAGGGTAAAAAAGTTGTAAAAAAAAGTCATTTTATAGAATGTTGAAAATTGCCAAGAAATGTCATACTATAGTATGTCAAAAAAGTCAAAAAATGACAAAAATTAAAAAGTCAAAAAAAATCATCAGAAAGACAGATTATAGTGTGTTGAGTGATTTTGTAGCGATAGAGGACGAAAAAAAGTTGTAAAAAAGTCATTTTATAGAATGTTGAAAATTGACAAAAAATGTCATACTATAGTATGTCAAAAAAAGACAAAAAAAAGTCAGAAAAATTAAAATTTCTAAAAGGTCAAGAAAGTCATCACAATGACTTATTATGGTTTGTTGATTGATTTTGCAGTGAAATAGGGTGAAAAAAGTTGAAAAAATGCAATTTTATAGAATGTTGAAAATTGCCAAAAAATGTCATACTATAGTATGTCAAAAAAATCCAAAAATGAAAAATTTTAAAAAGTCAAAAGAAGTCGTCAGAAGGACTGATTCTAGTGTGTTGAGTGATTTTGCAGTGATAGAGGGTGAAAAAAGTTGTAAAAAAAAGTCATTTTATAGAATGTTGAAAATTGCCAAAAAATGTCATACTATAGTATGTCAAAAAAATCCAAAAATGAAAAATTTTAAAAAGTCAAAAGAAGTCGTCAGAAGGACTGATTATAGTGTGTTGAGTGATTTTGTAGCGATAGAGGGTGACAAAAGTTGTAAAAAAAAGTCATTTTATAGAATGTTGAAAATTGCCAAAAATGTCATACTATAGTATGTCAAAAAGTCAAAAATGAAAATTTTAAAAAGTCAAAAATAGTTGTCAGAAGGACTGATTATAGTGTGTTGAGTGATTTTGTAGCGATAGAGGGTGACAAAAGTTGTAAAAAAGTCATTTTATAGCATGTTGAAAATTGCTAAAAATGTCATACTATAGTATGTCAAAAAGTAAAAATGAAAATTTTAAAAAGTCAAAAAAGTTGTCAGAAGGACTGATTATAGTGTGTTGAGTGATTTTGTAGCGATAAAGGGTAAAAAGTTGTAAAAAAAAAGTCATTTTATAGAATGTTGAAAATTGCCAAAAAATGTCATACTATAGTATGTCAAAAAGTAAAAATGAAAATTTTAAAAAGTCAAAAAGTTGTCAGAAGGACTGATTATAGTGTGTTGAGTGATTTTGTAGCGATAGAGGGTGAAAAAATTTTTAAAAAAAGTCATTTTATAGAATGTTGAAAATTGCCAAAAATGTCATACTATAGTATGTCAAAAAGTAAAAATGAAAATTTAAAAAGTCAAAAAAGTTGTCAGAAGGACAGATTATAGTGTGTTGAGTGATTTTGTAGCGATAAAGGGTGGAAAAAGTTGTAAAAAAAGTCATTTTATAGAATGTTGAAAATTGCCAAAATGTCATACTATAGTATGTCAAAAAGTAAAAATGAAAATTTTAAAAAGTCAAAAAAGTTGTCAGAAGGACTGATTATAGTGTGTTGAGTGATTTTGTAGCGATAGAGGGCAAAAAAAGTTGTAAAAAAAAGTCATTTTATAGAATGTTGAAAATTGCCAAAAAATGTCATGCTATAGTATGTCAAAAAAGTAAAAAAATGAAAAAATTTAAAAAGTCAAAAAAAGTTGTCAGAAGGACAGATTATAGTGTGTTGAGTGATTTTGTAGCGATAAAGGGTGGAAAAAGTTGTAAAAAAAAGTCATTTTATAGAATGTTGAAAATTGCCAAAAAATGTCATACTATAGTATGTCAAAAAAGTAAAAAAAATGAAAATTTTAAAAAGTCAAAAAAAGTTGTCAGAAGGACTGATTATAGTGTGTTGAGTGATTTTGTAGCGATAAAGGGTAAAAGTTGTAAAAAAGTCATTTTATAGAATGTTGAAAATTGCCAAAAATGTCATACTATAGTATGTCAAAAAGTAAAAATGAAAAAATTTTAAAAAGTCAAAAAAGTTGTCAGAAGGACATATTATAGTGTGTTGAGTGATTTTGTAGCGATAAAGGGTGGAAAAAGTTGTAAAAAAGTCATTTTATAGAATGTTGAAAATTGCCAAAAATGTCATACTATAGTATGTCAAAAAGTCAAAAATGAAAATTTTAAAAAGTCAAAAAGTTGTCAGAAGGACTGATTATAGTGTGTTGAATGATTTTGTCGCGATAGAGGGTGACAAAAGTTGTAAAAAGTCATTTTATAGCATGTTGAAAATTGCCAAAAAATGTCATACTATAGTATGTCAAAAAAGTCAAAAAATGAAAAATTTTAAAAAGTCAAAAAAATTCATCAGACAGACTTATTATAGTGTTGAATGATTTTGTCGTGATAGAGGGTGAAAAAAGTTGTAAAAAAAAAGTCATTTTATAGAATGTTGAAAATTGCCAAAAAATGTCATACTATAGTATGTCAAAAAAGTAAAAAAATTAAAATTTTAAAAAGTCAAAAAAGTCGTCAGAAGGACTGATTATAGTGTGTTGAGTGATTTTGTAGCGATAGAGGGCGAAAAAAAGTCATAAAAAAGCCATTTTATAGATTGTTGAAAATTGTCCAAAAATGTCATACTATAGTATGTCAAAAAAGTAAAAAAAATGAATTTTTTTTAAAAAGTCAGAAAAGTCATCAAAACGACTGATTATAGTGTGTTGAGTGATTTTGTAGCGATAGAGGGCGAAAAAGTCGTAAAAAGCCATTTTATAGATTGTTGAAAGCTGTCAAAAAGGTCATACTATAGTATGTCAAAAAGTCAAAAAAATATTTTTTTTTCAAAGTCAGAAAAGTCATCAGAAGGACTGATTATAGTGTGTTGAGTGATTTTGTTGTGATAGAGGGTAAAAAGTTGTAAAAAGTCATTTTATAGAATGTTGAAAATTGCCAAGAAATGTCATACTATAGTATGTCAAAAAAGTCAAAAAATGACAAAAATTAAAAAGTCAAAAAAATTCATCAGAAAGACAGATTATAGTGTGTTGAGTGATTTTGTAGCGATAGAGGACGAAAAAAAGTTGTAAAAAAGTCATTTTATAGAATGTTGAAAATTGCCAAAAAATGTCATACTATAGTATGTCAAAAAAGTCAAAAAATGAAAAATTTTAAAAAGTCAAAAAAAGTCGTAATAAAGACTGATTATAGTGTTGAATGATTTTGTCGTGATAGAGGGTGACAAAAGTTGTAAAAAAAAGTCATTTTATAGCATGTTGAAAATTGCCAAAAAATGTCATACTATAGTATGTCAAAAAAGTAAAAAAATGAAAATTTTAAAAAGTCAAAAAATTCATCAGACAGACTTATTATAGTGTTGAATGATTTTGTCGTGATAGAGGGTGAAAAAGTTGTAAAAAGTCATTTTATAGAATGTTGAAAATTGCCAAAAAATGTCATACTATAGTATGTCAAAAAAGTCAAAAAATGAAAAATTTTAAAAAGTCAAAAAAAGTTGTAATAAAGACTGATTATAGAGTGTTGAATGATTTTGTCGTGATAGAGGGTAAAAAAAGTTGTAAAAAAAAAGTCATTTTATAGCATGTTGAAAATTGCCAAAAAATGTCATACTATAGTATGTCAAAAAAGTCAAAAATGAAAAATTTTAAAAAGTCAAAAAAGTTGTCAGAAGGACAGATTATAGTGTGTTGAGTAATTTTGTAGTGGTAGAGGGTAAAAAAAGTTGTAAAAAAAAAGTCATTTTATAGAATGTTGAAAATTGTCAATAAATGTCATACTATAGTATGTCAATAAAGTCAAAGAAAAAATTAAAATGTAGAAATGTAGAAAAAAAGTCATCAGAAAGACTTGTGACAGTGTATTGATTGATTTCAGAGCTCAATATGTTGAAAAAGTTGTCCAATTAACAGAAACGGTGTATACGCACGTGCAACTGAGAGGCTGCATGTGCAAAGTGAACAGTAAGAAGTGCAAGAAGAGCAACACACAACATCACACCGTCTTTAAAAGGCCACCTTGTGGCAGCATTCCTCGCTTACGGCCATACCACCCTGAACACGCCCGATCTCGTCTGATCTCGGAAGCTAAGCAGGGTCGGGCCTGGTCAGTACTTGGATGGGAGACCGCCTGGGAATACCAGGTGCTGTAAGCTTTGCACCATGCTGCAGCAGAGGGTCTTACTGAGGCCTTTTTCTCTGGACCAGTGCAGGCTTGAGGTGCTCTTTCATTATTTGGATACTTTCTACTTCCTTTCAGTCAGAGATACAGCCCTTTTTATTTTATTGCATCTTTCATTGTCACTGTGACTTTGCAGGTTGGGATTCGACATCCCCAGTGTGTTGAATCACTTCATACAACAACACATTGACCCAAAACATCATCATTTTATAGCATGTTGAAAACTGTCAAAAAATGTCATACTGTAGTATGTAAAAAAAGACAAAAACTTAAATTTTTTAAGAAAGTCAAAAAAGTCATCAAAACGACTGATTATAGTGTGTTGAGTGATTTTGTAGCGATAGAGGGCGAAAAAAAGTCGTAAAAAAAGCCATTTTATAGATTGTTGAAAATTGTCAAAAAAGGTCATACTATAGTATGTCAAAAAAGTCAAAAAAATGAAATTTTTTTTAAAAAGTCAGAAAAGTCATCAAAACGACTGATTATAGTGTGTTGAGTGATTTTGTAGCGATAGAGGGCGAAAAAAAGTCGTAAAAAAGCCATTTTATAGATTGTTGAAAATTGTCAAAAAAGGTCATACTATAGTATGTCAAAAAAGTCAAAAAAATTATTTTTTTTTTCAAAAGTCAGAAAAGTCATCAGAAGGACTGATTATAGTGTGTTGAGTGATTTTGTTGTGATAGAGGGTAAAAAAGTTGTAAAAAAAAGTCATTTTATAGAATGTTGAAAATTGCCAAGAAATGTCATACTATAGTATGTCAAAAAAGTCAAAAAATGACAAAAATTAAAAAGTCAAAAAAAATCATCAGAAAGACAGATTATAGTGTGTTGAGTGATTTTGTAGCGATAGAGGACGAAAAAAAGTTGTAAAAAAGTCATTTTATAGAATGTTGAAAATTGACAAAAAATGTCATACTATAGTATGTCAAAAAAAGACAAAAAAAAGTCAGAAAAATTAAAATTTCTAAAAGGTCAAGAAAGTCATCACAATGACTTATTATGGTTTGTTGATTGATTTTGCAGTGAAATAGGGTGAAAAAAGTTGCAAAAATGCAATTTTATAGAATGTTGAAAATTGTCAAAAAATGTCATACTATAGTATGTCAAAAAATGTCATGCTATAGTATGTCAAAAAAGTAAAAAAATGAAAAAATTTAAAAAGTCAAAAAAAGTTGTCAGAAGGACAGATTATAGTGTGTTGAGTGATTTTGTAGCGATAGAGGGTGACAAAAGTTGTAAAAAAAAGTCATTTTATAGAATGTTGAAAATTGCCAAAAAATGTCATACTATAGTATGTCAAAAAAGTCAAAAAATTAAAATTTTAAAAAGTCAAAAAAGTCGTCAGAAGGACTGATTATAGTGTGTTGAGTGATTTTGTAGCGATAAAGGGTGGAAAAAGTTGTAAAAAAAGTCATTTTATAGAATGTTGAAAATTGTCCAAAATGTCATACTATAGTATGTCAAAAAGTCAAAAAATGAAAATTTTAAAAATGGTCAAAAAGTCTTCAGAAGGACTCATTATAGTGTGTTGAATGATTTTGTAGCGATAGAGGGCAAAAAGTTGTAAAAAGTCATTTTATAGAATGTTGAAAATTGTCAAAAATGTCATACTATAGTATGTCAAAAAGTCAAAAAAATGAAAATTTTAAAAAGTCAAAAAAGTTGTCAGAAGGACTGATTATAGTGTGTTGAGTGATTTTGTAGCGATAGAGGGTGGAAAAAGTTGTAAAAAAAAGTCATTTTATAGAATGTTGAAAATTGCCAAAAAATGTCATACTATAGTATGTCAAAAAAGTCAAAAAATGAAAATTTTAAAAAGTCAAAAAAAGTTGTCAGAAGGACTGATTATAGTGTGTTGAGTGATTTTGTAGCGATAAAGGGTGAAAAAGTTGTAAAAAGTCATTTTATAGAATGTTGAAAATTGCCAAAAATGTCATACTATAGTATGTCAAAAAGTCAAAAAATGAAAAATTTTAAAAAGTCAAAAAAGTTGTCAGAAGGACTGATTATAGTGTGTTGAGTGATTTTGTAGCGATAGAGGGTGAAAAAGTTGTAAAAAGTCATTTTATAGAATGTTGAAAATTGCCAAAAAATGTCATACTATAGTATGTCAAAAAGTCAAAAAATGAAAAATTTAAAAAGTCAAAAAAGTTGTCAGAAGGACTGATTATAGTGTGTTGAGTGATTTTGTAGCGATAGAGGGTGACAAAAGTTGTAAAAAAAAGTCATTTTATAGCATGTTGAAAATTGCCAAAAAATGTCATACTATAGTATGTCAAAAAAGTAAAAAAAATGAAAATTTTAAAAAGTCAAAAAAAGTTGTCAGAAGGACTGATTATAGTGTTTTGAGTGATTTTGTAGCGATAAAGGGTGGAAAAAGTTGTAAAAAAAAGTCATTTTATAGAATGTTGAAAATTGCCAAAAAATGTCATGCTATAGTATGTCAAAAAAGTCAAAAAATGAAAAATTTTAAAAAGTCAAAAAAAGTCGTAATAAAGACTGATTATAGAGTGTTGAATGATTTTGTCGTGATAGAGGGTGAAAAAAGTTGTAAAAAAAAGTCATTTTATAGCATGTTGAAAATTGCCAAAAAATGTCATACTATAGTCTGTCAAAAAAATCAAAAAATGAAAAATTTTAAAAAGTCAAAAAAAGTTGTCAGAAGGACAGATTATAGTGTGTTGAGTAATTTTGTAGTGGTAGAGGGTAAAAAAAGTTGTAAAAAAAAAGTCATTTTATAGAATGTTGAAAATTGTCAATAAATGTCATACTATAGTATGTCAATAAAGTCAAAGAAAAAATTAAAATGTAGAAATGTAGAAAAAAAGTCATCAGAAAGACTTGTTACAGTGTATTGATTGATTTCAGAGCTCAATATGTTGAAAAAGTTGTCCAATTAACAGAAACAGTGTATACGCACGTGCAACTGAGAGGCTGCATGTGCAAAGTGAACAGTAAGAAGTGCAAGAAGAGCAACACACAACATCACACCGTCTTTAAAAGGCCACCTTGTGGCAGCATTCCTCGCTTACGGCCATACCACCCTGAACACGCCCGATCTCGTCTGATCTCGGAAGCTAAGCAGGGTCGGGCCTGGTCAGTACTTGGATGGGAGACTGCCTGGGAATACCAGGTGCTGTAAGCTTGCACCATGCTGCAGCAGAGGGTCTTACTGAGGCCTTTTTCTCTGGACCAGTGCAGGCTTGAGGTGCTCTTTCATTATTTGGATACTTTCTACTTCCTTTCAGTCAGAGATACAGCCCTTTTTATTTTATTGCATCTTTCATTGTCACTGTGACTTTGCAGGTTGGGATTCGACATCCCCAGTGTGTTGAATCACTTCATACAACAACACATTGACCCAAAACATCATCATTTTATAGCATGTTGAAAACTGTCAAAAAATGTCATACTGTAGTATGTAAAAAAAGACAAAAAAATAAATTTTTTAAGAAAGTCAAAAAAGTCATCAAAACGACTGATTATAGTGTGTTGAGTGATTTTGTAGCGATAGAGGGCGAAAAAAAGTCGTAAAAAAAGCAATTTAAAAAATTGTTGAAAATTGAAAAAAATGTAAAAAATATAGTATGACAAAAAATACAAAAAAATGAAATTTTTTTTAAAAAGTCAGAAAAGTCATCAAAACGACTGATTATAGTGTGTTGAGTGATTTTGTAGCGATAGAGGGCGAAAAAAAGTCGTAAAAAAGCCATTTTATAGATTGTTGAAAATTGTCAAAAAAGGTCATACTATAGTATGTCAAAAAAGTCAAAAAAATTATTTTTTTTTTCAAAAGTCAGAAAAGTCATCAGAAGGACTGATTATAGTGTGTTGAGTGATTTTGTTGTGATAGAGGGTAAAAAAGTTGTAAAAAAAAGTCATTTTATAGAATGTTGAAAATTGCCAAGAAATGTCATACTATAGTATGTCAAAAAAGTCAAAAAATGACAAAAATTAAAAAGTCAAAAAAAATCATCAGAAAGACAGATTATAGTGTGTTGAGTGATTTTGTAGCGATAGAGGACGAAAAAAAGTTGTAAAAAAGTCATTTTATAGAATGTTGAAAATTGACAAAAAATGTCATACTATAGTATGTCAAAAAAAGACAAAAAAAAGTCAGAAAAATTAAAATTTCTAAAAGGTCAAGAAAGTCATCACAATGACTTATTATGGTTTGTTGATTGATTTTGCAGTGAAATAGGGTGAAAAAAGTTGCAAAAATGCAATTTTATAGAATGTTGAAAATTGTCAAAAAATGTCATACTATAGTATGTCAAAAAATGTCATGCTATAGTATGTCAAAAAAGTAAAAAAATGAAAAAATTTAAAAAGTCAAAAAAAGTTGTCAGAAGGACAGATTATAGTGTGTTGAGTGATTTTGTAGCGATAGAGGGTGACAAAAGTTGTAAAAAAAAGTCATTTTATAGAATGTTGAAAATTGCCAAAAAATGTCATACTATAGTATGTCAAAAAAGTCAAAAAATGAAAATTTTAAAAAGTCAAAAATAGTTGTCAGAAGGACTGATTATAGTGTGTTGAGTGATTTTGTAGCGATAGAGGGTGACAAAAGTTGTAAAAAAAAGTCATTTTATAGCATGTTGAAAATTGCCAAAAAATGTCATACTATAGTATGTCAAAAAAGTAAAAAAATGAAAATTTTAAAAAGTCAAAAAAAGTTGTCAGAAGGACTGATTATAGTGTGTTGAGTGATTTTGTAGCGATAAAGGGTAAAAAAAAGTTGTAAAAAAAAAAGTCATTTTATAGAATGTTGAAAATTGCCAAAAAATGTCATACTATAGTATGTCAAAAAATGTCATGCTATAGTATGTCAAAAAAGTAAAAAAATGAAAAAATTTAAAAAGTCAAAAAAAGTTGTCAGAAGGACAGATTATAGTGTGTTGAGTGATTTTGTAGCGATAAAGGGTGGAAAAAGTTGTAAAAAAAAGTCATTTTATAGAATGTTGAAAATTGCCAAAAAATGTCATACTATAGTATGTCAAAAAAGTAAAAAAATGAAAATTTTAAAAAGTCAAAAAAAGTTGTCAGAAGGACTGATTATAGTGTGTTGAGTGATTTTGTAGCGATAGAGGGCAAAAAAAGTTGTAAAAAAAAGTCATTTTATAGAATGTTGAAAATTGCCAAAAAATGTCATGCTATAGTATGTCAAAAAAGTAAAAAAATGAAAAAATTTAAAAAGTCAAAAAAAGTTGTCAGAAGGACAGATTATAGTGTGTTGAGTGATTTTGTAGCGATAAAGGGTGGAAAAAGTTGTAAAAAAAAGTCATTTTATAGAATGTTGAAAATTGCCAAAAAATGTCATACTATAGTATGTCAAAAAAGTAAAAAAATGAAAATTTTAAAAAGTCAAAAAAAGTTGTCAGAAGGACTGATTATAGTGTGTTGAGTGATTTTGTAGCGATAAAGGGTAAAAAAAGTTGTAAAAAAAAAGTCATTTTATAGAATGTTGAAAATTGCCAAAAATGTCATACTATAGTATGTCAAAAAGTCAAAATGAAAATTTTAAAAAGTCAAAAATTCATCAGACAGACTTATTATAGTGTTGAATGATTTTGTCGTGATAGAGGGTGAAAAAGTTGTAAAAAAAAGTCATTTTATAGAATGTTGAAAATTGCCAAAAAATGTCATACTATAGTATGTCAAAAAAGTAAAAAAATTAAAATTTTAAAAAGTCAAAAAAGTCGTCAGAAGGACTGATTATAGTGTGTTGAGTGATTTTGTAGCGATAGAGGGCGAAAAAAAGTCATAAAAAAGCCATTTTATAGATTGTTGAAAATTGTCCAAAAATGTCATACTATAGTATGTCAAAAAAGTAAAAAAAATGAATTTTTTTTAAAAAGTCAGAAAAGTCATCAAAACGACTGATTATAGTGTGTTGAGTGATTTTGTAGCGATAGAGGGCGAAAAAAAGTCGTAAAAAAGCCATTTTATAGATTGTTGAAAGCTGTCAAAAAAGGTCATACTATAGTATGTCAAAAAAGTCAAAAAAAATATTTTTTTTTTCAAAAGTCAGAAAAGTCATCAGAAGGACTGATTATAGTGTGTTGAGTGATTTTGTTGTGATAGAGGGTAAAAAAGTTGTAAAAAAAAGTCATTTTATAGAATGTTGAAAATTGCCAAGAAATGTCATACTATAGTATGTCAAAAAAGTCAAAAAATGACAAAAATTAAAAAGTCAAAAAAATTCATCAGAAAGACAGATTATAGTGTGTTGAGTGATTTTGTAGCGATAGAGGACGAAAAAAAGTTGTAAAAAAGTCATTTTATAGAATGTTGAAAATTGCCAAAAAATGTCATACTATAGTATGTCAAAAAAGTCAAAAAATGAAAAATTTTAAAAAGTCAAAAAAAGTCGTAATAAAGACTGATTATAGTGTTGAATGATTTTGTCGTGATAGAGGGTGACAAAAGTTGTAAAAAAAAGTCATTTTATAGCATGTTGAAAATTGCCAAAAAATGTCATACTATAGTATGTCAAAAAAGTCAAAAAATGAAAAATTTTAAAAAGTCAAAAAAATTCATCAGACAGACTTATTATAGTGTTGAATGATTTTGTCGTGATAGAGGGTGAAAAAAGTTGTAAAAAAAAAGTCATTTTATAGAATGTTGAAAATTGCCAAAAAATGTCATACTATAGTATGTCAAAAAAGTCAAAAAATGAAAAATTTTAAAAAGTAAAAAAAAGTCGTAATAAAGACTGATTATAGAGTGTTGAATGATTTTGTCGTGATAGAGGGTGACAAAAGTTGTAAAAAAAAGTCATTTTATAGCATGTTGAAAATTGCCAAAAAATGTCATACTATAGTCTGTCAAAAAAATCAAAAAATGAAAAATTTTAAAAAGTCAAAAAAAGTTGTCAGAAGGACAGATTATAGTGTGTTGAGTAATTTTGTAGTGGTAGAGGGTAAAAAAAGTTGTAAAAAAAAAGTCATTTTATAGAATGTTGAAAATTGTCAATAAATGTCATACTATAGTATGTCAATAAAGTCAAAGAAAAAATTAAAATGTAGAAATGTAGAAAAAAAGTCATCAGAAAGACTTGTTACAGTGTATTGATTGATTTCAGAGCTCAATATGTTGAAAAAGTTGTCCAATTAACAGAAACAGTGTATACGCACGTGCAACTGAGAGGCTGCATGTGCAAAGTGAACAGTAAGAAGTGCAAGAAGAGCAACACACAACATCACACCGTCTTTAAAAGGCCACCTTGTGGCAGCATTCCTCGCTTACGGCCATACCACCCTGAACACGCCCGATCTCGTCTGATCTCGGAAGCTAAGCAGGGTCGGGCCTGGTCAGTACTTGGATGGGAGACCGCCTGGGAATACCAGGTGCTGTAAGCTTTTGCACCATGCTGCAGCAGAGGGTCTTACTGAGGCCTTTTTCTCTGGACCAGTGCAGGCTTGAGGTGCTCTTTCATTATTTGGATACTTTCTACTTCCTTTCAGTCAGAGATACAGCCCTTTTTATTTTATTGCATCTTTCATTGTCACTGTGACTTTGCAGGTTGGGATTCGACATCCCCAGTGTGTTGAATCACTTCATACAACAACACATTGACCCAAAACATCATCATTTTATAGCATGTTGAAAACTGTCAAAAAATGTCATACTGTAGTATGTAAAAAAAGACAAAAAAATAAATTTTTTTAAAAAGTCAGAAAAGTCATCAAAACGACTGATTATAGTGTGTTGAGTGATTTTGTAGCGATAAAGGGTGGAAAAAGTTGTAAAAAAAAGTCATTTTATAGAATGTTGAAAATTGCCAAAAAACGTCATACTATAGTATGTCAAAAAAATCCAAAAATGAAAAATTTTAAAAAGTCAAAAGAAGTCGTCAGAAGGACTGATTCTAGTGTGTTGAGTGATTTTGTAGCGATAAAGGGTAAAAAAAGTTGTAAAAAAAAAAAGTCATTTTATAGAATATTGAAAATTGCCAAAAAATGTCATACTATAGTATGTCAAAAAAGTAAAAAAATGAAAATTTTAAAAAGTCAAAAAAAGTTGTCAGAAGGACTGATTATAGTGTGTTGAGTGATTTTGTAGCGATAAAGGGTGGAAAAAGTTGTAAAAAAAAGTCATTTTATAGAATGTTGAAAATTGCCAAAAAATGTCATGCTATAGTATGTCAAAAAAGTCAAAAAATGAAAAAATTTAAAAAGTCAAAAAAATTCATCAGACAGACTTATTATAGTGTTGAATGATTTTGTCGTGATAGAGGGTGAAAAAAGTTGTAAAAAAGTCATTTTATAGAATGTTGAAAATTGCCAAAAAATGTCATGCTATAGTATGTCAAAAAGTAAAAATGAAAATTTTAAAAAGTCAAAAAAAGTTGTCAGAAGGACAGATTATAGTGTGTTGAGTGATTTTGTAGCGATAAAGGGTGGAAAAAGTTGTAAAAAAAAGTCATTTTATAGAATGTTGAAAATTGCCAAAAAATGTCATACTATAGTATGTCAAAAAAGTAAAAAAATGAAAATTTTAAAAAGTCAAAAAAAGTTGTCAGAAGGACTGATTATAGTGTGTTGAGTGATTTTGTAGCGATAGAGGGCAAAAAAAGTTGTAAAAAAAAGTCATTTTATAGAATGTTGAAAATTGCCAAAAAATGTCATGCTATAGTATGTCAAAAAAGTAAAAAAATGAAAAAATTTAAAAAGTCAAAAAAAGTTGTCAGAAGGACAGATTATAGTGTGTTGAGTGATTTTGTAGCGATAAAGGGTGGAAAAAGTTGTAAAAAAAAGTCATTTTATAGAATGTTGAAAATTGCCAAAAAATGTCATACTATAGTATGTCAAAAAAGTAAAAAAATGAAAATTTTAAAAAGTCAAAAAAAGTTGTCAGAAGGACTGATTATAGTGTGTTGAGTGATTTTGTAGCGATAAAGGGCAAAAAAAGTTGTAAAAAAAAGTCATTTTATAGCATGTTGAAAATTGCCAAAAATGTCATACTATAGTATGTCAAAAAGTCAAAATGAAAAATTTTAAAAAGTCAAAAAAAGTCGTAATAAAGACTGATTATAGTGTTGAATGATTTTGTCGTGATAGAGGGTGACAAAAGTTGTAAAAAAAAGTCATTTTATAGCATGTTGAAAATTGCCAAAAAATGTCATACTATAGTCTGTCAAAAAAGTCAAAAAATGAAAAATTTTAAAAAGTCAAAAAAATTCATCAGACAGACTTATTATAGTGTTGAATGATTTTGTCGTGATAGAGGGTGAAAAAAGTTGTAAAAAAAAAGTCATTTTATAGAATGTTGAAAATTGCCAAAAAATGTCATACTATAGTATGTCAAAAAAGTAAAAAAATTAAAATTTTAAAAAGTCAAAAAAAGTTGTCAGAAGGACTGATTATAGTGTGTTGAGTGATTTTGTAGCGATAAAGGGTAAAAAAAGTTGTAAAAAAAAAAGTCATTCTATAGAATGTTGAAAATTGCCAAAAAATGTCATGCTATAGTATGTCAAAAAAGTAAAAAAATGAAACATTTTTACAAGTCAAAAGAAGTCGTCAGAAGGACTGATTATAGTGTGTTGAGTGATTTTGTAGCGATAAAGGGTGGAAAAAGTTGTAAAAAAAAGTCATTTTATAGAATGTTGAAAATTGCCAAAAAATGTCATACTATAGTATGTCAAAAAAGTAAAAAAATGAAAATTTTAAAAAGTCAAAAAAAGTTGTCAGAAGGACTGATTATAGTGTGTTGAGTGATTTTGTAGCGATAAAGGGTAAAAAAAGTTGTAAAAAAAAAAAAAGTCATTTTATAGCATGTTGAAAATTGCCAAAAAATGTCATACTATAGTATGTCAAAAAAGTCAAAAAATGAAAAATTTTAAAAAGTCAAAAAAAGTCGTAATAAAGACTGATTATAGTGTTGAATGATTTTGTCGTGATAGAGGGTGACAAAAGTTGTAAAAAAAAGTCATTTTATAGCATGTTGAAAATTGCCAAAAAATGTCATACTATAGTCTGTCAAAAAAGTCAAAAAATGAAAAATTTTAAAAAGTCAAAAAAATTCATCAGACAGACTTATTATAGTGTTGAATGATTTTGTCGTGATAGAGGGTGAAAAAAGTTGTAAAAAAAAAGTCATTTTATAGAATGTTGAAAATTGCCAAAAAATGTCATACTATAGTATGTCAAAAAAGTCAAAAAAAATATTTTTTTTTTCAAAAGTCAGAAAAGTCATCAGAAGGACTGATTATAGTGTGTTGAGTGATTTTGTTGTGATAGAGGGTAAAAAAGTTGTAAAAAAAAGTCATTTTATAGAATGTTGAAAATTGCCAAGAAATGTCATACTATAGTATGTCAAAAAAGTCAAAAAATGACAAAAATTAAAAAGTCAAAAAAATTCATCAGAAAGACAGATTATAGTGTGTTGAGTGATTTTGTAGCGATAGAGGACGAAAAAAAGTTGTAAAAAAGTCATTTTATAGAATGTTGAAAATTGCCAAAAAATGTCATACTATAGTATGTCAAAAAAGTCAAAAAATGACAAAAATTAAAAAGTCAAAAAAAATCATCAGAAAGACAGATTATAGTGTGTTGAGTGATTTTGTAGCGATAGAGGGTGACAAAAGTTGTAAAAAAAAGTCATTTTATAGCATGTTGAAAATTGCCAAAAAATGTCATACTATAGTATGTCAAAAAAGTAAAAAAATGAAAATTTTAAAAAGTCAAAAAAAGTTGTCAGAAGGACTGATTATAGTGTGTTGAGTGATTTTGTAGCGATAGAGGGCAAAAAAAGTTGTAAAAAAAAGTCATTTTATAGAATGTTGAAAATTGCCAAAAAATGTCATACTATAGTATGTCAAAAAATGTCATGCTATAGTATGTCAAAAAAGTAAAAAAATGAAAAAATTTAAAAAGTCAAAAAAAGTTGTCAGAAGGACAGATTATAGTGTGTTGAGTGATTTTGTAGCGATAAAGGGTGGAAAAAGTTGTAAAAAAAAGTCATTTTATAGAATGTTGAAAATTGCCAAAAAATGTCATACTATAGTATGTCAAAAAAGTAAAAAAATGAAAATTTTAAAAAGTCAAAAAAAGTTGTCAGAAGGACTGATTATAGTGTGTTGAGTGATTTTGTAGCGATAAAGGGTAAAAAAAGTTGTAAAAAAAAAAAAGTCATTTTATAGAATGTTGAAAATTGCCAAAAAATGTCATACTATAGTATGTCAAAAAAGTAAAAAAATGAAAATTTTAAAAAGTCAAAAAAAGTTGTCAGAAGGACTGATTATAGTGTGTTGAGTGATTTTGTAGCGATAAAGGGTAAAAAAAAGTTGTAAAAAAAAAAGTCATTTTATAGAATGTTGAAAATTGCCAAAAAATGTCATACTATAGTATGTCAAAAAAGTCAAAAAATGAAAAATTTTAAAAAGTCAAAAAAATTCATCAGACAGACTTATTATAGTGTTGAATGATTTTGTCGTGATAGAGGGTGAAAAAAGTTGTAAAAAAAAAGTCATTTTATAGAATGTTGAAAATTGCCAAAAAATGTCATGCTATAGTATGTCAAAAAAGTAAAAAAATGAAAAAATTTAAAAAGTCAAAAAAAGTTGTCAGAAGGACAGATTATAGTGTGTTGAGTGATTTTGTAGCGATAAAGGGTGGAAAAAGTTGTAAAAAAAAGTCATTTTATAGAATGTTGAAAATTGCCAAAAAATGTCATACTATAGTATGTCAAAAAAGTAAAAAAATGAAAATTTTAAAAAGTCAAAAAAAGTTGTCAGAAGGACTGATTATAGTGTGTTGAGTGATTTTGTAGTGATAGAGGGCAAAAAAAGTTGTAAAAAAAGTCATTTTATAGAATGTTGAAAATTGCCAAAAAATGTCATGCTATAGTATGTCAAAAAAGTAAAAAAATGAAAAAATTTAAAAAGTCAAAAAAAGTTGTCAGAAGGACAGATTATAGTGTGTTGAGTGATTTTGTAGCGATAAAGGGTGGAAAAAGTTGTAAAAAAAAGTCATTTTATAGAATGTTGAAAATTGCCAAAAAATGTCATACTATAGTATGTCAAAAAGTAAAATGAAAATTTTAAAAAGTCAAAAAAAGTTGTCAGAAGGACTGATTATAGTGTGTTGAGTGATTTTGTAGTGATAGAGGGCAAAAAAAGTTGTAAAAAAAGTCATTTTATAGCATGTTGAAAATTGCCAAAAAATGTCATACTATAGTATGTCAAAAAAGTCAAAAAATGAAAAATTTTAAAAAGTCAAAAAAAGTCGTAATAAAGACTGATTATAGTGTTGAATGATTTTGTCGTGATAGAGGGTGACAAAAGTTGTAAAAAAAAGTCATTTTATAGCATGTTGAAAATTGCCAAAAAATGTCATACTATAGTCTGTCAAAAAAGTCAAAAAATGAAAAATTTTAAAAAGTCAAAAAAATTCATCAGACAGACTTATTATAGTGTTGAATGATTTTGTCGTGATAGAGGGTGAAAAAAGTTGTAAAAAAAAAGTCATTTTATAGAATGTTGAAAATTGCCAAAAAATGTCATACTATAGTATGTCAAAAAAGTAAAAAAATTAAAATTTTAAAAAGTCAAAAAAGTCGTCAGAAGGACTGATTATAGTGTGTTGAGTGATTTTGTAGCGATAAAGGGTAAAAAAAGTTGTAAAAAAAGTCATTCTATAGAATGTTGAAAATTGCCAAAAATGTCATACTATAGTATGTCAAAAAGTAAAAATGAAACAATTTTACAAGTCAAAAGAAGTCGTCAGAAGGACTGATTATAGTGTGTTGAGTGATTTTGTAGCGATAAAGGGTGGAAAAAGTTGTAAAAAAAAGTCATTTTATAGAATGTTGAAAATTGCCAAAAAATGTCATACTATAGTATGTCAAAAAAGTAAAAAAATGAAAATTTTAAAAAGTCAAAAAAAGTTGTCAGAAGGACTGATTATAGTGTGTTGAGTGATTTTGTAGCGATAAAGGGTAAAAAAAGTTGTAAAAAAAAAAAAGTCATTTTATAGAATGTTGAAAATTGCCAAAAAATGTCATACTATAGTATGTCAAAAAAGTCAAAAAATGAAAAATTTTAAAAAGTCAAAAAAAGTCGTAATAAAGACTGATTATAGAGTGTTGAATGATTTTGTCGTGATAGAGGGTGACAAAAGTTGTAAAAAAAAGTCATTTTATAGCATGTTGAAAATTGCCAAAAAATGTCATACTATAGTATGAAAAATAAAAACTAAAAATGAAAAATTTTAATCAGTCAACAATAGTTGTCAGAAGGACAGATTATAGTGTGTTGAGTAATTTTGTAGTGGTAGAGGGTAAAAAAAGTTGTAAAAAAAAAGTCATTTTATAGAATGTTGAAAATTGCCAAAAAATGTCATACTATAGTATGTCAAAAAAGTAAAAAAATTAAAATTTTAAAAAGTCAAAAAAGTCGTCAGAAGGACTGATTATAGTGTGTTGAGTGATTTTGTAGCGATAGAGGGCGAAAAAAAGTCATAAAAAAGCCATTTTATAGATTGTTGAAAATTGTCCAAAAATGTCATACTATAGTATGTCAAAAAAGTCAAAGAAATGAATTTTTTTTAAAAAGTCAGAAAAGTCATCAAAAGGACTGATTATAGTGTGTTGAGTGATTTTGTAACGATAGAGGGCAAAAAAAGTTGTAAAAAAAAGTCATTTTATAGATTGTTGAAAATTGTCAATAAATGTCATACTATAGTATGTCAAAAAAAAAAAAAAATGAAAATTTTAAAAAGTCAGAAAAGTCATCAGAAGGACTGATTATAGTGTGTTGAGTGATTTTGTAGCGATAAAGGGTAAAAGAAGTTGTAAAAAAAAAAAGTCATTTTATAGAATGTTGAAAATTGCCAAAAAATGTCATACTATAGTATGTCAAAAAAGTCAAAAAATGAAAAATTTTGAAAAGTCAAAAAAAGTTGTCAGAAGGACTGATTATAGTGTGTTGAGTGATTTTGTAGCGATAAAGGGTAAAAAAAAGTTGTAAAAAAAAGTCATTTTATAGATTGTTGAAAATTGTCAAAAAATGTCATACTATAGTATGTCAAAAAGTCAAAAATGAAAAATTTTAAAAAGTCAAAAAAGTCATCAGACAGACTGATTATAGTGTTGAATGATTTTGTCGTGATAGAGGGTGAAAAAAGTTGTAAAAAAAAGTCATTTTATAGCATGTTGAAAATTGCCAAAAAATGTCATACTATAGTATGTCAAAAAAGTAAAAAAATGAAAAATTTTAAAAAGTCAAAAAAAGTTGTCAGAAGGACAGATTATAGTGTGTTGAGTGATTTTGTAGCGATAGAGGGTGACAAAAGTTGTAAAAAAAAGTCATTTTATAGAATGTTGAAAATTGCCAAAAAATGTCATACTATAGTATGTCAAAAAAATAAAAAAATTAAAAATTAAAAAAATCAAAAAAGTCGTCAGAAGGACTGATTATAGTGTGTTGAATGATTTTGTAGTGATAGAGGGTGACAAAGTTGTAAAAAAGTCATTTTATAGAATGTTGAAAATTGCCAAAAAATGTCATACTATAGTCTGTCAAAAAAATCAAAAAATGAAAAATTTTAAAAAGTCAAAAAAAGTTGTCAGAAGGACAGATTATAGTGTGTTGAGTGATTTTGTAGCGATAAAGGGTGGAAAAAGTTGTAAAAAAAAGTCATTTTATAGAATGTTGAAAATTGCCAAAAAATGTCATACTATAGTATGTCAAAAAAGTAAAAAAATGAAAATTTTAAAAAGTCAAAAAAAGTTGTCAGAAGGACTGATTATAGTGTGTTGAGTGATTTTGTAGCGATAAAGGGTAAAAAAAGTTGTAAAAAAAAAAAAAAGTCATTTTATAGCATGTTGAAAATTGCCAAAAAATGTCATACTATAGTATGTCAAAAAAGTCAAAAAATGAAAAATTTTAAAAAGTCAAAAAAAGTCGTAATAAAGACTGATTATAGTGTTGAATGATTTTGTCGTGATAGAGGGTGACAAAAGTTGTAAAAAAAAGTCATTTTATAGCATGTTGAAAATTGCCAAAAAATGTCATACTATAGTCTGTCAAAAAAGTCAAAAAATGAAAAATTTTAAAAAGTCAAAAAAATTCATCAGACAGACTTATTATAGTGTTGAATGATTTTGTCGTGATAGAGGGTGAAAAAAGTTGTAAAAAAAAAGTCATTTTATAGAATGTTGAAAATTGCCAAAAAATGTCATACTATAGTATGTCAAAAAAGTAAAAAAATTAAAATTTTAAAAAGTCAAAAAAAGTTGTCAGAAGGACTGATTATAGTGTGTTGAGTGATTTTGTAGCGATAAAGGGTAAAAAAAGTTGTAAAAAAAAAAGTCATTCTATAGAATGTTGAAAATTGCCAAAAAATGTCATACTATAGTATGTCAAAAAAGTAAAAAAATGAAACATTTTTACAAGTCAAAAGAAGTCGTCAGAAGGACTGATTATAGTGTGTTGAGTGATTTTGTAGCGATAAAGGGTGGAAAAAGTTGTAAAAAAAAGTCATTTTATAGAATGTTGAAAATTGCCAAAAAATGTCATACTATAGTATGTCAAAAAAGTAAAAAAATGAAAATTTTAAAAAGTCAAAAAAAGTTGTCAGAAGGACTGATTATAGTGTGTTGAGTGATTTTGTAGCGATAAAGGGTAAAAAAAGTTGTAAAAAAAAAAAAAGTCATTTTATAGCATGTTGAAAATTGCCAAAAAATGTCATACTATAGTATGTCAAAAAAGTCAAAAAATGAAAAATTTTAAAAAGTCAAAAAAAGTCGTAATAAAGACTGATTATAGTGTTGAATGATTTTGTCGTGATAGAGGGTGACAAAAGTTGTAAAAAAAAGTCATTTTATAGCATGTTGAAAATTGCCAAAAAATGTCATACTATAGTCTGTCAAAAAAGTCAAAAAATGAAAAATTTTAAAAAGTCAAAAAAATTCATCAGACAGACTTATTATAGTGTTGAATGATTTTGTCGTGATAGAGGGTGAAAAAAGTTGTAAAAAAAAAGTCATTTTATAGAATGTTGAAAATTGCCAAAAAATGTCATACTATAGTATGTCAAAAAAGTCAAAAAAAATATTTTTTTTTTCAAAAGTCAGAAAAGTCATCAGAAGGACTGATTATAGTGTGTTGAGTGATTTTGTTGTGATAGAGGGTAAAAAAGTTGTAAAAAAAAGTCATTTTATAGAATGTTGAAAATTGCCAAGAAATGTCATACTATAGTATGTCAAAAAAGTCAAAAAATGACAAAAATTAAAAAGTCAAAAAAATTCATCAGAAAGACAGATTATAGTGTGTTGAGTGATTTTGTAGCGATAGAGGACGAAAAAAAGTTGTAAAAAAGTCAGAAGGACTGATTATAGTGTGTGATTATAGTGTGTTGAGTGATTTTGTAGCGATAGAGGGTGACAAAAGTTGTAAAAAAAAGTCATTTTATAGCATGTTGAAAATTGCCAAAAAATGTCATACTATAGTATGTCAAAAAAGTAAAAAAATGAAAATTTTAAAAAGTCAAAAAAAGTTGTCAGAAGGACTGATTATAGTGTGTTGAGTGATTTTGTAGCGATAAAGGGTAAAAAAAAGTTGTAAAAAAAAAAGTCATTTTATAGAATGTTGAAAATTGCCAAAAAATGTCATACTATAGTATGTCAAAAAATGTCATGCTATAGTATGTCAAAAAAGTAAAAAAATGAAAAAATTTAAAAAGTCAAAAATTTGTCAGAAGGACAGATTATAGTGTGTTGAGTGATTTTGTAGCGATAAAGGGTGGAAAAAGTTGTAAAAAAAAGTCATTTTATAGAATGTTGAAAATTGCCAAAAAATGTCATACTATAGTATGTCAAAAAGTCAAAATGAAAATTTTAAAAAGTCAAAAAGTTGTCAGAAGGACTGATTATAGTGTGTTGAATGATTTTGTCGCGATAGAGGGTGAAAAAGTTGTAAAAAGTCATTTTATAGAATGTTGAAAATTGCCAAAAAATGTCATACTATAGTATGTCAAAAAAGTCAAAAAATGAAAATTTTAAAAAGTCAAAAATAGTTGTCAGAAGGACAGATTATAGTGTGTTGAGTGATTTTGTAGCGATAAAGGGTGGAAAAAGTTGTAAAAAAAAGTCATTTTATAGAATGTTGAAAATTGCCAAAAAATGTCATACTATAGTATGTCAAAAAGTCAAAATGAAAATTTTAAAAAGTCAAAAAAAGTTGTCAGAAGGACTGATTATAGTGTGTTGAGTGATTTTGTAGTGATAGAGGGCAAAAAAAGTTGTAAAAAAAGTCATTTTATAGAATGTTGAAAATTGCCAAAAAATGTCATGCTATAGTATGTCAAAAAAGTAAAAAAATGAAAAAATTTAAAAAGTCAAAAAAAGTTGTCAGAAGGACAGATTATAGTGTGTTGAGTGATTTTGTAGCGATAAAGGGTGGAAAAAGTTGTAAAAAAAAGTCATTTTATAGAATGTTGAAAATTGCCAAAAAATGTCATACTATAGTATGTCAAAAAAGTAAAAAAATGAAAATTTTAAAAAGTCAAAAAAAGTTGTCAGAAGGACTGATTATAGTGTGTTGAGTGATTTTGTAGCGATAAAGGGTAAAAAAAGTTGTAAAAAAAAAAAAAGTCATTTTATAGCATGTTGAAAATTGCCAAAAAATGTCATACTATAGTATGTCAAAAAAGTCAAAAAATGAAAAATTTTAAAAAGTCAAAAAAAGTCGTAATAAAGACTGATTATAGTGTTGAATGATTTTGTCGTGATAGAGGGTGACAAAAGTTGTAAAAAAAAGTCATTTTATAGCATGTTGAAAATTGCCAAAAAATGTCATACTATAGTCTGTCAAAAAAGTCAAAAAATGAAAAATTTTAAAAAGTCAAAAAAATTCATCAGACAGACTTATTATAGTGTTGAATGATTTTGTCGTGATAGAGGGTGAAAAAAGTTGTAAAAAAAAAGTCATTTTATAGAATGTTGAAAATTGCCTAAAAATGTCATACTATAGTATGTCAAAAGTAAAAAATTAAAATTTTAAAAAGTCAAAAAAAGTTGTCAGAAGGACTGATTATAGTGTGTTGAGTGATTTTGTAGCGATAAAGGGTAAAAAAAGTTGTAAAAAAAAAAGTCATTCTATAGAATGTTGAAAATTGCCAAAAAATGTCATACTATAGTATGTCAAAAAAGTAAAAAAATGAAACATTTTTACAAGTCAAAAGAAGTCGTCAGAAGGACTGATTATAGTGTGTTGAGTGATTTTGTAGCGATAAAGGGTGGAAAAAGTTGTAAAAAAAAGTCATTTTATAGAATGTTGAAAATTGCCAAAAAATGTCATACTATAGTATGTCAAAAAAGTAAAAAAATGAAAATTTTAAAAAGTCAAAAAAAGTTGTCAGAAGGACTGATTATAGTGTGTTGAGTGATTTTGTAGCGATAAAGGGTAAAAAAAAGTTGTAAAAAAAAGTCATTTTATAGATTGTTGAAAATTGTCAAAAAATGTCATACTATAGTATGTCAAAAAAGTCAAAAAATGAAAAATTTTAAAAAGTCAAAAAAAGTCGTAATAAAGACTGATTATAGAGTGTTGAATGATTTTGTCGTGATAGAGGGTGACAAAAGTTGTAAAAAAAAGTCATTTTATAGCATGTTGAAAATTGCCAAAAAATGTCATACTATAGTATGTCAAAAAAAATCAAAAAATGAAAAATTTTAAAAAGTCAAAAAAAGTTGTCAGAAGGACAGATTATAGTGTGTTGAGTAATTTTGTAGTGGTAGAGGGTAAAAAAAGTTGTAAAAAAAAAGTCATTTTATAGAATGTTGAAAATTGTCAATAAATGTCATACTATAGTATGTCAATAAAGTCAAAGAAAAAATTAAAATGTAGAAATGTAGAAAAAAAGTCATCAGAAAGACTTGTTCCAGTGTGTTGATTGATTTCAGAGCTCAATATGTTGAAAAAGTTGTCCAATTAACAGAAACGGTGTATACGCACGTGCAACTGAGAGGCTGCATGTGCAAAGTGAACAGTAAGAAGTGCAAGAAGAGCAACACACAACATCACACCGTCTTTAAAAGGCCACCTTGTGGCAGCATTCCTCGCTTACGGCCATACCACCCTGAACACGCCCGATCTCGTCTGATCTCGGAAGCTAAGCAGGGTCGGGCCTGGTCAGTACTTGGATGGGAGACCGCCTGGGAATACCAGGTGCTGTAAGCTTTTGCACCATGCTGCAGCAGAGGGTCTTACTGAGGCCTTTTTCTCTGGACCAGTGCAGGCTTGAGGTGCTCTTTCATTATTTGGATACTTTCTACTTCCTTTCAGTCAGAGATACAGCCCTTTTTATTTTATTGCATCTTTCATTGTCACTGTGACTTTGCAGGTTGGGATTCGACATCCCCAGTGTGTTGAATCACTTCATACAACAACACATTGACCCAAAACATCATCATTTTATAGCATGTTGAAAACTGTCAAAAAATGTCATACTGTAGTATGTAAAAAAAGACAAAAAAATAAATTTTTTTAAAAAGTCAGAAAAGTCATCAAAACGACTGATTATAGTGTGTTGAGTGATTTTGTAGCGATAGAGGGCGAAAAAAAGTCGTAAAAAAGCCATTTTATAGATTGTTGAAAATTGTCAAAAAAGGTCATACTATAGTATGTCAAAAAAGTCAAAAAATGAAAAATTTAAAAAAAGTTAAAAAAAAGCCGTCAGAAGGACTGATTATAGTGTGTTAATTGATTTTGTTGTGATAGAGGGTAAAAAAAGTTGTAAAAAAAAGTCATTTTATAGAATGTTGAAAATTGCCAAAAAATGTCATACTATAGTATGTCAAAAAATGATTTTTTTTTTTTTTAAAAAGTCAAAAAAGTCGTCAGAAGGACTGATTTTCGTGTGTTGAGTGATTTTGTAACGATAGAGGGCGAAAAAAGTTTTAAAAAAGCCATTTTATAGAGCTGTCAAAAAAGTAAAACATTAAAATTTGACACATAAAATGCCAAAAAAAGTAACCAAAATGCATTTTTGTCTTTTGAATGAATTCACAGAAACTAAAATATGTCAAAAATTCTGGTTAAAAAAAGTCACAGTATAGTATGTCGAAAAAGTACATAGATAAAGACAGAAAACATCAAAATGTAAAATGTCCAGAAATTCATCAAAATACATCATGGTCTGTGTAATCACTTCGTAGTACAATGATCCGAGAAAAACGTGTCAAAAATTTTGGTAAAAAACGTCATATAGTATAGTATGTGTAAAAGTCAAAGAACGTCAAAACGTAAAATGTCCAAGACGGTCATCAAAACACATTATTATGGTCTGTTTGATGAGTTCATCGTACGTCAGTGCAACATGAAAAAAAGCTGAGAGAAAGTAACTTATAACATGTCAAAAATGTTGGCAAAAATAAAATAACTCATCGTATAGTGTATCAAAAAGGTTAAAAAACAAAAAAAATAAAATTGAAAAGTTATCAAAACATTGTTGAAAGAATTCATTGTTGAAAAAAGAAATATTGTAACAAAATAAAAAAAACTCAAAAAGAATTAAAAAAAAAGAAAACACTAATAAACAGCTGGCCAATCAGATGTCTTTATTGAACTTCAAAAGGAATTAAATGATTCTTTATGGTGAAGGCTTGATTTAGTCACTGAAGATCAATCTGCACTTTAGTTTTCTTCATCTAGAAAGAGAAAGAAAAAGAACACTGTCAGCAAACAGAACAACATTAATATGGAAACAATCTGTAATCATCTGTTGTTGCTTTCAGAGCACAAATTAAAATAAACATACATATAATTTGCTGAGGACCGAGTTCAAAAGAGGCTCTTTTTATGTAGGAAATACACTTTATATCACCTTACCTTCTTCCTCCTCATCTTCCTCATCCTCCTCTTCCTCCTCCTCTTCATCAGAGCTGAAGGTCCCATCAGGCAGACTGTACACCCGGATCACTTGCTGATGAACACCGAACATCAACATCGTTCAAGCTTCTTTGTGCACAAACATTTACTGACATCTATGGCAACGAGTATCAAAATCAACCATGAAAACTATTTTATTTATTTTTTTTTAAATGGAGCATCAAGCATTAGCCTGAAAAAAGTAAAAACACTGTGCTTTTATTTTGTAGCAATTTCCCACTTCTGATGATGCATTTTATTTTGAAATTCTCCCAGATGGCTCCATGGAAACATCAAACTGTAATATGAACCTTGTGTGAATTAAAACATCAAGGAAGTACTTCCAGTTTGAGCTAAGCTAATGCTAGTGCAGCTAATCAGACGGATGCTAACAGCTAACAGGCTAAAGCTACTAATTATCTGACCTGGGGATGAAGAAGTTAACTCCAGCTCTGGTTAAATGGTGTCAGCTGACTGCAGACCAGTCAACATCAGGAAGACTCTGGTCTAAGAGACCAGCTCTGATTGGCTGGAGGAGGAACTCACCTTGTTGGGGTCCTTCAGGATGAGGTACTTGCCCTCGTCCAGCTTGCGGCAGATGTCGATGACGCAGCGGAGGATCCCCCAGGCGTTCTCCATGCTCAGGTTGATCTGGCTGGCGAACTCGTTGGGTTTGAACTGTTGGGTTCCCAGGATGACGTGGCGAGCCGAGTCCTTCACGTGGTAACGAGAGACGTACCTGGAGGATGTAAGGACAGACTGCAGTCAGGTCATGATGTAAAAACTCTCACTGTGATGCTCCTTTAATCGGGTATCTCTGTGTGCTGTACACTAGGAGTAACCTGCTCACCCCAGCTTCAGGTACTCTGATCCAGCCAGCATGGCGCAGCAGGTCCAGCGGGCCAGTTTGTAGCTGTTGTTCTTCAGCTCGGTGGCCAGGACAGCTCCTCTCTGGGAGTCCAGTTTCTGACGCCAGTCCACCCCGTTACAGTACTGAGGAGCAGATCAGACAGTAAAAACCTGGTCCTGGAGCCCAGAGCAGCTGGATCCAGACTGAAGGGTCAACTTTACTTATCCTAAACATGTTTTCTGCAGTCTAATAAAAACTCATCATGAACTTCAACGAGCTTCTGGAAATGAAAAATGTTCTTTTAAGATCTCTGACTCATGAGTGGTAGAAATAAAAAGTGGCTTAAACAGGCAGAGGATGGCTTCTCACCCTGGAGTCCCACTCGTTCAGGGTCTTGACATTAATGAAGGAAACTTCTCCGTTGGCGCCGGTCATCACGCCGTCATGCTCACAGCGGACAATCAGATCGATGTCTTCCCCGAGCTTCCAGTGGCGGTACCTAAAAACACAAAAATCAGCCTTCAGTTGTTATATCCAGTAATGATTCAGAAATATATTAGAGCATGAAGAGCTTTAACTGGACTCTTTCTTCCTCACTGAGTTCCCTCCTCTTCATCATTTTAAACAGGAGTGAGACATTTAAACTGAAACACCTTTTTAGAGCCAAATTTGATCTAGAACACTGTGTTTCATGAAGTGACATGAACCAAACCTACCTGTAGGCTACAGACGCCACCTCGCTCTTGTCTGTATCCTCCTCCACAAACGGGTTGGTGTTTGGAAACTTGTAGCGCTCTCCACCCTGAATGGAAGAAAACAAAAACAGCAGCCAGTTAGCCTAGCTTAGCACAAAGACTGGAAACAGAGGGGAACTGCTAGCCTGGCGAGCGTCCTCACCATGCGTAGACACTGCTGGCTGAAGTTGTGGTTGATGTACGTGGCCTCCATCGCCAGGTTACGAGGGGAGTTGAAGGAGTTTCCTTCATCCTGCGGCGGCTCGTTGGCGGTCTCACTGACGGTGAGCAAGTCTGAGGGAAACAGAGACAGATGTTACCACAGCTGGTAGAAAAGGAGGTGTTTTATCAGCAAAATGTATTTCAAGTGGTCAGAGTAAGTTCTTGTGCAGGACATGACAGGGTAGAGGAGTAAACATGTAAACAGAGTTAAGTTTATCACAGACTGCAGGTTTTCACTGGACAGGAAGTCTCACCAAAGTCCGAGTTGTCTCTCTTGTCAAAGAACAGCTTGTTTCCGACTCTCTGCACGATGATGTCCCAGGAGTTCACTGAGCGCGTGCAGCACATCAAGGTGGCCAAGATGGCGTCGGTGGCGAACACGTTACCCTGAGTCTTCGCCAGCTGGAGAGAGAAGGACAAAGTAAGAGCTGCTGTTGAGAAGGAAAGATCAATAAGAGAGGTTTAAACGGAGTAAAGATGGGCGCACCTTGCGGATGACGGGGTCGTCGGTGGTGGTGACGGTGTGGAAGATCCTCTTGATGCTCTTCAGCTGCTTTTCATTGCGGGTGGTGATCCGGTCGAAAGCCTTGTCGTAGTACTCCAGAGCACCGCAGCACTCACTGCAGGAAGTAACGGCTCATCACCTTCTGGGTTTCATCGCTCATAAAAGACTGATGGCAGAGAGCAGCTGGGCTTCACTTACATGTCCACAGGGTCAGCCACCTCCATGTATCTCATCTTCATCAGCCTGGGGAAGTCCATCTCCTCCTTCACCTCCCAGTCGCTCCGAACCTCCACAGAGGAGTCTCTGGGTTTCAGCTGGGCCTGTGAAGTGTATGGAGACAGTTACAATACCGAGTGAAAAATGCAGAATTTTGCAAAAAAGAACAAATATAAAAACATTTGAAGAGCTTAAGAACTGATTATGTGTTATTAACACAGATTACTCTTCAGTCTAACCACTCTTTTCTTGTGTTACGGAATGTCGGCTGGTCGCAGAGGAATAACTGGTTGATACCTGGGATTTCTGGTCCCACTTCTGACGAACACCAAACTGCTTCTGGAACTTCTTTTGCAGCCTCATCCGATCCCTGAGGAGACAGAGTGGATGTCAAACTGGAGTCCCTCCTCCACTAACAGCTGTCCAGATGTGACGTCCTGAACGTTCCTCACCTCTCTTTCTGCTTGGCGCTCTTCGGGAGCGTCTGCATGTTGAACTGGGTCAGGTTCCTGCGGTCCTTGTCGCGGCGCAGATTCCTCTGTTGAATCGAACAAACAGGTTAAAGGACCAGTTCACCTGTTAATTTGTGACGCTCAGCAGAGTCCAGAGAGTCTGCTGTACCTGAGCAAACCTCATGCGGTTCCTCTGGTAGGCCGTCTTCTGCGTCTTGGCTGTGTCCACCAGCTGGAAGCTCGTCTCATCCTCCTCGTGGAAGTAGGCGTACTGACTACCGCCTCCGAACTGAGAGGAGTACTTATCTGGAAACAAAATAAACACGGTGAGAAAACACCTTCAAACCAGGTTACAGTCAGAGTTTCTTCTATTGAACCAACTGAACATGTTTAAAAGAATTCAACGCTTCCTTAAGAAACAGCAAAAACACAAGACTGGCTACCAAAATACACTGTAAGATATATCACATATTACTATAGTGCAAGGGTGTCAAACATATGGCCCAAGAGCCAGACCTGGCCCATCGACTGGATGGCTTTACTTGCAGTTTTCCAGTAGAATTACGTACATGGCATGTTACAGAACAAGCTCTTCAGTGAAAAGTGCTCAAAGAATATAATATTCAGTAACTATTAGACTACAAAATATAAATAATTCAGCAAAGCAGAGGACAGAAAAGACAAATAACTTGTTGGCAGATTTGAGTAAACGGCAGCTTTTTAGTGAGAAATCAACGAGTGTTTTGTGAATCTATTGTTTCTTCGATAATTGTGGATGTTTTAAAGAATAAACTTGTTCCTCTTTACACACAAAGAAAAGGAAACCTTTGGATGTCTTCTTATTGATATTAGCTCTTATGCACATGTTTAAATGGTGAACTAAAAAGAGTGTGACACCCCTGTTTCAGTGATTCACACACTGAGAATGTAACTGTTGTAATTCAGAGTGATGCATTCCCAATGTTCCAGTTAACAGCGTGACGTTTTCCAGACATGTGACTAAATCTGTTTTTAGAAGTGTATTACCACATAAGACTATGCAGCAAAAAAAAGAAAATAAATCAGATTTTGCAGGTGCAGAGCCATCTGACTCACTTGTGTATCTCTTGTCTTGATAAGTGGCTCCGGTCCAGTCGGCGACCTGACAGAGGAAATGAACAACATCAAGAAAACTGAAGATGACAAAATTTTTTATTTAACCTCTTCCCCTCCTGACTTTTCAGAGGCTGAAACAGACTCAAGAGTGAAACTAGAAAAACTAAAGAAATCCGTGGAACCATCCACGCCACGGCAGAAACTCACAGGGAGGTTAAAAAAAACGCTCTGAAGTAACTTGTTTTCCATGAACTGTAGCACTGCTGATTTGTTTGCTTATTATTCCACAAATGATGTGTTTTATTATTCCTGATTTCTGGGCTCCCTACACAGTCTCTAAATTACATCAATTTGAGACTCTTGTGGATCCACTGAGCCCAGCTGTATCCATGTGTGATGGTACTTTAACTACTGGAGACCTGGATCAGAGGATGGACGACTTTCCTAGCATGTCAAAGTGCTCGTCATCCAATCATCAACACATGCAATTCTTGGTGCACCTCAATATCCTGGCATCTTAATGTGGTATTCAGGATGAAAGAATTAATTTTGATGAATTCTCAAGGGGCAAAAATGACTAAATTCAGCACCAAAACTGACAACATCAACTTTTCACAAGGAAGGATGGAGTGGAAGAGGTGCAAACCTTTCCCAGGCGGTCTCCTTTGCTGAACGGCTGGTAGGGCATGTCCTTGAACTTCTCTGGGACCGCACACGGGCCCCATCCGGATGGATTGTCCTGGATCACAGGGGCATTGAACTTCGCCATGACCTGAAGTCAGAGTGAAAACAACAGACATCTGTTAGTATTTGCCTCAAATTTCATCCAGATATGTTTAAGCAGTGCAAAGTGTGAAAGGGTCTCAGGCTATGAGCAGCACTGATTTCTCCAGCTGTGCACTGAAATGAAGCAGCACTGGTCAGCTTGCGCAGTGGGCTAGTCATCACTGACCCTGAACATCCAACAAGACACGGCAACTAAAGCTGCAAATATCCATCATTTACACTGTAGATTAAACTGCAGATTACTGCTGACTGACCGGACTTCATCTGTGATATAGCAGCAAATAAAAGGGACACTAACAAAAAAAACAAACAGATAATACAGATAATAATTTTACAAAGTAAACTCGCTTGATGACTCACACAAATCAACTACAGAAACTACAAATCAAATACAGAACTTCCTAATTATTTAAGCACCGACTCACAACATTCTATCTATCCACTGTGAGCAAAACATCACAGTTCATAGTCAGTTAATAAACTGTGCTTTTATTACAATGAGAGTAACTTTATTATTGAATGCACCTGACCTTATTGATCAATACAACAGGAAGTGAAGGTGACAGCTGGAAGGGAAAGTGAATGGATCAAATCCTACTACAAGTTAGAGAAAGCTTCTGTTTTAATGTGTTTCTGTGGAGACATTAGTTCTTCATGAAAACACCAAACTACCAGAACAATGCATTACTGTCAGCAACATGTATTATAAGTATGAAAAGACAATTATTTGCGCATTAAATGTATAAATTAAAAAATGAGTAATAATACGACTCCGAGATTTATAGGAGAAATACAAACCAAAAAACTTAACCATGGGATGAAAATACCTCCAATATACACAGTACTGTCAGCTGAGTTAATATATATTTTTACATATTACACTGGTTATCATTTCACAGCAGCACCAGCTAACATCTGGCATAGCTAGCTGAGATTAGCACTAGCGTTGTCTTCACTTGTACTTTTGTAGCCTAACAGAATGAGCTAATAGTTAGAGATTCCCGACTCGGGCACAAACCTCATCTGTCGCAACAGACTAAAGATTACTGGACTTTATGAAAGAATGAGGTTTGACTTCTTCCACTGGGTCGCGGTTTTCTTTTGCTGAGCTGTCTCGGTTAGCCAAGGGTGGCTAAAGCTAGCTATGTTGCCAGGTGGCCGTGTTAGCACGGCTAAGCTAACTAAGGTAGCAGGCTACATACACGCACAGAGAACTCGCTAAGATTTGTCTTCAGATGCGACTGAAAACTGCAGCTTTTCGTACATCTGGACAAGTCCTACTGTCGTCTCACCGTGAATGATGAGTCACCTTAACGGGACTTTTAATCCAACCGGTCCTCAAACTGCGAAAAGCGCCGACGGACAGCCGGTGTGAAAGGAAGTGACGCGTCGCCGGAAAGCAGAAACTGGTTTCTGTCGTAAAGCAGCTTTTTGTAAATTATTATTTTATTTTGAAAGCTGGCATATCTTCCTCTTTTGTGATTTGTGTTTTTATATTTTGAATTTGTTTACAATAAAATAAATATAAAACATAAAAAAACAGGTGTGGAATGTAACTAATTGCATTTGTACTTTTCTTGAGTATTTCCATTATATATAACTTTATAATTTTAATTCAAAATTTGAATTCTTTATTACACAGACAGCTTTAGTTACTGTTTGGTATTAATTCACTTTGCAAATTCTTAATATAAATTATAACATAAATTATGATTTATTATAAATTATACAAAGTACAGTAGTTCCATCCTTACTAATTATTAAAGTGATAAACACATAATAATTACAGTAATGCAATCATGCTACAATATAGTTGTTCCTTGCTTCTCATGAAGTCCACTACCATCTCCTTGCAAGGTGAAGAAAACCAAGGAAACGGTTGGACTTCTGGAGGAACAAGTCCTCACCCTCTCCTGTGTCATCTGTGTGACAGATGTGGAAATCGTCCCATCGTACAAATACCTCAGTGTACATCTGGACAATAAGCTGGAGTGATCCACAAACACAGAGGCTGTAAACAAGAAGGAACTGGCTTTTATTCCTCAGGAGGCTGAAGTCCTGGAACATCTGCAGCAGGATACTCCAGATGTTCTATCTCTGTGCTGTGACCTGCCGGGGAACAGGGATCAGAGCAAAGGAAGTCAACAAAGAACAAACTCTTCAGGAAGGCAGAGTCTGTTCTTGGCTCCAGACTTGTCTCCTTGGGTGAGCTGGAGAGGACGATCATGGACAACACCTCCCACCTCCTCCTTCACTCAGTGGACAAACTGAGGAGCAGTCAGCAGCAAACTTCTTCACCCCTACTGGTCAAAGGAACGATGCATTCCATATGGTGTTTTACATGAATAATAAATAACAAATCATATCCATTGATGCAGTTGGACAAGATTTCCTTTGATTGGTTTATAGATGTTTTTTTTAAAAAATAATTTTCAATCACATAGCTAAAAGATTTATGCGGAAATATAATTTAAACATTTAAAGAAATGTGTTGTCATTATTATTATTATTATTATTATATTTATTATAATTGTATTTATTATTATTATTATTATTATTATTATTATTATTATTATTATATCGACGAGTACAGTCTGCCTTCCAGTGGTTACAATGCGCAGGAGTTATTATTTCGATGGTTTTAACTGGAATCGTTTCTAGTTGCTTCGGTTCTTGTCACTTTATTTTGAAAAAGAGTCAAAGGAAGTCGCAGTTTTTAAAAATGACCACTGGAGGGCAATAAACACTTTCATCTCATCTCACGAAAAAAAATCACCTGAGTAAAAAACACTTTTTTTTATTGATCTTTATTATTCTGTTGATTGTTATTATTCATTCTTGTATTTTCATAGTTTATTTTTAAATTAAGGATAGAATAGAATATTTTTATTAATCCCTTATTGTTGTAGTCATAATAAAAAACAATAATGAAATAACAGAAATAATAATAAATATTTACTGTATGTACTAAAAAAGAAAGGAAAAGACTTTTCATGGCAAATGAAAATTTTAATGAATTAAATACAATATTTCGACTATAGATATGACTCCTAAACGATTATTATTTCTATAAAATGTACATAAAATAAAATAAAGTGAAAGTTTGCTGCGCAAAATAGTGGAAATTATTATTATTATTATTAGTAGTAGTATAGGTATTGATTTCTTTTTCACCATTTATTTTTATACTACATTATTTTGTTTGCGCAGAGTTTGAGCAGCACTCCTAATTTCTTTGTGTTCACTGGTATTCAATGATAATAAAGGCCTTTGATTTGAAAATAAAACATATTGTTATTATCTAATCAAGATGTCGTTCACGCACTGCAAAGGTCATGAAAGTCATGAAGGAGTGATGGATGTTCGCTCCATACAGACTGATAACACTAACATCTGGTCCTCTCAGTATCTGCCTTCATCATCTCTCTCGAGCTTTAATGAACCCACTGATCGCACTTCAGCGGCACAAACCACTGTGAGTTTCTGCTGTTTTAAACGTCGACTGCATTGCATCATGGGCCAGCAGCTGCACCCTGACTCAAACGCACCCACGAGGCGTCCTTCAGGGATCATTTTGGCGGGCAGCAGATGGTGAACGCAGTGTGTGCAGAAATCATCATGTAGATTCATGAGCGAGTATTTCCAGTCTGAACTATCTGATGAATTCACATGAAATTTTCATACAGACAATCCTTATTCAAGACAAGATGAGATTAGGCTCTTCATCTATCCTGATCGCACTGTGGAAATGAGCATTAATCTGTATTAGCACGTGCTAAATGCGCAGCAGAATACTCAACCATTCAATCTGACCCCACAGGGAAGCATTAACGTTCATTAGTTTCTCCTGCCAAAAAAAAAGAGAATAACAGGCTATTAGAGTTAACTTGTCCATATTGTGTGTGGGTGAGATTGTGTAGGTGGAGAAAGTGAGTCACCAGCAGACTATCTCCTCCCGTTAGCAGTTAGCCCAGGCGGGTTATCACTGAGGGGAGTCGTGCTTCACACGGAGCAGCAGCTCAGTATTTATAGCACAAACACTCGTAAACAGAGAGGCGAACCCCTGCCCCGAACAAATCCCCGCTCTCATCAAACCGCCAACAGCCCTTGGGGGTGGTTTGGCAAATAAAGTACAGCCATGCTAATCCCTTTTTAATGTGCCTTTAATGATGGTCTTAGGCTCCTCGTGAAGGGTGAGCGTGGGCGATCGGGCTGAAGACCAGCAGCAGGAACACAGTGACGGCCGGCTTCACTGTGCTTACAGCCGGCTAAATATAACTGCTACCAGAGAGCGCTCATGAATGAACGTCTGGGAGGCGAGTTTCTGATGAATGATGGAGACTTTTTTCCTGTGTGGTACTCTGGAAAGGTACATGTACTCAAATACCGATGGTTAACACACAGTAAAATGTGTCAAAAGCAAAAGAAGTACCACAGATGTATATAAGGACGTAGTCACCATCTTGGCTTTTGGTCGGTCATCATCTTGTTTTCGGTCCACCGACATCTTGTTTCTTGGCCGTCATCATTTTGGTTTTTGGTCCATTACCATCTTTGGTTATTGATCCGCCATTCATCTTGTTTTTTGGCCGTCATTATTTTGGTTTTTGGTCCATCATTATTTTTGTTTTTGGTGCATCACCATCTCATCAACATCTGGCACCTCCACCACCAACAGTTGGGAAAGGGACTTGTGTGTTTTGCTAGCAGCAGCTAATGTAGCCTGAAGCTTCAGTTGGAGTCCTTGAATAAATCTGAAAAAAACACAACACGGTGCAACATCAGTAATATGAGTCAGCTCACAGCATTAATTCAGTTTGTTTTAGATGATAAGTGACGTTCCTGAAATAGTTCTGCAGCCCCTTTACAGTAAGTTAAGTACCACCTGAAAGTTCTCCTGATAACAGAATGGTAAATTATTAACTTTTAGTTTCATAGTGGTACAGGATGAAACAAAGAACTTATCTTAAGATTTACCCATTTTAATTTAGTGTGCATTTCACTGGTGCAGGAAGTTACATCAACATAGTTTGTTAGAACAGAAATGATTTTCATTTCACAGAATAATTTATTGTCTGACATCATTAAATGACAGGATGTTTCACGTTTAGTGATGCAAAATTTTCACACATTTCAACCAAAACACAGCTCAGATTAATTAGAGATAAACATCAGGACCTGGATGTGAGCCGCCATTTACAGAAAAGAAATATTCACAATATATTCAATAAGAAATGTGAAGGCATGCAACCTTGTCTCTTAGAAAATGATGCTTCTATATCACTAATATATTATGAGGAAACATTAATTCTGACGAGGCACATATGAGTGATTTAAGAGGATTTGCAGCATTCACCAGTTTTCCAGTAGTTTGATTTTTGTTAAGTGGTCCAGATTTGTCTTAAAAGTTGTACAAATATTAATAGGAAAAAGGGAATAAGGGAAAAATGTTAATGAGTTAAATAAAATATATAATGATAGAAAACTTAACTCCATGTTATTATTGTTCTATTCATGCAGACATCATCATGGCTCTGCAATTTACTGAGAGTTAATTTAAAATAATATTACTGGCATATTTATGTTCTGTTTTTTTGTCTTCTAATTATACATTTAGACCGACTAATGCTGAAAAAATTTGTCCTGCAATGCTTCTTTTTACTTCTTTTTTGTGATTTTTTTTTCTTTCCCACAAGCATTAGCCTCATTATTATTATGTAAATGATAAACAAGTTTACAACAAGTCCAGTGTCAAGAGTTTGGGGAGCAACCCTAAAGTACCTGCACAGTAGATTTTGGTTTGACAAAAAAAAAAATCAAAGTATTGTAAATATTTAAATGGAGCTATGATTGGAGTTTCTCACCTAACCCTGGTCTAACACCATACATCCACCCTCCCTATAATTTACAATCCTCTCTGTAAATGTAATTGACAGGAGGAGGGGTTGCAGCATGGCGTTCTTATGTAGAATGAAATAATAACCATGTCATCAGTGTTCAGCTTAAATACAGTCAAATTTGAGCAAGTGATTGTCACATTATGGAATTAAAAATGCTAAACGACAAAAGATACATGTGATAAAAGTCAAGAAAGGCACGTTCATGTTCATGCACATGTACACGTTATAAACAGGAAACACTTCAGCAACTCCTTCAAAAGTCTTTGATCCAAAAAAAAAGTCTTTGTGTTGTTTTTATTGACAAATGTGTAGTAATACTGAGTTCTGTTTTTCCTCTACAGGTAGCTGATCTCCAGGGAGGTGCTCTGGTCCAGGTTTTCCTCCGGCAGAGTTTTAACGCTGCCGTTCTTGGTTCCGTTGAGCAGCAGTGGTACTGTTAACGTGGATCCGTTGGCCGGATCTCTGGATCCCTTCACATCCCCGGATCTGTCCCTCCTGTCCGGGGACGACAGCTCCATCGCTCCCGGCGTTGCCGCCTTCTCAGACAACAGTGGCTGTGAGCTCGGTGCCTGGAGGCTACCGTTGCCGTTTTGGGCGATCCTGTAGATCTCAGTCATCTCTGAGACGTCTTCCTCGTCGTCCTCCTCCTCTTTGTCCCTCAGCGCTCGCCTCAGGCTCTCCCTGGGTAAGAGTGCCGCCCTGCCCTCCTTCTGCTGCTCTTGTTGCTGCTGCTGGCGCTCCATGGGCTCGTGGTTCTCCACCTTCCTCGTGGAGCGGCAGAGTGCTTTCCGGAAACCCCTCTTGAAGTTGTCCGACAGGAAGCCGTAGACGATTGGGTTGGCGCAGCTGTTGGCGTAGCCGAGCACCACGACGAAGTAGTAAAGGCCCTGGTACTCTGAGGGCAGCGACACCAGCAGGTTGATGATGTTGAGGGCGTAGAACGGCAGCCAGCAGAACACGAACACGGCGACGACGATCACGACCATGTGCGTCACTTTCCTCTCCGACTTCCTGCGCTTGGTGGACGTGGCGTGGACTTTCTTGCCCGAGCTGCGGATCTTGAAGACGATGAGCAGGTAGCAGAGGCAGATGATGAGGAGGGGGCAGAAGAACCCGACCGTGGAGGTGTAAATGATGAACGCCGCACGCCAGATGTTAGCCGGCTGCGGCCAGGCGATGTTGCATGTCCCCCCCGTCTTCTGGATGTTGGCGAAGATCACCACGGGCAGGACTACGAGAAACGACAGAGCCCACACAGTACCGTTCACCACCTTGGCCACCTGGGGGCGCCGCCACTTTGAAGACCGGATGGGGTGAACAACGGCGAGGTAGCGGTCAATGCTCATCACAGTCAAGCAGAAGATGCTGGTGAACTGGTTGATGGAGTCGACGGTCATCACCAGGCGGCACATGAAGGAGCCGAACGGCCACGACTGGAGCGTGTTCTGCACCGCCAGGAAGGGCAGGCCGAGCATGAAGAGCTCGTCGGCGATAGCCAGGTTGAGGATGTAGATGTTGGTCACAGACTCTATCTTGGAGTAGTGCAGCACAATGTGGATCACCAGCGTGTTGCCTCCCAGGCCGATGACGCACACAATTATGTATATGAGCGGTATGAGGACCCCTGCCACGCTGGGGCCCGAGGACGCATCCGGCCCCGTGGCGTTGGTGCCGTTGAACAGCGTATCGTTCAGATCGCTGGCGTTGAACATGAGCAGGAACAAGGGGAGTCCTGGCGAGGCACCGGAGAAGCTGCCGTTCTCCCACGTCTCACCCGTCATCTCCGGCCCGGGAGGCGAGACGGCGGCCATGGACGAGTTGGTTCTGTCACTTTGTCCTCCTGCTGCCTCAGCTCCCACCCATCTGTTCTGCTGAAGGGGGAGAAAATCAATTAGTTATCCAGTTTTCTACATTTTCCTTCAACTCTGAAAGACATAAAACTCATTGTCTTTTGAGGATGTAAGAAAGTGTTTAGATTCTTGACATACACATTACGCTTAGTGCTGGAAAAAACACATTTCTGTCATTATTGGACAAACCTGATAAAAACTATGTTTGTGACAAAATTCTGCTCAGATTCTTTTACTGATAGAATCATGTTTTACACATTGACTTTCAAAAAAAGATGTCTTTCATTGTAAATTATACAAAGAAAAAAAACCAAATAAAAACTAAGTAGGATTTTTATCTATAACTGTTAGTTTGAAAGACAATTTTGCTCTGAGATTCTTTTATAGTTTTTCAAAACACTTGAACACAAAATTCACTAAAAAGTTATCATATTCTCATCAGAAAAACCACAGCATAAAGCATAAAATAAAATAATAAAGATAAATAATAATTGATTTAAATTTGTGAATACAACAATAATAATGATAATAATAATTTAATAAGAAATAATAACTATGTAGAGTAAGAATGATTTTTCTGTTCTTTTTTATATAAAGATTTATATTCAAATAATAAATCTTATTTTAATAACTTACAAGTGTCATCATTTATGCTGCTCAAATGCAGGAAAATATAGCAAAATTACTGAATAATATACACCACGGCAACAGACCCTCGATACAAACACATTAAACCTAATCATAAATGATATTGATTTTTCCACTGTTTTTCATTCCAAACAGCTCAGATTATTTGCAGTTATTAGTTGAAATGGAGCCCAACAGGGCAGTGATGGTAAAATGAGAAGAAATGTTTGTTTGTTGCACAGTGAACTGAGCACAAAGCAAACAATGGGAAGCAGATGGATGAAATGATGAGCCAGACAGGAAACAATTAAAACCAGGTGGATTGATTTGACCGCAGCAGCTTTATTAGGTCAGACTATTGATACGGCAGGTAGATTAAACAGAGCGTGTTCCCACTGGTGGGCAAAGCTGATAACAGACATTTCATCAGCAACCCAGCAGCGCTGTGGTTCGCATGAACTGGGAACACAGGGTGGCTTACTGGGACAGTCACAAACAGCTGGTGCACACAGTCAATTTAATTTAGACATGAAAAATAAACTACATAAGGAGCCTTAGTTCAGGTTAATATTAGCCACGCTAGCAGTAGGGAGGTGATGTTGGAGTGAAATCTCAACTATTGCATGGATTGTCATTTCGTTTTGTTCATTTTGTGCAGACATGAGGCCAAACTATAATGAATTTACTTTGTTAAGTACTAATTGGCTAATGTTAGCATATTGACATGCTAAACTAAGAGCCTGAACATCAGCATTGCCACTGTTAGCATGTTAGCATGCTGACGCACAAGTTTAAAAATGATCTTTTGTTGTTCTGGTCCATTTATTTGCCAAGCTAGCTGTTTCGCCGTTTCTTAATGTTAAGCTGAGCTACAGTAACCCGGCTGCTAGCAGTAGCTTCAGATTTAGCGCACAAACATCAAAAAAATGGTACACTATACATCTGTATAATATGATAAAAGGTATTAGTTTTGAGGATAAATAGCAAGATAGACAGACAGCTAGATATACAGAGAGATAGATACTTTATTAATCCTAGGGAAACTCAAGAATGTTCCCACTGTACAATTAATATTAAAATAAAACCAACAGCTGAGTAGCTTAGCTAGCTTGGCTAAACCATACAAGTTAAAAAAAATGACCTTTTGTGGTTCTGGACCATTAAGCTAAGCTAGCTGTTTCTCCCTGTTTCCACTCATCATAACAAGCTAAGCTAACCCAGCTGCTAGCAGTATACCTTCATATTTAGCACGCAAACATCAAGAAATGTATGCTAAACTATATAATGTAATTTAAATGTAATAGTTTTGGGGAAGTAGATAGTTAGAAAGACAGATATTTATTAGTGTTTTCTCACTATTTCCCTGTTTCCAGTCATCATAACAAGCTAAGCTTAAACTGGCGGCTAGCAGTATAGCTTCATACTTAGCGTATTAAACACTGAGCTTTATGTTTACATTTTTTACACCTTTGACAACATGATGCAAAGGACTATCCATAGAACAAACACAGAAACACTTCATTTATTTACTGACTTTATCTCACACTGATGGACTTTTATGCATTATGTTGTTTTGTTGTGCATTTATTGTCATGTGGTTGTTTTTTTCTCTCTACCTATTAGCTTCTACCTCAGGCAATTAGTTTTAAATTGTCCAAGCTTGTCCTACAACAACAAACAGCAAATTACAATTAAAAGTGTACAGTGAAGGAGCAAACAACATGAAGTTACACAAAGGCTTGATATTTCATTTCACTCTTCATTAACTACACAGCCGAACACAGAGGAGTCATTTCATATCACAGTAAAAGCATAGCGGGTATCCTTTGAGAGGAAAATATGTTTGATGTTGCTTTCAGAAAACTATCAGTGAGAAAAACGCAGATGTGGCCTGAGCTCGTTGATGGAGTTCAAACAAACCGAGCGAGCTCTTATTGTCACCTCGATGGCGACGGCTGCAGAGTCAATAATAAAAAAAGGCCTTCAGTCTCTGTGGAGTTCAATTTAAACGACATACGAGGCACAAACAACAAAACAAGAAAAAAAACTAAAGCACTGTGTCTTTTTCCACAAGGCCAGACCACTTTCTTTAATTTCAGCCCACTGTCACATTAATCATTTTTCAATATCTCCTAATTCTTTGAGATTGTGGACGTTTCACATTGAATTTAGCTGGATCGCCATGGAAACTGGTGAAAAGAGATCAGCGTCGTAACTCAAGCGCAAACAAATAAACGGCAGCGACAGGGAGGAAGACTTTCCTTGGACTTGTCCGTCGTGATGAATGAGGGATAAAATCATCGACTCTATATGTGATAAAACAGAATAACACTGAGCCCTCAAGATTATTTCCTCATAACCAGGATAAGAGCCGCATGTTGGCTTCCTGTTATATACTGAGCTGGTATTATACTTTAAATGATCAGACTTTAAATACAAAAGCTTCTGTTTTATCACATTAATGCTTCAATCATCGGTTTAGTTGCTGTTCGTTTGCTGTTCCTTTAATCCTTAATTTGTCCCTCCAGTCTTGTACTGATGCAGATATTATATCAGGTTGTATTGGATCACCAGTTATCGTTATACACGTATGAAGACAAACCTTTCTAATATTGCTAAACATGATTTAGAACATGTTCATAATAACATTAAATCACAGTTCACATCGTTAGTGAGGTCCACACAGAAGAACCGGCCTGAAAAATGACAGAATCAGCTCAGTTTGGAGCGTTTGTTCTATTTTTAATCCAATAAGAACAAAAATATCATATTTTTGTGCCACAGCTGAAGTGAAAAGAATAAAAACAGAGTTTTTAATGTACAACAGAAACCAATGACTACAGTTGGAAAGATATGTGGGTTTTTTTGCATGTAGCCGGTAAAATGGAGATTAAAATCAGGTTTGTAATTGATGCAGCTGACAAAGACACTGATGGTCCATGTGGGATTTACTGGAGACTTCTTTCTTTTTAATGAAAATAAACAGACTTCACACATTTTACATTTAACACAGCTGCAAAATCTTGAGTTTCCATCCTCCTATTGTTACTGGGAGCGGAATCAATTCAGTTTGATTAACTTAAATTAGGGAGAATTATTCATTCATGTCCTTCACTGCAGCTGAGATTCTGTTTATCTCTTCTATTGTCTTTCATTCTGTTAAAATGCTTCTCATACGTGTCTAAATATCAACTACAGTTTCTTTAATATCGTGTCTTTATGACATTTATTATCTTAAGGAAAGCTCTTCGCTGATAGGAGCTGCAGGATAAAATAATCTTGTGCATCACTCCAGTTATTTCAAGCCAAACATTTGCTGCTCAAAAGTGAATATTTTTCACTGGTAATATTTGAAGTTTCTGGGACATTCCTTCTGTTTTCAGTGATGACAATAATAAATAGTTTTATACTTCTATTAAAATGAGTGTCTATCAGCCTGCAGCTGGAACAGAAATCAATCCATGCTCGTCTCGTCTCACCTGATATCTGTATTATATTTGTCTGCCGTCATTCCTCTCATTAATCTTCATACTGAACACTGTGAGACCTTTCAGGCCCGTCGAACGTCTCTGAAGCAGGAAATCCATTTGGTTTGTAAATTGAGGTTCTGAACTTCCGTCGCCGTCGCCTGTCTTTTCTTTTCTGAGGTGAGAACAATCTGCCGAACAATCTGAATACCAACGAGCAGACCAATCAATACCTTCCTGCTTTGAAACCAGAGGCTGAAGTGAACTGAAGGCTAAAAGCAGAAGACGTTCTAATAAAAGAGGACACCCACATTCAAATGACATGTGAGCTAGATCTGAGTCCTCTGATCCGGATCCAGGACTCGTCTCTTGTGGTCTTGCTGCGACTGGTGACACATTTATTCCGTTTATATGTTTATCCACTCTGGACAGCTTGAAGTTTGAAAATAACGACAGAGATATCTGTGAGCAGACCTCATCTTTATGCACCACTAACTTCACAACAACAGCAAACACAATGCAGGACGCATTTCTAGAAACACGATGAGGAAATACTGTTCGTTAAATCATTGAAAATTAAATCAATCGTGGTGTATTTCGACGTCAAAGTGCTTTTTCAGCAGCAGGTTTTCACACAGCCTGTGAGTAATGCTGGGGCTTCTGGGAGATGTAGTCAGAGCATAAAGAGACGGTATACACCACAGAGATCAAAACAGGAAGTGGAGACGATCGAGATTAGAGAGTAAAACAAACAGAATCTGGACAAGAAGTGGTGATTTTGGTGAAAGTGTCTTCTACTCTACCTCTGATAAAACAAGAATGGAACAAGGTAAAAACAAACATTTTTTTCATGATGAAATAGAGAGTCTCTTCTTTCATTTGAGCTATTCAGTGTTTTCAGAGACATAGTACAAAATATTCTGTGGATCTAGAAATATGACTCAAAATGGACAAAAACGCTGGAACAAGGCACTTTCTGTTTTATAAGACGGCTGGGACTCAATGAGTCAAAGAATCTGTCAGGTCTGAATATATCAATTAAATGTTTCATTTGATTTCCACCAAAATATCCAAATGTGCAACAGCAGAGCCACTGATTGTTAAATTACATGCATTTAAAGCCCAAGGTCTTCTCATTTTGAAAGGTTGTGTCTGGTTACCTCTTCTCTATTTAATTTAAACTTTTTGTTTCCACGTCTCTTTCAAACTCTCTGCTGCCTGAAAATAAATCTGCCTTGTCTCGTATTGGTGACTTCACGGCTTTAATTACACCTTTTTATGGGTGACATGTTTGAACACTGGCTGTCATGGAAGGGGTGAGATGACACGAAGAGTTCAGAGAAATTAGGGTTGTTAAAACATTAATGCGATGAATCTGCGTTAATACACTAATTTGCTAGCCTGGCCGTAGCCCTCCGTAAGCATTTGCGTTGTAGTCTAGCTGGTTGTAGTTTGGCAATGGCAGCAGAGACAGAAGTGAAGGAAGCCGTTCAATCCGTTTTGGCTAGGCTCCCAGATATTCAGCAACAGGAAACAGGGGTTCGGGAAAAGTCTTATTTTTCAGTTAGCTCCGTGAAGGAGTTGGCTAACCTGACGCATACGTCACGACCAAACGATAGCGAGTGCGTAAATCAGATCCAATCATTTCAAAGAGTTCACGCCTCCCGTCTGAAATTGGTTCTCAATGGAGGAATGCCAAACCCTCTGTACGACAGTACGAGCATTTGTTAACACCAGGCTACTCATTTGCATGACGGTACCTCTACTTTTACAAACTGCCGACAAATGTGTCGCCAGCGATGAGGTCATTTACATTCACATTAGCTCTAATCAGCTCTGTGTTTATGAAAGAATGTAAGAATGTCTCTTTGTCTTTTCCTTTTTGTCCGTTTCTCGTTATAAATTAACCCTTTAACGATGCTCTTTGGTGGATTATTTGTTTGCTGAATTCCAGGAGAAGCTTGGACAGATTCAGAAAAGATGTTTAATTTAATTTTATCAGCATATTTGATTGTTAGTTACAACTGTGTTGTTAGTTTCCTTTATTTTTTGAATGGAGTTCTGCTTCGTAACCTGCCAGCATGTCTCTGGTAACATTATTATGTTGTTATGTGAGAATTTACTGTTTTACAAAAAAAAGCAGAAAAAAATGTCAAAGCACATTATTATTATTTTTTGATTCCAGTTATTGACTGTCATTTGCTGTTCTGTTGCGTGATTCTGTTGCTTAAACCTAAATGTTCACTGCGACCATGAGGCTTTTATTTTCTCACAGGAAATGCAATGGATTTGTTTTCAATCAAAACATGCAAATTAAAAGTGAGTATTGTATTAAACTGCACTTCTAATGAGAACCAGGACTGAAAAACTACAAATAATAACTCTCATTTCATTGTTTTATCAGAGTGGGTCATTCTCACAACCTTGATTTCATCAAACAAACTCTATTTTTTAGCAGAAGTGTCGTCGTGTGGTAAAACAAACCAGCAGCTATCAGAGCTGCTGAAGGTGAAAACTGCTTTATCTCTGCTTTAAGTACTACAAACGGGAAGTTGTGATCTTATAGACAAACACAGTACACAAACACCAGAGTGTTTTTACCGTCAAACTTCAGATCTCACACAGGTTTGATCTGCAGTGGAAATGCCAGCGAGGCGAGCGTCCATCAGAAAGGTCAGCGTCTCTGAGGTTCACAGCATTTCAGAACAACACTGTACTGAAAAGTACAAACCGCAGTATCATCTGTTAATACTCACCGGTCAGTTTTATCATATTATCACATTTTCTCTTTGTACGTAAAAAAGCGACTGCAATTGCAAGAAATCTGGAAAAAGACATCACTTGGACCAGGTGAAGTCAGTATATCAGTAAGAAACCGACAACTTCCTCACATTAATACATGAACAAATCATATTTACATCATGTTTTCACTGGTGCTCTTTTAATAATCATCTCACTGCGTCCTCTTCCTCTGCAACAGTTCAATGCTAATCCTAATATACAGAAAACAGCAGGGTTTAGAAATTTTTTTTTTGCTGCTTTTGTGGAAATTGGGTTAAATTCTGTGACTCTAAAGAGAAAAGTCTGTAAAAAATGATATAAACATACTGGAGCAAGTGGTGGAAACCAAAAACAGAGCTAAAAGAGAGAGAATATTGATGTGGCGTTAAAAATGACACATAACAATACTAAAAAGTGTCCTAATGATGCGAGAATATAACACACCATGATTTTTTTTTTCTATGTTTTCCTGTCATTTGCATTTAAAGCGCGTCAGTATGAGCTAAAATAAGCCAACCTGGATGAATCATCCTCAATTCATGACCAAACCCTAAAAAAGGAGTCAGCTGGTTATAGATAAGTGAGTACTTCTTCCATCTTTATCATGTTTACGTCTCCAGCAGCTGATGTCAGGTTTAATGGCTTCAGTCTGATGCTACGTGTTAGCCAGACGCTATCACAGTGTTTACGGTGTAAATTGTTGCGGTAGTAATGCCTTACTTTACTAAATTACTCACTGCTAATTACATTACTTTTGGATTACTCACTGATTCATTTACTTGTTTTATTTATTGATTAGTAACTGTAATGTGATTACTTAAATTAGCACGAGAGACGGGTCACACAAATGTAATAAAAAGAGGGATACTTCAGTGTAGCAAAGTAAGATCGCCTAAAAGCGACGGTCAGAATTCATTCGTGGCTGCACAGCGAGAGATTGAATTATTTCATATGATAGTTTTATATTGTCAAAGTTTAAACACAAAGCCAGCCCTGCTGGGGTGATCGAGCTGAGGAGGCAGAAATCAGGTCACAGTGAAGGACGCCGGCGGAGCTGTTTGAATAGCATATTTATTTAGCTTTCTTTGTGTTTCCTCCTCTTGAAAGCCGAGAGTGAGCGTTCAGCATTTTGTTCTGAACAGACAGTCCTGAGCAGGCGTGACTGAATATACACAATATCTGATTGTTATTATTATTATTACGACAAAGACTGAAGGTTGCAGAAAAATACAGACAAATGCTGCAAAAATGTTTTTACTGCATATTGAATGAGACATGGCCTTATTAATTCAGTGTATTCAAAAGAGTATTGTAGGAGTATGATAAGCTATGAATGCTTAATATTATAAAATCTCTGCAGAGATGGTGTGGCCTACATGTCAAAGTCAGACCTCAGAAAGATTCTTTGGTACTGATCGTCGCAAAAACCCCACCGTAATCAGATTTATGTTTAATATGTCAGCTACTGTCTCTTCATTTAGTACAAAATCATTATTAGTTATTAAATGCATCTGTATCATAAATCACAAATAATAATAATTTGCACTTTAAGTGTTAATCAGTTATCAGTTTGTTGACAACGCCGCGCCGTTGACGCCTTTCACACCTTCTGGCAGCTCTCTCACATCAGAAGGAACATACGTTCAGAGATCTCACTCTTTGTTCACTGGTTTATTATTAAGTTTGGTGGATAAACAACAAATGTTCTCTCAACAACAGCAAGTCAACAAACAACATTTCAGTCACTTCGTCGCTGACCAGAGAAGGTTTGGATTCAGAATCACTGCTTTGAGTGAAGCGGACGCAGATGAACGAAGATGAACCTCCATAGGTTGAGGAAAGAAATTCCGGCATTAAAACACTGAAATAATCCACTGTGATTTGTTTAAGTTTGCTGAGTTTGTGTCAAAAGTAAAGCTACAATGATCAATAGATATTAAATTAATCAGTTTAAATTACAGCTTTAGTGAATGGAGTCTGGTGAGAGGAGAGCTTAAATTACTGCTTTAGTGAATGGAGTCTGGTGAGAGGAGAGCTTAAATTACTGCTTTAGTGAATGGAGTCTGGTGAGAGGAGAGCTTAAATTACCGCTTTAGCGAATGGAGTCTGGTGAGAGGAGAGCTTATATTACAGCTTTAGTTAATGGAGTCTGGTGAGAGGAGATCTTAAATTACAGCTTTAGTTAATGGAGTCTGGTGAGAGGAGATCTTATATTACCGCTTTAGTGAATGGAGTCTGGTGAGAGGAGAGCTTAAATTACAGCTTTAGTTAATGGAGTCTGGTGAGAGGAGATCTTATATTACCGCTTTAGTGAATGGAGTCTGGTGAGAGGAGAGCTTAAATTACAGCTTTAGCGAATGGAGTCTGGTGAGAGGAGAGCTTAAATTACAGCTTTAGTGAATGGAGTCTGGTGAGAGGAGAGCTTAAATTACAGCTTTAGTTAATGGAGTCTGGTGAGAGGAGAGCTTAAATTACAGCTTTAGTGAATGGAGTCTGGTGAGAGGAGAACTTAAATTACAGCTTTAGCGAATGGAGTCTGGTGAGAGGAGAGCTTAAATTACAGCTTTAGTGAATGGAGTCTGGTGAGAGGAGAGCTTAAATTACAGCTTTAGTGAATGGAGTCTGGTGAGAGGAGAGCTTAAATTACAGCTTTAGCGAATGGAGTCTGGTGAGAGGAGAGCTTAAATTACAGCTTTAGTGAATGGAGTCTGGTGAGAGGAGAGCTTAAATTACAGCTTTAGCGAATGGAGTCTGGTGAGAGGAGAACTTAAATTACAGCTTTAGCGAATGGAGTCTGGTGAGAGGAGAGCTTAAATTACAGCTTTAGCGAATGGAGTCTGGTGAGAGGAGAGCTTTAAACAGCCATTTAAATGACTGGGACTGAAGTTTGTCCCTCACAGTCACGATCACCATTAATTAAAAGCTTCAACAGACTCATAAGTTTTAATATTCATCAGAGACGGGAGACGCTCTTCCTCCTTCACATCATTAAACCTTTCAACTCTGCTGCTTGCTGCAAACGTCCTGTCACGATTTAATAAGGAATATTTACATAAATGACACAAGAAGACACACTTTAACGGCCTGATGAAGCCGGTTCATATTTCATGTCTGAAAAGGGCTAAAAAGGCCTGTTTAATCTTAATATTCCTAAACGCTCCTTTCTTCATAGACGAGGAACCAGCTTGTATAGCGGCTTCCTGCCTGTTTGACCTCTTAAAAGGTAATTTGGCCTGCAATTATGCTGTGGGTTGTGCTGATTAACTTCCCACCTGTAAGAGTGTGCCGATGAACAGATGATTCATAATTCTGCTATTAACGTGTGAATGCATTATGATTTCATTTTCTAGGATCACACGTTGAATAATATCTGAATCCTTTCCTTCCATGTCATAATTCATTTAAAAGAAAAAACAAAAGCGGCACTATCATGCAGCATTTCACATCATAATTGGTTTCAAATGGAGGAGCGAGATGCCCAACAAATCACTCTCACACTGTTGGAAATTTTTCTTTTTTTTCACGGGAGAGAAAAAAAAAGTGTTTTCTCTGACGAGCTGAAGTGACTGTTCAAAAAACATGATGCAGTTCTGAGAAGATACAGCAATTCACAGACCAGATGGATCAGAATATTTACTGACATAAAGCTGCCTGGTATAATAATAATACTGACAAAACAACAACATGAAGTATATTTTGGTAAAATCTTTGTCAAATACATTATATTATAATGCTTATTGATGCTAAATAGGAAGACTGAGAGTACAAAAGTTATTTATTAAGGAAACTAAAGTTTGGTTCTTAAGGTCACTCAGGTTTTGATTGATGGAAGAGAACAGAAACGTTCAATTAAACCCACAGCAGTTTAAATATCCCAAAGCTAATGGGCTATAGATTCCCAATAAAGAGAAAGAGACAAAAATAAATGAGCATAAAATTATTCTAAAATACCCAAAATGACTGCAAAGATACAAAAAATACTGAAAAATGACCAACACAACACAGCCATGAAGAGTCACAAAACGACTACAGAGAGACACGAAGAGACATAATTCAACCAAGAGAAAAACACAAAACTACTACAAAGAGACACAAAGAGACATAATTCAACCAAGATAAACACAAAACGACTTCAAAGAGACACAAAGAGACATAATTCAACCAAGATAAACACAAAACGACTACAAAGAGCTGCAGACTGACTGAACTGTGACAAAGCAACTAGAGATAGATTCAAAATGACTACAAAGACACAAAGGGTGCAAAACGACAAAAGCACAAATCAACTCCAGGTCAAAATTAAGCAACCATAAAGAGATGCTAAATGACTGAAATGACAGAAAACAACCACAAAGAGACACAAACACCAGTGACTAAAACAAAGTCATTCAACACAATGCAAGAGACAGAAAACAACCCGTTAGATAAAGAGACTAAAATAAATGCAAATCTGCTGCAAAGACATTAATTAACCACCAAAGAGACCAAGGTGACCAAAAAGAGACACAAAAATCACCATAGAGAGACACAAGGAGACACAAAACGACAACACAGAGACACAAACAACCACAAAGAGACATAAATGAACCACAGAGAGACACAAACAACCACAAAGAGACATAAATAAACCTCAGAGAGACACAAACAACCACAAAGAGACATAAATAAACCACAGAGAGACACAAACAACCACAAAGAGACATAAATAAACCTCAGAGAGACACAAAACAACCAGTTGGACAAAGAGACTAAAAAGACTAAAAATAAATGCAAATCTGCTGCAAAGACATTAATTAACCACCAAAGAGACTCAATGTGACCAAAAAGAGACAGGACATGTCTGAAAGAGACAGTGTCCCTGTCTCTAATAGCGGGCTAATTTTGTGTCGCCATAATGTGTCCTCGGCTGAAGGACATTTGAACTGATTTATACAGTATTTCCTATCACAGCATTTTAAGTAGTTTATTCAGAAGCAGCCAGTGACAGCTGCAGTTTACTGTTATACACAAACACGTCTTTTAAAATGGAAAAGTTTCTCAACCTCTGGGACCAATTATTTAAGGGATTTTAAGGGTTTTTCTTAGCTGAGCGTTGAACTTCAGACCACGACACGGTCTCTGCTGCTCTCACCGGTATTTACCGTGAAAAACACACCGGAGCTCCTTCTGGACTCACCTGATTTAGGATTTAATGATGAGACGAGCCGCTGGTTTGTGTTCATCCTCAGCCTGGAGACGGTCCTCTGTCCTCCGCTCCTCTCCGGTGTGTCGGTGGTTCGTGTCCCCTCCGCCGCTGCTCCAGGACCGACTGAAGCACCGAGAGTCACCGCAGCATGATGGCAGTCCTCCGTCTCTCCTCTGTAACCAGGTAACAGCTCAGCCTGCAGCCTGCAGGAGGAGGTGATGAAATCCACGCTCGTGCGTGAGCGCGCGTGTACACGTGTACGCGCGCGCGCGCGCGCGCGCGTTGGCTGAAGGGTTCCACTCAGAACAAATTGAATTTACCGTAAGACGTGTCAAAACAACAAGCATTTTATAACAGAGACACAAGAAGTATAATAAGAGACACAAAACAAGGTCAAAGACATACGAAGTGACTAGAAGAGACACAAATAAAGACTAAAGAGACACAAAATGACAGGGAAAGACACAACATGACTTTAAAGAGACACGAAATTGTGACAAATACAATAACAACTAAATATTGACATAAAATGACAGTTTAAAAAGAACAGCTGCAGAGCAGGCTTGACTGGAAAAACACAGCTTTTATTCAGATATTTCAGTCTCTTCTTAAAGATCATTTTAACACCCTAAATGTATGCGCTGTTTGTGTCTCATTTAATGGTAACTTTTCCCTGAGTCAAAATGAGACAAATTTCACACTTCTGTCCCTTAATGTCCTCATGCAATACTTCCTGTCACAGCTGCTTTTATAGGGTTCAGCTCTGGAAAAAGCAATAAAAAAGCAATAAAGATACCATACGCACATCAAGTGTTTATGAGAGTGTCGACAGTCTGCTTCAGATTGTTTTTTGTGCAGGTGATGAATAAGAGCAGAAGTTTTTTATTACTGATTTTTCTGAAGGACTCTGAAGAAAAACAAAATGCAGAAAAAGACCACAAAAAAACTACATAGAGACACATAACTACAGAGAGACAAAAATGACTACAGAGAGATATAAAACGACTACATAGAGACACATAACTACAGAGAGACAAAAATGACTACAGAGAGATATAAAACGACTACATAGAGACACATAACTACAGAGAGACAAAAATGACTACAGAGAGATATAAAACGACTACATAGAGACACATAACTACAGAGAGACAAAAATGACTACAGAGAGATATAAAACGACTACATAGAGACACATAACTACAGAGAGACAAAAATGACTACATAGAGATATAAAACGACTACATAGAGACACATAACTACAGAGAGACAAAAATGACTACATAGAGATATAAAACGACTACATAGAGACACATAACTACAGAGAGACAAAAATGACTACAGAGAGATATAAAACGACTACATAGAGACACATAACTACAGAGAGACAAAAATGACTACAGAGAGATATAAAACGACTACATAGAGACACATAACTACAGAGAGACAAAAATGACTACATAGAGATATAAAACGACTACATAGAGACACATAACTACAGAGAGACAAAAATGACTACATAGAGATATAAAACGACTACATAGACTGACAATAACTCAAAGAGATACTATTAAAGACTACACAGAGACACAACATTATTAAACAGACACACATCTCTTTTGCAATGTAAATATAGAGTATATGTAATTAACTGTCAGATTCTAGTCCTGTCATATCATCACCATCTGTAGTGTGTACATATTCACACCAAAGCCTTCCTTCAGTTTTTTAAATACTAAACACCAAAACACACTGAGTGGAGAAATAATGACAGAATGACCTTGACTTGTGTCAAAGACATGGTTAAAGGTTATAAGTTAAAGGACCATTTCACAGTTTATGTGGCCTACACAAGCTTTCTCAGTATTTATACTAACGCTTAAGTCTGCTTTATATTATAAAAGACATTAAAACTTCACCTCACTTTACAATATGGGACCTTGTTACAAGTAAACATACAGATGTATAAGCATCAAATATACTTCAATAAAAATATATATTATTTTATGAGAATCATTGATGCATTGATGTATACATAAGTTAACCAGTAAATAACACAAGATGACCTCAAAAAACAACAACAAAGAGGAAAAAAACAACTAGAAAGACAAACAAAACAACTACATTGAGACACAAAACAACTACAAAGACCAAAAACTACAAAGACAAACGAAACAACTACAAAGCCACAACATTGCTACAAAGACACTCAAAACAACTACATAGAGACAGAAAATGACTGAAAGAGATACAAAACAACAATGAAGACAACAAAAAACAGAAACAAAAATACATACAATCACCAAAGACACACAATTCAACTACTTTGAGACACAAAATGAGGACACAAAAGGACTACATGGAGACAAACAGAGCTTTTTGTTGAATTAACTGGACAACCAGCTGTTTCGTCACACATCTCTATTAGCTCCTTTTGACAATGCATGTTGTAGCGTTCTTAAAGGTTACATTTGGCGTTGACGGCAGGATGAGAGAAACAGTCGGTGTGTGCTGTATGTCCTGTTTTAGTTTTCTGTTGTTGTTTGTTTTTTGTTGATGTTTTGATTGATAAAATATCAAACGGCAGTCAGTGCAGAAGATCGAAGGCTGGTTCGTCACTCCATGCCACAGAAGCTGTTGTAACTCCACTTCTTCCTTGGGTTGTAAAGAACGGCTCTAAAATGAGTGAAACTGAGGAACAATTAGCATCTTTACGTCAGCAGTTCAGAGCACTCCAGGCTGAAAATGACCCGCTTAAAATAAACTACCAGTAACCCTCATGCCTCTGCTTCTGCCCCCAGGATGGACAAGACTGTTTATGTCCCCAAGGAGACAATAAGTCGTCCCCAAGGAGGCGTTGAAACGTCCTTCCCCAAAGGAGACATTGAGTCATCTGTCCCCAAAGAGGTGCTATTTTGACCCTAAGGAAACATTAAGGTGCCGTCCACACGACAACGGAATTCTGTGAATCCGACAAACTTTAATACCAATTCCTCCTTGCGTACAGACGACTCCAGCGTTGTCAGAGACCCAAAACGCTATTTTCTGACAACAGGTTCCAGAGTGAGAAGACCTGATAACGCCGTTTCAGAGTTGCAGTGTGTATCCGGCGTTGTTGCTAACGATGATGTCACGTCATCACGTGACCAGAAGGAGTAGTAAACAAGGACTTCATGCGCATGGTCATTGCATTCTTTCGTTGTTTTTCGTGGGTCTCTTTGTGTTTCTTTGCAGCGCCACGTATTGGCATGGCATATGTATTACATTGTTGTCACTTGTTGTCACTTGTTGTCACTCGTTATCACGTTGCCATGTAGACGGAAATAATTTCCGGCAACGTCCTCACAAGCGTTGTCGTGCCGTTGTCTTGTGGATGGGGCCTAAGTTGTCCCTAAGGAGGCATTTTTGGAAATAAGACAGAAGAAAGCTAAGAAGATGCTTGCCTGGTGCAGAACGTGAGGATTCATTGCGTCCCCGTGGGACTACAGCTGGGAAGCACCGAGATCTCCATCAAGATCTACCACCACCCAAGTGAATCAAATTATGGCCTCTTGGCAAGTTTGGCTTAGTGTGGTTCGTACATACCATTTATTTTATTGTACCTAAAACTCTAAAAACACAGACAAGAAAAGACAAGAGGACAGACAGTCATACTATGGCTCGGACCCCAACCACTCACTGGGAGTATACTAAGTATTCAAAAGAAATATAAATCCAACACACTTTCAATAAAACACCACAAACCATATCACCATCACCAAAGTGAACTCCCAGCATCACCCACACCGGTGAATGGAGGACCTCGCCAGCTACAGCACTAGAAGCAGAAGAAGACAGAGTGTTAAAACTCAATAAAAACAATAAAAACGCAATAGAAACAATAAAATCAATACAAACTAATATATATATATATACACTACTAGACTAAAATAAAAGACAGTCAGTGCTTTGCCAGAGGGAACGGAGCAGTCTGATGTACACCCAGGATTTAAAGAGTCACACCTGCTGCCAATCAGCCCCGCCTCCTCTCACTTGCTTGGTCTCTGATCACTGGGTCCTAGTGACCTCCTCTTTCAAGGCGCAGCAGCCAACTATCACAAGGTCGCCTGGATAGATCAGCCACAGCAGATAACACAGACATGAACATTACAGTCTTCTATCTGTCTTCATCATGTATGAGGGAGCGTCGCCTCCTACAGCGTCGGATATGTCACAAACAGAGCCTTCGTCCTTCCTGTCTGCTGCCATCGTTACAAATAAAAACACCTGGTTCACTGCTGGAAAAATAAGATGTTTGTTTCCAGCCTGTTGTCATGCAGATGTGATGTTTGTGTCTTTCAAACAGAGACAGGATGATGTTCGTAACGCCTCAGAGCGGGAGGTGATCTTTGGCTTTTAGCTTTTTAGCCGTTTGTTAGATTTCCACAAAAAAATGGATGAGTCAGACGTGAAGGAGGAGGAGGAGTAGGCGAACAGAACGAGGATCTTCTTAACGAGATCTGTTAACGGGCTTTAGATGGATAGATAGATAGATAGATAGACAGACATAGATAGATAGATAGATAGATAGATAGACAGACAGACAGACAGACAGATAGATAGATAGATAGATAGATAGATAGACAGACATAGATAGATAGATAGATAGATAGATAGATAGATAGACAGACAGATAGATAGATAGATAGATAGACAGACAGACAGATAGATAGATAGATAGACAGATAGATAGATAGACAGACATAGATAGATAGATAGACAGATAGACAGACATAGATAGAAGATAGATAGATAGATAGATAGACAGATAGATAGATAGACAGATAGACAGATAGACATACAGATAGATAGATAGACAGACAGACAGACAGACAGACAGATAGATAGATAGATAGATAGATAGACAGACAGACATACAGACAGATAGATAGATAGATAGATAGATAGACAGACAGACATACAGACAGATAGATAGATGTGAGGCTCCTGACCTTTGACCTTTCTAACCACACACTGAATCTAAGGTGTTTGGTCCGGTGAGCCTTACGAACCACACCAGGGTTTACTTGCAAACGAACCAAGACCCCTGATTTCAAGCTGACCAGAGTTCGTATGTTTCACCAGAGTTCGTTTGTTTGGTCCTCACCAGAGTTCGTTTGTTTGGTCCTCACCAGAGTTCGTATGTTTGGTCCTCACCAGAGTTCGTATGTTTCACCAGAGTTCGTATGTTTGGTCCTCACCAGAGTTCGTTTGTTTGGTCCTCACCAGAGTTCGTATGTTTCACCAGAGTTCGTTTGTTTGGTCCTCACCAGAGTTCGTATGTTTCACCAGAGTTTGTTTGTTTGGTCCTCACCAGAGTTCGTATGTTTCACCAGAGTTTGTTTGTTTGGTCCTCACCAGAGTTCGTATGTTTCACCAGAGTTCGTTTGTTTGGTCCTCACCAGAGTTCGTATGTTTCACCAGAGTTCGTTTTTTTGGTCCTCACCAGAGTTCGTATGTTTCACCAGAGTTCGTTTGTTTGGTCCTCACCAGAGTTCGTATGTTTCACCAGAGTTCGTTTGTTTGGTCCTCACCAGAGTTCGTATGTTTCACCAGAGTTCGTTTGTTTGGTCCTCACCAGAGTTCGTATGTTTCACCAGAGTTTGTTTGTTTGGTCCTCACCAGAGTTCGTATGTTTCACCAGAGTTTGTTTGTTTGGTCCTCACCAGAGTTCGTATGTTTCACCAGAGTTTGTTTGTTTGGTCCTCACCAGAGTTCGTATGTTTCACCAGAGTTCGTATGTTTGGTCCTCACCAGAGTTCGTATGTTTCACCAGAGTTCGTATGTTTCACCAGAGTTCGTATGTTTGGTCCTCACCAGAGTTCGTATGTTTCACCAGAGTTCGTATGTTTGTTCCTCATCAGAGTTCGTTTGTTTGGTCCTCACCAGAGTTCGTATGTTTGGTCCTCACCAGAGTTCGTATGTTTGGTCCTCACCAGAGTTCGTATGAGCTTTCAAACCTGTCCAAACGAAGCGGACTATCTGAGGAAACGAACTCTGGTCCATTTAAAGCGGTCCAAAGGAGGACAGTGTGAAAGCGACCTAAATTAACAAGAGTTTTAGCATGAATATGTTGATTCCACCTGACAGAGAACACAACCAACCAATGGATCAATATTTTGGAATATAGAAATATATAATAAAAGATAAAAATAATCAAAATACATATACATTTCAATATAAGCAAATCAGAGCTTGTGTGTTGAGGAGTGTCAGCAGGTTGAAAGCTTCTTATCTCTCCTTCCAGCAGGTCCTACTGCTTTTATCTGCTGCCTCAGATTAGATAAACTCTCTCTCTCTCTCTCTTTCTCTCTCTTTCTCTCTCTCTCTCTCTCTTTCTCTCTCTCTCTCTCTCTCAGTTCAAAACCTCACAGGAGTAAAGAATGTATTATGTACTGAAAGTACTGTGCAGTAAAATATCAGTGTTTTTCTATTACATCTGATGTAGTGGTAGTAGTAGTAGAAATACTAGTGGTCATAGTGGTAGCAGTAGTAATAGTAGTAGTAGTAGTAGTAATAATGGTAGCAGTAGATGTATTAGTGGTAGTAATATCAGTATTAGGAGCAGTAGTAGTATGTAGTATTATTATTAGTAGTAGAAGTATCAGTCGTAGTAATAGCAGTAGTAGTAGTAGTAGTATGCAGTAGTAGTAGTAGAATTAACAGTAGTAGTAGTAGTAGTAGTAGTAAGTATCAGTCGTAGTAATAGCAGTAGTAGTAGTAGTAGAATTAACAGTAGTAGTAGTAGTAGTAAGTATCAGTCGTAGTAATAGCAGTAGTAGTAGTAGTAGAATTAACAGTAGTAGTAGTAGTAGTGGTAGTAAGTATCAGTCGTAGTAATAGCAGTAGTAGTAGTAGTAGAATTAACAGTAGTAGTAGTAGTAGAAGTATCAGTCGTAGTAATAGCAGTAGTAGTAGTAGTAGTATGTAGTAGTAGTAGTAGAATTAACAGTAGTAGTGGTAGTGGTAGTATCAGTCGTATTAATAGCAGTAGTAGTAGTAGTAGAATTAACAGTAGTAGTAGTAGTAGTGGTAGTAAGTATCAGTCGTAGTAATAGCAGTAGTAGTAGTAGTAGTATGTAGTAGTAGTAGTAGAATTAACAGTAGTAGTAGTAGTAGTAGTAAGTATCAGTCGTAGTAATAGCAGTAGTAGTAGTAGTAGTATGTAGTAGTAGTAGTAGAATTAACAGTAGTAGTAGTAGTAGTAGTAGTAAGTATCAGTCGTAGTAATAGCAGTAGTAGTAGTAGTAGAATTAACAGTAGTAGTAGTAGTAGTAAGTATCAGTCGTAGTACTAGCAGTACTAGCAGTACTAGTAGTAGTCAAAGTGTTTGCTGAGCAGAATCGCTGCTGATTGAAAACAGATTAGAATCAGCTGATCAATAAATCGAACATCCCTTAAAGTCTGAAAATTAGTTATTGATCAGTGAGAAAAAGAAAATCTTATCTTAGCTAATCAGACAGATGCTAACAGCTAACAGGCTGCTAACAGCTGGGAAATGATCAGTGGTAGAAAACGCACAACAAGTAAACAAGGATGTGACCTTCTGTAAACAGAAATGAATAAGGCTGTAAACACACAACAGGAAGTCTGCTGACCAATTCAAGAGTCACAGCAACGAATCTGAACACAAAGTTCAGCCTTTTCTTTTTGAAAAAAACAGCAAAAAGCACCGTGCACACCTGTCCCCAGGTGTTCTCACACCATTTGAAGGCTGTATTTACAGTCCTGACTATAGAGAGTTTTTCTTCTGCTGGCGAGCAGAAAAGGATCTCATTAATCTGATGACGCTCCGTCCTTTGAAGAGCCTTCAAGTGAGTCGAGTGAATGAACTTCGATGGTCGTCCTCCAAACAGAGCGAAGAAAGCTTCTGAAACTCCACGGAGGAGTTCATATAAACACAAAATAAAAGCAGACGATGAAGTTATTCCATGTAACCGAGGAAAGAAAACGTCACAGTCTGGTTTCAAGGTTTCTTCTTCTGCAATTTAAAATAACAAACTCTATTAAAACTAAAGCAGACCACATTTAAGTCACAACACTGAAGCACTGCTCAACTTAAACATGTCTTTTTTCCATCTTCATTTTGTTATATATTATCGTAAACATTTCAAATTTCACGTTCATAAATGTGACCTGTGCTCTCTGCATTTCCTCATCAGTGTCTGTTAAGCTCGTTCGTATTGAACATTAAATATTAAATATGAATCAGTGTTGTGAATGAAACAAAAAGCACCTTAAATGTGGTGTTAATCGAACAGGAGGATCGTCACAGTGGATCTGCTCTAATAGTCCATAATGTATGAAAGACGCTGCTTTAAATAGCTCCTCACCTGAAGGTCTCCAGCTGACAAGGTGGTGTGGTGTCTGCATCATGGTTACTATGGCAACTAAATGAAAGACAGTTCGTCCATTTCACATTACAAATTAACACTTTAACGATGCTCTCTGCTGGATTATTTGTTTGCTGAATTCCAGGAGAAGCTCAGACAGATTCAGAAAAGATGGTTAATCTAATTTTATCAGCATGTTCGATCATTAGTTATGACTGTGTTTTTAGTTTCCTTGATTTTTTGAATAGAGTTCTGCTTTATGACCTGCCAGCCTGTCTCTGGCAGTTTGTCCAGTTAGACTTACTGTCTCTCATGCGGTAATGCAACAGCAGCCGGAAATATAACACAGCTGAGTTTAATAATATAATTTGGACAAGTTTGGCGGGCCGTACATAGCCCACAGGCCATAGTTTGATCCACTCTTTGCTTGATTTGTTGCTGTTTTGAGTCTCTTTGGTCACTTTGCTTCTTTCTTCAGTTCAGTTTTGTCTCCTCAGCTGATTTGTTGTCGTTCTGAGTATCCTGTGGTTGTTTCTGCGTGTCTTTATGGTTTGGTTTGTCTCTTTCCACTTGATTTCTGTCTCTCTTTGTCTCTCAGGGGTTGTTCGTAGAGTCTTTGTAGTCGCCTTAAATCTCTCTGTGGACACATTTTGTCTCTCTGCAGTCAGTGTTTGTGGTCATCTTGTGTCTCTTTCTGGATTATTTGTAGTTGTTTTCAGAGTCTCTGTGCTCACTTTTCAGTTGATTTATGTGCCTTTATTTTAGTTCTTCTGCGTCTCTTTGTGTTCATGGTTCGTCTCTGTGGATCATTTTGTCTCTTTACAGATAATTTATGTCTCTCTGGTTGTTTAGAGAGTCGTTGTAGTTTCAGTGGTCACATTTTGTGTGTCCTTGTTGTCGTTCTTCATCTCTTTCTGAATTATTTTATCTACCTGCTTGTGTTTTCAGTCGACTCAGACTCTTTATAGCCACTTTGCATCTTTCCTTGTTGTTGTTTCTTTATGTCTTTATGTGTCTTTCCGGATGATTGATGTTTCTTTGCTTCATTTCGTTCCATCTCTTTGGCTGCTTTGTGTCTTTGTGGTCAGTTCACTACTCAAATCTCTCGCTGGTCGTTTCATGCCTCTTTCTAGTTGTTTGAAAAGTTCAATAATCCATTCATCCTGTCAAACCCTCCTCATCACAAACTGTCCTCCTGGCACCAAAGTGTTCCTCGTCATGAACAAAAGAGCTGCTGGATTAGCTCGTCTTATAACGAACGCTCCTGATGACTGACAGGAAGGGAAATGTGTTGAATTAAAAAGGGTCAGCTCAGAGCAGTGTGACTATTGTCAGCAGCATCCATGTCTGAAACAGTCCTCAGAACAGTTTCTGTCTGCATAAATATCCGTATAATTCAATGTGCTCCACACTGTGTCTCTGGAGGTAAAATGATGCCTTAGCGAGGGATTTAATAAATAAGTGATTTGTTGTGTAATACATGAAATGAAAGTGTCCTTAAAATTGGACATTCTCATATAAAGGATTTATTTACTTTAAAATACAAACTTCTGACTCACTGATATATGATAACACATTTTCTCAAATTTATTTAGCATTTTCTTTGTCTGTTTATTCCCCTAACAACAAGTCAAAAGTTGAGGAAATGAAATAATAATAAAAAAATATTTTTCTGATATATCTGATATTTGGCCTCTGTGTCTCGTTGTTGACAGCAGGAATTGAGATAATAATAAAACTATCTGTACATGATTCGTGGTGATTCACCCGAAAGCTAAACACACTTCCAAACAATAATTTTAAAGAGAGGAAACAAGTATGAAAAGAAGAAATCAGTTCATACTAAGACAAGAGTTACTGATTGGCTGTCGAATTATATTCTGTCTCATCACAGAAACCAAGAATTATTATTTATGAAATATCTGAATTATAAATCCACAATAAGTAATCTATTAAAAAAACACTGTAAGTAAACACATGGAGTATTTACAATGAATTATCTGATATTTAGAGAGTTTTGTTAACATACATTTTTGATTTATTTATGTATCAGGACGTTGATTAGCATTTCTCTAAATGTGCTAATGTTAGCAAGCGTGCTAATTTTCCGTGTTAAATCACTTTGAAACCAATAAAGTTAAAATGAAAAGATTATGACAACAAGCTGCCATGAAAGCAGCAGAACAAGCATCCAGGAGACACACTGAGAAACAGGAAACAGCTAAACCTTTTCACAATAAGGCAACTTTTTATTTTGATTTTTAGCCATGCAAACAGCAGAGAGCAGCCTTATTCTGCAGCTTCCAGTGAATAAATATAATAGTGAAGCTCCACTAGGTGGGGTTCCATATTCAGAAAAGAAAGAGGATGTTTGAAGCATTTACAGAATAAGGTACTTTTAAACCACTAAATATCCTGCCTGCCTGTCATCTGTCCTCCCATCCTTCAGTGTTTTTGTGCAGCTGGTGTTTGCAGTAATGCATGGTGTAGTAACAGTAGTGGAGTTGCGTAAATGCACATTATGAATGACATGTTTGTTCCTTAAGAAACAGAAACAGAGTGCATGTCATGGTGTCGAGGACGTCAGCAGAAATGAAGAAAGACAGTTTCCTGTTCAGCCGTCAGTCGCCGCTCAGCATCAACAACATGGCTGTACGCAGAAAAGACAGCTTCCTCTGGGGGAAAGGTACTTATGACTATTGATCAAATTATTCCTGCTGCTCAGAAACAAACACAAAGTTCTGTGAGATTATTTTAAGTGTTATTTGTGGAGTTTCTAGTCGGTAAAAGTCACATTTTTGCAAATTGACTGAAGTGATTTTTTTGCTTTTATGAGTAAAACGACACATATTTGAAATGTTTGTTATTTGAGACCCCAGGATGCTCCTGGATGCCTCATGAAGACATCTTAGTGCTTTAATGGTCACAGAGTGACTCAAACCTGATTCATGAGAATAAAAAGAGGAAAGATCTATTTTCTTCTCTCGTTCATCGACCACTTCTCAAACTGCTGGAGGATGAATTAGTTATGATGCATGTTGGTTCTTGCGAGCGAGCGTAGGCGTCCAGGATAATGTCAAGACGCTCCACAGTGTCTGTTTATATGTAAATATATGTGAATATAAATATACAAACAGTGTTTAATAGATGTATTATCCTCCACCCAGTGTCAGGTGTTTATTACTGCTGTCAGGAATATATTTGAATGTTCCTGTAATAGTTGATCTACCACTATTTGAAGCCCTTTAATCAAAATATATTTAATGCTGTAATATTATTGTTGTTATCCAAGATTTTTAAAATTTACAAACAAGCTGAAAAAACATTCAAATACATTTTTTGTTGAGATATTAAATTCCAGTTATTTCCTGTCATTCCTAACAGGAATGACATAATCAACTCTGAGGACCTGTCAGTGATCATAACTTGATCAGTATATATATATATATATATATATATATATATGGTTTATGGTCTATGGTTTTTGTCACCTCACAGCCCCTCCCAGACCCCCACCAGGTGAGAAGTCGAGGCCAGGTGATGTCATGAAGCTGCTGGATGACAGCCAGGTACTGATGCTTTCACAGCTTCCCCTCCTTCGTTATCTGCAGCCTCTGCAGGGCTTTTCACGAAGGCGTCTCATTCACCAACTTTTTATCGAGATGTGAAGCACTTGAGTCACGACCCGTTGATTCTCCTGTGAATTAACGGCCTCGGCCGCCCACCCAGCTGACACCGTCTGTGTTTTCTCCTAGAAACTGAGGCTGGAAATCAGTGGAGTCACTCAAGCGATCAGCTCTGAAGTGAAGGAGCACCAGTGAGTATGATCTTTAACATGAGTCAGAAGTCTGACTCATATAACCCTCACTGACATTTTAAAAAAAATTTTACCAAGAAAACTCAGATTAGATTAGATTAATTCAAGTCCACGCCACGGATTCAACTGATGATGAAAGTTGTCACGTATTATTTGCATAAACCAGGGATATATCGTTAGCCTCCTAGCATAATTACCTCAGTCATTTTTAAAGGTTTTCAGAAAAGAAGAAAAAATACTTTTATTTATACTGTAATAGTAAGTTCAGACCAGATGAGTGAAGTGGTTTGCAAAAAAATTTGTCAAAATATGACTTAGGCATTTATGCTATGAGGCTTTTATAGCCTTCATATAAAGAGGCTTGTTAGCTTAGCTTAACTCAGCTAACTGTTCATCTCTATTCGTCTGCATTGTTTCTTTGTACTCGTCATGTTCAAGAGTTTTTTTCTCTTGATTCAAGTTGTAATTAAATATTTTTAATTAGTTATTCTGTGTGTCTCCCAAGCGGAATATAATTAATTAATCTCTTGTACAACAACAAAAAAAACAACAAATAAAGTGACATTTTTGACATTTTGTGAAGGTGTGAATGAAGCTGTGTGACGACACGTTTTTAATAATTGAGAATGAGAATAATTTTGATTTTAAAATGAAAATAATGACTCTGAGGACGTCGTTTTGAGCCAAAATATGCCCAACAGACAATAACTTAACGTTGTATTATCCACATGCAGAATGTAGAGTCATTACAAATATATTACCAAGTAAAACAGTGTGTGTATATAAGTAAATACTGTGCATTATCTTTATTTTTCTACTATTAATTGATTATTTGAAAATGATTTGTGTTGTTTTTGTTGCAGTAAATCTGTTGTGAGGAACAGGAGATTCTTACGCGGGAAAAAGAAGTTCAACATGGACCCTATAAAGGTGAGTTTAGACAATATTTTTATATATTTAATGCTTCATTTTATGCTTGTTTTATGCTCTGAAGTGTCAGATTCTTGTCTGCAACAGCATTATTTCAGCTGAGGATCGATCCATTCTCCTGTGTGTCTGAACACCTTTAAACAGTTATTAAAGGTTAAGTAAAGGTTTAGTAAACGTTAATTAAAGGTTATTAAATGTTTAGTAAAGGTTTAGTAAAGATTATTACAGGTTTAGTAAAGGTTATTAAAAGTTTAGTAAAGGTTTAGTAAAGGTTAGGAAAGGTTTATTAAAGTTTTAGTAAAGGTTTATTAAAGATTATTAGATGTTTAGTAAAGGTTATTAAAAGTTTAGTAAAGGTTTAGTAAAGGTTAGGATAGGTTTATTAAAGTTTTAGTAAAGGTTTATTAAAGATTATTAGATGTTTTGTAAAGGTTATTAAAGGTTTAGTAAAAGTTAGGAAAGGTTATTAAAGTTTTAGTAAAGGTTTATTAAAGATTATTAGACGTTTAGTAAAGGTTATTAAAGGTTTAGTAAAGGTTAGGAAAGGTTTATTAAAGGTTATTAAAGGTTTAGTAAAGGTTAGGAAAGGTTTATTAAAGGTTTATCAAAGATTTAGTAAAGGTTATTAAAGGTTAAGTAAAGGTTTAGTAAAGTTTATTAAAGGTGTATTAAAGGTTATTAACGGTTTATTAAAGGTTTAGTAAAGTTATTAAAGGATTAGTAAAGGTTATAAAAGGTTTAGTAAAGATTTATTAAAGGTTTATTAAAGGTTTATTAAAGGTTTAGTAAAGGTTTATTAAAGGTTAAGTAAAGGTTTATTAAAGATTATTAGACGTTTAGTAAAGGTTATTAAAGGTTTAGTAAAGGTTAAATAAATGTTCAGTAAAGATTGATTAAAGGTTATTAAAGGTTTAGTAAAGGTTTATTAAAGGTTAAGTAAAGGTTAAGTAAAAAATTATGAATGGTTAAGTAAAGGTTTATTAAAGGTTAAGTAAAGGTTTATTAAAGGTACAGTAGATGAAGTCACCTTCACTCGCCTCAGTTCTTCTGGATCTGAAGGTCAACACCAGATGAACATGACGGATGTGTGATGTGCAGAAATGCAGAGTCTGCAGGCGGCGGCTGAATAGCGAGAAAAGCCACATCCTGTTTCCTGAAGAAGAAGAAGAAAAAGAAGAAGGAGAGTCACTTCACCTCAGAGACAGACCACCATCTTTTTTTAGCTGCTTCCTCTTCACCCTTTGTTGAAAATGATGATGGTGAAGATGTTTGAAGACAATCAGGAGTTCAAGGTCTTCAAGAGTGGTGGGCTCAGAGCAGGAGGACAGGAGGAGAGGAGGACAGGAGGACAGCAGGAGGACAGGAGGAGAGGAGGACAGGAGGAGGACAGGAGGAGGACAGGAGGAGGACAGGAGCAGCAGGAGGAACAGGAGGACAGAAGGAGCAGGAGGACAGAAGGAGCAGTTTTCAGAGAATTTGAAGTCAAGCTAAAGTCTGTTAAACCTTTGATGAAGTGACTGAACATGGAAACATCAACAGTGCAACAAATACTTATTATGTAAATTATTATATAGTTCTTGAACAGTTAGTGCACAATCATCTGTATCCAGTTATTATTATTAATATTCAAACATTACCATGTTTGTTAACATGTCCTCTGTCCTCCAGGGCGTCCACTACCTGGTCAATAATGACCTGCTGGAGTGGAGAGCAGAGTCGGTGGCCGAGTTCCTTTACAAAGAGGACGGACTGAACAAGAGCGCCATCGGAAACTTCCTGGGAGAAAGGTACAGAAAGCATACCTGAGTGCACACCTGAGTGAGTGCACACCTGAGTGCACACCTGAGTGAGTGCACACCTGAGTGAGTGCACACCTGAGTGCACACCTGAGTGAGTGCACACCTGAGTGAGTATACACCTGAGTGAGTGCACACCTGAGTGAGTGCACACCTGAGTGCACACCTGAGTGAGTGCACACCTGAGTGTACACCTGAGTGAGTGTACACCTGAGTGAGTGCACACCTGAGTGAGTGTACACCTGAGTGAGTGTACACCTGAGTGAGTGCACACCTGAGTGAGTGCACACCTGAGTGTACACCTGAGTACACATCTGAGTGTACACCTGAGGGAGTGCACACCTGAGTGTACACCTGAGTGCACACCTGAGTGAGTGTACACCTGAGTGCACACCTGAGTGCACACCTGAGTGTACACCTGAGTGAGTGTACACCTGAGTGCACACCTGAGTGAGTGCACACCTGAGTGTACACCTGAGTGAGTGCACACCTGAGTGCACACCTGAGTGCACACCTGAGTGAGTGCACACCTGAGTGTACACCTGAGTACACACCTGAGTGACTGCACGCCTGAGTGAGTGCACACCTGAGTGTACACCTGAGTACACACCTGAGTGACTGCACGCCTGAGTGAGTGCACACCTGAGTGCACACCTGAGTGAGTGCACACCTGAGTGTACACCTGAGTACACACCTGAGTGACTGCACGCCTGAGTGAGTGCACACCTGAGTGCACACCTGAGTGAGTGTACACCTGAGTGCACACCTGAGTGAGTGCACACCTGAGTGTACACCTGAGTGAGTGCACACCTGAGTGTACACCTGAGTACACACCTGAGTGACTGCACACCTGAGTGAGTGCACACCTGAGTGTACACCTGAGTACACACCTGAGTGAGTGAACACCTGAGTGAGTGAACACCTGAGTGCACACCTGAGTGAGTGAACACCTGAGTGAGTACACACCTGAGTGCACACCTGAGTGAGTGCACTCCTGAGCACACACCTGAGTGCACACCTGAGGTCTGGGTGGTAACATGAAGGTAAAGACTGAAATGTCACCTGATACAGTCATCATTTTCATCACTTAGCAGACAGCAGCAGTCTGATCCCTTTTTTAAATGGCCCATAATGTAAAAAGAGATATTTACGTCTCTTTTATTTGATCATAAATCAGGTTTCAGACGTATAAAAACGGTGAGAGTATCTGAGTGTGACGCCACTACCCTACAATATTTAGTCCATTTCTTGGTTTTAAACACTATAATGTTTCCAGTTTATTTCCTGTTTGCAGCTGACAGGAAGTAACATGGAGGCAGGCTGTTGTCTGGCAACATGGTTCCATAGAAATGCACTAAAACAGTTTCAGACAGACGGTTTTTAACATGTTCTAGTAACACTAAATACAAGAATGAACCTGGAAATGAGCAACAATATCTGACTTTTAATTAAAAGTAACAGGGTAGCAATGAAATACTCAACTACAAGTCCTGCTTTCAAAATCCTACCGAGTAAATGTAAAGAAGTACTGTTAGCCAAAAGTACTCTTTATACACTAACTACTGGACAGATGAGTAAAACAAACAGTTTTACTATTATTTAGCAACTTTTGCCCAAAAGAAATCATACTGTTTTCTGTGTTTATAACCTGACCTTTGGTTTTATAATGTTCCTCACGTTGTTGTTGTTGTTGTTGTCTGTTCACTCAGGGAGGAGATGCATCTGCAGACATTGAAGGCCTTCGTGGGCCTACACGAGTTCTCAGACCTGAATCTGGTTCAGGCCCTGAGGTTTGCAGCAGTTACTTCCTGTTTTAGCCCCCTGCTTCCTCCCAGCCTCTGTTTGATGTCGTGTTTTTCCCCTCTCCGTCGTCTTGCAGGCAGTTTCTGTGGAGCTTCCGTCTCCCAGGTGAAGCTCAGAAGATCGACAGGATGATGGAGGCGTTCGCAGCTCGCTACTGCGACTGCAACCCAGGAGTGTTCCAGTCCACAGGTGGGATCTCTGTCATGCTGTCCAATTAAAACAGTTCATTAATTAAGACTGAGAAGAAAAATAATCTACAGTTACAAATGGATGTAATAATAATAATATCTGTAGACAACATATTTCAGCATTACTTTAAATTAACATGAAACACCAAGAGCAAAATATATAACGAGTTAAAAAACAGGCAAATATACAGTATTTAATAAAAAAATGCAAAATATATCATATTACTTGGTTGTATAAGGAACAGGTAAATATATATACAAAAAATACAAAAAATAAAGAAAATTCAGTGCTGGCTGGCTTTACGATGGTTTCGCACATTTTTTTTCACACAATTTGGTGACTTTATAATCCTAATAGAACAAAAAACAATAATAATATTCACATTTTTGTCATTTTTTTGATTACATTTTTTACATTAATCTAAGAGAATATTCAGCTTTGAGTTTTTTTCCCTGACTTTTGGTCTGGTTGGCGCCCAGCTGAGGAAGCTAAGCTAACGAGCTAACTGTGCTTCCTGCTACAGACACCTGCTACATCCTGTCGTTCTCCATCATCATGCTTAACACCAGTCTGCACAACCCCAACGTGAAGGAGAAGCCCAGCCTGCAGAGATTCGTCGCCATGAACCGAGGAATCAACAACGGAGAGGATCTGCCGGCCGAGCTGCTGACGGTCTGATGCTAACATTTTAATAACATCCTCATAAACTGTTTGTCTGTCCTGACGTTTACCCACTGAACACTAAATACAGGTGGGATTGTCTTTTTCTTCTGCAGGTTTTTGGTTCTAAAAGTATTTTTAGAAACGTTTTTTTCTTTGATCAGATTAATAATCTATTTTTAAATTATGCTTATTAAAATTAACTTATTTATGTGATTATGTGTAAAAAGACTTTGAGCTTCATCCCGGAAAAATCCTTGAATTTCATCAAAACGAAGCAGTTTTTTTTTTTTTCATTTTAATCTCTATATTTTGAGAGACTGTGTAGTTTACTTTTGAAATCATTTTACAGAAAAACATGAAAACATCACTGTTGTCGACTAAAAAATGTAAAAATATAAGACAATATATATTTTTTGCAAGGATGAAGTTTGGTTACTTAAAGCATCATTGTCATTATTTAAAGAGAGAATATGAATCATGCAAAATCCACAACATTGATTAAATTTCATTTATCTGTGTATTAAATTATAATAAATTTGTTGTGGTTAGCTCAGGAAAAATCTAATTTCATACAGAAATAAACGTATTTTTATTCCTTTGTCGACATGAACATTTTTTTAGATTTAGAGGTGCTTTAATTTGTGTTTCTAGTTTTTAAATCAGTTTTACAGACACCAAACATGAATTTATCGCTGTATAAAAATATCAAAAATGAAATTATTACCCAGTGCATTGCAGATATCACCTATAGATTTTTTTCTCATCATCTTCACTTCTCACTTCTCTTCACTTTGGCGGTTTATTTTATTTGCTATCTTTGAAATTAAAGGTTCAATGCAGGACGTTTCCATGGTGACCTAGTTTTTTTTTTTAAAGGAAATTTTAAAATCTAAATCATTCTCTTGCAGAAACTGTACACGAGCATTCGCTCCGAGCCGTTCAAAATCCCAGAGGATGATGGGAACGACCTGACGCTGACATTTTTTAACCCCGACAGAGAAGGATGGCTGCTGAAGATGGGTGAGACGAGAATGACCTTTGACCTTTGAGGTGAATGATCCAGATTAAACCTGTTTTTGTTCCTAAATGTTTGCTGTCCTGTTGAAGGTGGTCGAGTTAAAACCTGGAAGAGGAGGTGGTTCATCCTGACGGACAGCTGCTTGTACTACTTTGAATACACCACAGTAAGACTCTGTCCTTCTGATGAGGAGCTGAACGTCCTCCTGGTTGTGGAGAGTTAAATCTGTGTGCTCCTCCTGCAGGATAAAGACCCCATCGGCATCATTCCTCTGGAGAACCTGAGTGTCCGCGAGCTGCAGGACACCAGCAAGCCGGTAGAGAACCTTCTAGATAATCAGTGAATCAGTCAGGAGGCCTCAGGCTGCTGGAATAAACACAAACTGTGTCTTCAACAGTACTGCCTGGAGTTATACAACCCCAAAGGACAGAAGATCAAAGCCTGCAAGACGGAGAACAGGGGCAGAGTGGTCCAGGGAAAACACCAGTCCTATAAGCTCAGCGCCGCCGCCGCCGAGGAGCGCCACGCCTGGATAGATGCCATCAGGTAGACAGTTTAATGTTCCTGTAGAACATCTGGATAGACTCCATGGAGGGAGGGAGGATGGGAGGATGGAAAGCAGGAAGGAAGGGAGGGGAGAAGGGAGGTGGGAAAGCAGGAAGGGAGGGAGGAAAGCAGGAAGGAAGGGAGGATAGAAAGCAGGGAGGAAGGAAGGAAGGAAGAAAAGAAAGCAGGAAGGAAAGAAGGAAGGAAGGAAGAAAAGAAAGCAGGAAGGAAAGAAGGAAGGGAGGATGGGAAGCAGGGAGGAAGGAAGAAAAGAAGGAAGGAAGGAAGGAAGGAAGGAAGGAAGGAAGGAAGGGAGGGAGGAAGGATGGAAAGCAGGGTGGAAGGGAGGGAGGAAGGAGGGAAGGAAGAAAATAAGGAAGGGAGAGAGGGAGGGAGGAAGGAAGGAAGGAAGGGAAGCAGGGAGGAAGGAAGAAAAGAAGGAAGGAAGGAAGTAAGGTAGATGAGAACAGTAAATAACAAAGGAAGTCAAGGGAGGGAAAGATGAAGGAAGGAAAGGAGATGAGAGAGGAAGGAGAGTAGAGTAGCAACACAGCAGAACAACAATACAAGAGACCGAATAATAATCAGCACATTAAAAAATAACCAATAGAATCAGTGGGATAGAAAACAGGAATAAATAAATAATAAATCTTTTGCTTCAGGGCGAGCATCACCAAAGACCCTTTTTATGACCTGGTGTCTCTGCGGAAGAGGAAGGTCATCAGCTCCAGTCCCTAAAAGGACACAAACAAGAGACATCAGAGACGACGACGACAACAACAACAAGTCTGGATCCTGAGGGTGTTTAGGAGTCCAGGATCCTGGTGTCTCATCGTCATCAGCTGGTGATCAATAGTATTGATCAGTATCAGCTCTTTCAGTGTCCCACATGAAATACTTATCAGCTGCTGTAAACTTGTGAATAAATATCAACTGTACAGTTTGTTGTATTTAGCTGGAAGGTATCTATAACCACAGAGTTTATGTATAATTTAATGATGTTTATTTTGAAGGAATAATCAATTAAAGTGTACAGTGAAAGCTTTTCTCCAGCAGGTGGCGCTGCAGCATCACTTCTTCTTCTTTACAGCATCATGAGAGGAACAGTGAAGCTGCTGAGGCTCCATTAGACCAGATTATATCATATTATATTATTTAAATTAAATCTAAGTCTTTTCTGCTCACTTCCTGTTCTGAGAGTTTCCTGGGAGAAAAAAAAAACAATCACAGCACTGTAAAAAAAATAAACACTGGGCTTCTTTTCAAAAGCTTAAACCACTTAAATCTCCAGTTTTGTTGGTAAAATTGACATTTTATTCCCTTATTCAACATGTGTCAACTTCCTGTGACTGAACGCAGAAAGAAGCGTTAATTATTACATCAAAAAAGGAAATATTTTGTGCTGGATGAAGAAATATCTTCCTTTGTTTGTCTCTAAATGTCATTTAAACAAGCTGTGTGTTCTCCTACAAAGTGATGTGATTTAATTACAGAAGAAATCAAACTCGTTTATCTTATTTGGGAGGAGGAGAGCCTTCTAAAAAAAAAAAAAAAGTCAACAGACCCTAAAGTGATATGATGCATCACTTCCTGTGAGAAGCTGCTGCAAAAAGCCTCACAAAAGCCCTGAAATAGTATTAAAAGTGTATAAAAACATCTTAAAGAGCACAAAATTTAAATAAATACAAACTATTAAATCATTAAAGGAAAATGTTGGCATTTAATTTGTTTTCTTTCGCGAGACAAATGAATGTTAACAAGCTCAACAAATAAACCGTCCAACCAGAGATGAAAAAGTAAGGTCAGTTTACTAAAAAACACTTAAATCATTATCTAAATCAGTCTTAATCACATGACAAAGTATTTTCTCCTCAGAGGTCAGTTTGACTGTCAGGTGGTTCTGATGGATTCACAGGATTAATCTCACCTGAATAAAGTGTAAACATTCAGCCAGGCAGGACATTATTCAAGGTGATACGACGCTCACTTATCCTGTTACCAGGGGCCGCCTGTAAGGCGACACTTGGGGACAAACAGGACAACTCATCGCCTCCCTGCCCCCACCCCCACCATCTCCATGGAGACCAGGTGTGATGTAACTGTGGTGTTCAGGTTGGGGCGTAAAATACAAATAAAACTGTAGAATAACTTAATAAAAAACAATGTTGGTGAAATGTCTCGATGTTTCCTCACAGGATCAGTTAAAGTGAGCAGAGGTCACCTGGACAGGTGAGACAGGTGAGGCTCTGGTTTCTAATCTCAGGACTGGATGCAGTTCTTCTTTTGATGCCGCCGGTGGCTTTTAGATCCTGATGAGGAACAAAAAAAATGATTAACGGGTTAAAGTAACTCTAAACTGTAGAGGATGTGAAGGTGTGTCCTTCAGGTAAGTCAAGAAACATCTGATTGAGTTTATACTCAAAGTGACAGGAGAACAAGACAAAGGATGACCAAACAAGACTAAAACGAGACAAAAAAATGACTAAAATGAAATTCAAAGTCACTAAAACGAGACAAAAAATGACTTACAGTACTTAAAATGCATAAAATGATAAGTAATGCCTAAAATTACACTTTAAAGTTGACTAAAATCAGATTCAAAAATCACCAGAATGAGACGCTGAAGTTGACTAAAACAACTAAAAATGACTAAAACTATTAAAGATGACTAAAACAAGAATGAAAATGACTGAGACACGACAAAAAGGTAGATGAATAATTCTTAAAATGAATAAAAAAAGACCATTAAGGACTAAAAAGTGATTCAGAATCACTGAAATGAGACTGAAGTTGAAAAAAGTAAAATTATACTAAAACAAGATTACAAAAAAAACAATAACAAAAGACAACAAAAACAACAAAGAGACTAAAATCAAGTGGCTATAAAAGATTTAAAAGTTATAAAAGATGAGGTTTGTGGTGGTGAAAATGCAGGTTTTGAAAGCTAAATGCTAACAAATAAATTCTGAAATACAGAATATTTTGTGTGATAAAAACATTTAGTGTTTGTTGTTTTGGACTAAAACAAACAAACAAACAAACGGACTCGTACCGTCTTCGTCTCCGGCGCTGATCGTCAGCAGCGACACGCTCCTCTGGATGAGCTTCGACGGCTTCCTGCTTTTCACTTTCGGTGGACCTGGTTTCTCTATGAACACAAACGAGTCGTCCGGCTCGTTTCCTGCGACGCCATTGGTCTCTGACACCTGACAGGTGGGGGCGGGGCTCTGAGGGGTGGCCACGCTCTCCTCTATCGTCTCTGTGCTCTGATTGGCTGCTCTGCCTTTCAGGAAGTGCCTGAAGGAGCTGCGTTTCTTGGCTTCGACCACCTGGTTCTTCTTCCCGTCGACAGCGTCCTCTGCAGGTGGACCAGGACTCTGGTGGACTCGGCCGTTCCTCAGGTTCAGGCCGCCGACCAGAGGGTTGCTCTGGGTCGACAGGTCCTGCAGGGAACCCGTGAGGCCCGTACTGTTCCCAAAAACTAAAGAGTACTTAGGGTTGTGGTATTTATGTGCAGGTACCTTTAGGCCGACCTGCCTGGAGTCGCCGATGGACACCTGAAAGCGAGACGTGGAGACGGGCAGAGGCTGGACCCTCTCCACCTTCGGCCTCCTGATGGGCGTCATGATCGGCGGCTTGGAGACGTTGAACTCCCTGTAGAGGTCCACCTGTTCGGACACGGCGTACAACTCCCGGAAGTCGTTGTCAAAGGCGTCCACGATCTGTCCAGACATCACGGTGATGGTGTTCCTGTCCATCCGAGAGGACGTCCAGGTGAAGCTGCAGCAGGAAAAGAGGCCTTCAAACCAGTTCCTTCTCCTTCTGTCCTTTCACAATAAAAGCCCCAAACAAAATCTAACGATACGCATATAAGATGACAGAAAGAGGAACGACTAGGATGAGAGGAGAAATGATTTAATTCAAAAATATAAAGAGAATTATTTAATTCAGAGAAAAAAAATTGATTGAACTGAGAACATCCTGTTTATTATTGTGACACACTACAATTTAGTCTAATAACTTAAACACAATTTATTACGTCTCTTGACTTTTGCCTATTTGTTACGGAACTTTTGTAACTTTTAATAATAATAAAATATTTATAATAATATTTATTACATAAACACGTGTTTCTCCTCACTTCTGCCCTCTAAACTTATTTCAGACTTGTTAGTTATTGCCGTTAAATCCAGGTGTGGACGGCTGGATGCAGGGGGGCGGGGCTTTGCTTGAAGCCCCGACCAATAGGGGGGCCCCATGGGGCTGCACGGGTGGGGTCGGGGCCCCAGGGATCTCTTGCAACACCACTGGCTGGATGTGGCGCTCTCAGTGATTTCCTGTTTTAACGCTCACCTGTACGAGCCGAACATGACCTTCTCTCCGTCCACCAGCATGTATTTGGAGCACAGGCATCCGGGCAGCTTCCCAAACGACAGCGCCAGCCCTGAACCTCTCACCGTCCGAACCCGGAGGTTCTGTAGGGAAACACCCAGTAGATTACACATGCAGCCAGCTTACAGCATCACAGGGGCGAGCCTGAGTAAACACTCTGCTGATATAATACTATCAAAAGCATGAGTGATCGGAGGACGAGCCAAGTCAAACTAAAGTAAGCTTTCTCCAGAAATAAAAGGCACCGCTAAAAACCCTTCAGTGTTTACTTAGAGGGAAGAGAGAGCAGAGTGGACACACTGGGAGGAGGCTTTTCCTCCATTTCCAGCCTCTCAGGATCTGTGAATGCTCATTTGTAAGGAGAGTAACAGAGCCAGGAGCTGTGAAAAGACCTTATCAGCTGACACCAGAACAGCCGGGCAGTGCTGTAGAAACCCTGAACAGAGCAGGGATCACATGACCGGCTGCATCCAGAGCAGCAGATCTGTGATCAGCTTCCGCAGCACATGTCATGAACACATGATTATACGTAACCTCCAGAAAGAATCTCTGAAAAAATCTCAAGCTTGATGCCCCCATTCAAACCCTTTATTCGCCTCTCGTTCTTTACCTGAATGCTTTTGCATGATTATTATTTTTTATTATTATTATTTTTATGGCAATAATGATGATTATTATTATTAATTAAATTAAAGTTTGAGTCCACCTTTTATTCTCCTCTTTTGCTTTTTAATGATTTCTTTATGTTTTGCATTATTATTATATTATGATGATGAATAAATATATTAAATATATTCCAGATAATCAGATTTTTTTCTTTTTTCTTATTTTTTATTATTCTTATGATGTTGTTTTTTTATTATTATTATTATTGTTAAATAATTCAAGTTTGTTGCCCCATTCAAATATTTTATTAATCTTTTACTTTTCCAGAAAATTATTTTTTGAATGATTATTATTTTTATTATTATTTTATGAGAATAATGATTATTATTAGCATTTAAATTAAAGTTTAATTCCCTTTTATTCTCCTCTTTTGCTTTTTAATAATTTATTTATTTTTTCATTATTATTATTTTATGTCGATGATGATTATTACTTTTTCCCAAATAAATACATTCCAGATACTCCAAATTAGATTTTTTCTTTTTGTTTTTATTATTATTTTTATGATTATTATAATATGTTATAGGTTATATTATTACAGATGATAATTTCTATTGTTATTATAATTATAAGAATTATTATTTCCAAAAACAGTATATTTCAGATAATCCTCAAACATCTCTAGACGGCAGACAGACTTTCTGGCGTCTCGGTAAAAACAAACAAAGTCTAGACGTGACGGTAAAAACTAAACCGAAGAGAAATGTCACTGCCCATGTGCTGATGCTGTTTACTGACGTCAGGTCAGCGTTCAACACCATCACTCTATCATTTCTTCTAAATTAAAACTTAATAACGACGCTCTTTGGTGGATGACTGTTTTTAGTTTCCTTGATTTTTTGAATGGAGTTTTCACAGTGATTGCAGAAGATTTGTTTTTTTTTAATAAAAACTAAGAAAAACAGATGATGTTGAGTGTTTTAGAGGTTATTTTTAATGCTTAGAGCACCATAAATAAAATCCATTTCATCTGCAGCAGCAGCAAAGCCTTGGAAAATAAAGCTGAAACTATCGGTGGGAAATAAGCTGCTCTGTTTAGATTTTCACTGAATACAGATATATGAGGAATGAAGCGCAGCATCGCACCAGGTCAGGTACAAACAGTGTTGGTTTTTTTTAGTACAATATTAACATTTTAAATTCCTGGATAGTTTCTCTTTTGTACTAGTTCTCAGGTGTTTGACCTCACCCTCAGGTGCATGGCGTTGATCTGCAGCCGAGTGCACATATCCAGGAAGTGGGGCACGCCTCTGGCCTCCAGCAGAGCGTAGACCGCCACGCCGCGGCGTGACGAGGCGTCCAGCAGGTCCTGGAGGATCTGCAGGTCCGTCAGCAGGTCCATGACTATGGCCACCACCTGGAAAACACACGGGAAATGTGACCAAGTGCAAATTTAAAACACTATAATAATGTTTTCGCTCCTCTCAGTCTGTTTGCTTTGATTTTCCAGCACACGTTCTCCAAATGGTGGCATCATGTGACCTGTTACTTGAAAGGGCCCTTAATGTTGCTCATTCTTGTATTTAGTGCTTCTACTAGAACAAGTTGTCATGTTTTAATGTGAAAAATCACTTTATTCTCCTCAAACCGCCTGTCTGAAACTGTCTTAATGCGTTTCAGTGGAACAGTGTTGCTAGGCAACAGCCTTTACTTCCTGTCAGCTGCTAACAGGATATGAAGTGGGAACATTTAGAGCATTTAAAACTGAGAAGTGGACTAAATATCGTGGATTAGCGACGTCACAGACGGCTTGTTTCAAACACTCAGATCCACTCCCACTGAAACCTGATTTATGATCAAATAAAAGACATGAAAATATCACTTTTGACCTTTAAAGAAAACAATCTGGATCCTTCCTCCACCACCGCACAAACACACAGATATTTGTTAGCTTTGGCAGCTCGCTCATTTTTCTCAGATTCCTTTTCCTGTTTTATTTTGGATATTTTTTTTTTTTTTTCAAATAGTGAAACAAACTCGATGTGACGGGTTGGTGAAGATGTGTCACATCTGATGACTTCTGGCTGTTTGAACATGTTTCCACCACTGAGACGCTGACTTGTAATTAACGCTGTGATTCAGGATTTCAGTCTGATTCGTCGAGGCAGCGACAGGTGATGCTTCGTAGGAACTTGTTTTTCCAGGTGACTCCAGCTAGGATCAACCCGTGCTGCTAACTGTTTGGTATTTTCACTACACGTCTAACACACTCCGAAGGGTTAAAAAAACAGGACGTGGTTGAAGGCCTTTACAGCCACACTGTGGTTTTATATCCTGGACTTTAGAGCCGGCATGTGATGCTTGTTTTTCCGTTTCCTTATTGCAGATCTGGTGACCTGTTTGGGTTCGATCCAACAGCCAACAAGTTTTTCCTCCCAGACATCTTTTGGCTTTTAGGTTTAATTGGTAGCAATCCTTAAAAATCAACAGATACTCATCTTAACTGGTTATTAAATTAAGTGTCCAAGGAGGGAGTCACTTCACTTCTTTTATCAACAACTGTTCAATGTTCACTTTTGTACATATATGATCCCCAGAGGATGAATTTTCAAAATAAAACAAATCATTCAGTGTATGGCAGGAAGCAGGAAACTGAAGCCCTAATTTAATCAGTCTGCTGAGGTGTAATTCAACATTTACTCATTTTATTCTCTTTCTCGTCCAGAATTAACTCTTTGAGTGCCACTGACATATTTCGCTGTCAAACAGGTTTTTTTGGCAGTGGGTCACAGCCTGTGAGTAATGTTGGGGCTTCTGGGAGATGTAGTCAGAGCATAAAGAGACGGTATACACCACAGAGATCAAAACAGGAAGTGGAGACGATCGAGATTAGAGAGTAAAACAAACAGAATCTGGACAAAAAGTGGTGATTTTGGTGAAAGTGTCCTCTACTCTACCTCTGATAAAACAAGAATGGAACAAGGTAAAAACAAACATTTTTTTCATGATGAAATAGAGAGTCTCTTCTCTCATTTGAGCTATTCAGTGTTTTCAGAGACATAGTACAAAATATTCTGTGGGTCTAGAAATATGACTGAAAATGTGCAAAAACACTGGAACAAGACACTTCCTGTTTTATAAAATGGCTCAGCCTGAACCAGCATCACTCCATAACTGTGGTCGACACGCCTGAAAACATTTCTGCTCGCAGCCTCGACACAAATCACACCGCTGAGCTTCATCTCTTCATGTGAAATAAAGATATCCTGCAGCCTCTTTTTTTCCTTCCTGTACAAACATGAGAGAGCAAACTGCAGGATGCTGAAGGCAGAGGCTCTGTGGAGTTTCTGGCAGGTTTTCAGGAGCAGATCATTTACTTCACCTCAAGAGGACCAGTGACAGCCTGCTGCCATTAAGCTGTCAGCCCTGAGCAGAATAATGAAGATTAGACTCATACGTTGAAGCATTACTCAGCAATAACAGCTTCTGTTGAGCTCCATCTAACCCACTGGTTTTCAGTGAATTTATATACCTCATCTCTTACTTCTATTGTTATTTTCTTAGGCTCTTAATATTACTGTTTAGACACTTAATATTTTTTTTATTCGTATGTTGTTTTATGTTACAGCAGTCTCTGCCAATTTAGTTTTATTTTATATCACTTATATTTCAGTCGTGGATTTAGTGCAGAATTTCTCTGAAATGGGGAAGAACATCTCACTGAGTCACCGTGGTTTGTCTTACATAATTACAATAAGATAGCCCTTTATTTGTCCCAACGACGGACATATTTACAAGTGATACTGCAACAACATGAAGACCGATATAAAAAATGACGAAGCAATGACATCAGTAAACAAGATGAATAAATAGGAAAGTAAAAGTGTCAAAAAATAAGTAGGAAACAAATCTTGGAAAAATGATGTGAGGGACAGGACCAGATGGACATAAAAAATATTTAAAAAATGGTCCTTTTATGTCACTGATGGGAGACCGTTTGGGAAGCAGAGGTCATTTATCCCTTCACACTCCACAAACCTGCAGCCTCTGGTGCTACAAGCGTCGATCACAGGTGACGCTCCCCTTGTTAGCTTCAGCTAGCATACCTGAGAGGTCAACCAATGAGAGGGAGCCGTGGGAGAAGAAGTGCCAGCTCAAAGCTGAGCTCCAGGACTGTGGGGGAGTCTTTACCTTTCTGCTGCAAGCCCTGATGTGAGGCTGACATTTAGCATGACTCAGCTTGTTTGAACTTGATAATGACTCGCCCATTTTTTATTGATGCTGTGAGCTTTGTTAATCTTTGCTCTTATGGTAAAATATCATTCTGTGTGCACATGGTTTCCAGTCAGTCAGATGTGTGATTACTGCAGCTTAGCCGTGCATAATAATGCAACATGCACTGAGTTAAGAGTCTTTGCTCTTTCTCCGTATGATCGAGCAGCATTTAACTGAACAGTACATATGTACAACAGTTAAAGACGTTAGCCAACAACAACCAGGTGCAATGATGTTTTTGTCTTTAGCATTAGCCCCCCCGATGATACACTGATACAAAATGTAATTAAAATATTTTTTTGGAGATGCAACTAATGACATGAGCGATGGCTGCATTCTGTTCATGTCCATAAAATCAACGCAACTAAATGAAATTAGCTTTATTAGCTAGTTAAATAAGGACATTTAAAGCCGACAAATCCCACAGTCATTGTTTAGAAATTACAGCACTCAGCATTCAACTGAAAAAGTGTTTATTCATAAGCAACTATTAGCTTGTAGCTACTTATCTTAACTGTACTAGCTGTTTGCCTTTTTAACCAACTCCTGAAGCTAATGTTAGCATAACTGGCTAGTTAGCTACAGTGGATTAACTGTACCATCAGTTGGCCTTTTTAACCAACTCTTGATGTGAGTGTTAGTGTAGCTGGATAGTGAGGTAGTCAGGTACAGTTGATTAACTACACCGGCAGGTGGCCTTTTTAATCAATTCTTAAAGCTAATGTTAGCTTAGTTAGCTAGTTAGCTACAGCTGATTAGTGGTTCCTGCAGTTTGTCTTTTAAACTGACTCCTGAAGCTAATGTTAGCATAGATAGCTGGTTAGCTACAGTTGATTAACAGCAGTTAGCTTTTTAACCAACTCTCGATGCCAATGTTAGCACAGTTAGCTACAGTGGATTAACTGTACCATCAGTTGGCCTTTTTGGCCTGCTCTTGAAGCTAATGCTAGCGTAGTTAGCTATGTAGCTACAGTGGATTAAAATGTAAGAGCAGTTGGCCTTTTTGGCCTGCTCTTGAAGCTAATGCTAGCGTAGTTAGCTATGTAGCTACAGCTGATTAACTGTACTATCAGTTGGCATTTTTAACCAACTCTTGAAGCTAATGTTAGTGTCGTTAGCTAGTTAGCTACAGTGGATTAACTGTGCCAGCATTTGGCCTTTTTATCCGAATCATGAAACTAATGTTAGCTCATTTAGCTAGCTAGCTAGAGTTGATTGGTTCTAGTCACGATGCAGCCCTACAGGAATCTAGCTCATGTTGTCATTCAGTGTCAGGATGTAAATGATTAGAAACCACAGTGATGTAAACATATTAAAATGATGTTACACACAGCTGAGGTGAACTGCATGAACACACCATGTTGCTGCAGGCTGAAACACACACAGACTGCACTCATAGCTCTTAACTGTCATTTTTATTTCCTCATCAAGTAGAAACGAGTGGGTTTAAATGAACGTGCTGAAACCTGTCTGCAAAGCTGAGTGGTGAAGTCCCTGCAGGCTCTTCTCTGGGTTTAAATCAGTATTAGGCACACAAATACTGATATATCTCTGTCTCTATTTGCAGAACTGTGTTCTATATTACAGTAACTAAAACACACATGAGAAGATAAACTTTGACTGCTGGGGCACAAAGACGTTAATGGATGAACAAATGTGATTTTCAGTTTGAAAAACCTTCAGTGGTCCTTTAAATTCTCTTTATGAGGTTGAAGTTAACGCCAACATTTTGACTTCTTTAGACATTCAAAACCAAAAGTACAAGTTAGCTCATGTATTCATAACGCCAGGACACAGGTGATTCATTTCAGCTTGGGGGTCTTTGTCTCTTTCACCTGTAGCAGGCGGTCACATGATCGGCGGCAGCCAATCATTTTCAATATTTCAGAGGTATTGTTCTGCTGTGGGTCAGTACATCAAGGACACAAAGTACTACTAGTTTTACTAGTACATGAATGTGTTTTGTGTTTTAATTTCTGAAGACTTTGTGCTCTTTGTAAACACAGACTCAGTCTTTGGGATTAAACAGAGCCAGCAGTTCTTCATCTGTAAATGTATTAAATCTGCCTGCTCCATTCTTCACAGATGAACAACTTTCATCCTGAATTTCATCACATGCATCATGAAAAAAATCATGCTGTGATTTTATGAATGTTTTCCTTGTTATGCTCCCATAAATAAAGGCCTGAATGATGAACCATTTACTAGATCTATCAGTTAGTTATTAATATAGTAGAGATTATTTAAACAAAAAACAAGTTAATGGAATTGTCACTGCATGCAGCATTACACGTTTGACCTACATTCTGCTGCAAGAATGAAAAATATTTGATAATTGACATATTATAAAAGTAATTTTCAATTAGCTAAAAATAATTGGTATAATTAGAAGACATAACTGTTAATTGTGTCCTGAACTGAAGGTTTGACTGAGTGTGGCTCAAGTTGTCCTCATTATATATCAGCCAATAACAATTAAAATAATTAAAACTTAATACAAACCTGAAAATCTTAGCTTGGTTTGTTTTTTCATTATGTAATGTCTGTTTACATTAGAAAGAAAATACGATTGGATAAGATTTACAAAAAAATGACAGTGTTAAAACAGCAAAGTGGATAGTGCAACAACATGAAGATGCAAATTAAAAAATGAATTTAGTTTAGGTTTTTTTTCTTCACATGAGAAAAAAAGATAAGAGCAGATGAAACTTTTTAAAGAAAAAATAGTGTTACAGCAGCAAAGTGGATAGAGCAACAACATAATACTCCTTGTGTATATTTTTTATTAGATTTTTACTGTGATTTTACTTTTGTGGTATTATTATAAGAACAACCACAAATAAAAACTAAGAAGCAGTGACATCAGAAAACAATTAGAATAAGCAGAAAAATAAATGTGATGATGATTAAAAAAATAAGCAGGGAACAAGGTAAAGCAGCAATAAGCACACAACAGTGTCTTACTAGGGTATTATTATTATTATAAATATGGAGGTTACCTTGTGGGCCTCCTGGATGAGCCTCCTCACCACCTCCTTGATGTGTGGACCCGCTTCTTTAGGGGGGTGTGAGAACACGGACACCCGGGTCACCCCCTTGTAGACGCCGCTGCTGCCCGGCCAGCCGAGGTCCAGACACGGGACCTCGGTGTCGGACATCTGGGGCCAGTAGGTGGAGTGGACCCCGGAGTCCGCGCTGGAGGACTCCTTGGCCTTCTCCTGCTCCCCGGACTCGGACTCGCTGTCCTCGTCGTACTCCTGGAAGGTTTCCCGCATGGATCGGATCTCCCTGGCCGACAGGAAGTCCTTGATGTTGTCCTCCTGCAGGCGCACCTTGAAGGCTCCGTCGCCGCTCCGCAGCAGCTGCTCCAGGGCTGCTCGCTGCTCCTCGCTGTAGTAAAAGCCCGGCTGGCTCTCCGGGATCTTCTCGTTGACGTGGTCGTCGTCCATGCAGAGCAGCTGAGACTCCGCCATAGCAGGAGGCGGGACGGTGCGTCCAGATCCGCTGCTCCCAGACACTGAGCGGACAGGTGAGGGAGCCAGGTGAGTCCGCCAGGTGTTCGGACTCAGCGGACTTCCTGCTGTTAAACTTTCAGAATAAAAGCAAAGATGTGATGTTGGTAGCAGAGTAGGCCTTCAGACAGGTTTTGGGGAGCTCACCTGTGTCTCACCTGGTTCACCTGTATCTATTAAAACATCAATAACTGCAGTAACTGAATACCTGTAAACTGTGAATGTGCCTCATTGAAAAAACAAACTGTAAAAATGACTCATTATATTTTTCCATCACATTTTATTGATGTTATTATTTACTCCTGACTGTGTTGTCAAGTGGAGCACTGCTCCTGATTTAGTTGTATGCACATCATATAATGATAAGAATGATAATATAGGCACTTGATTGATTGATTGATTGATTGATTGAACTCAGATGAAAAATGAACACCCTTAATTTTGATGAGATTATATTCTTAATCTGAATCAAGTTGACTGCCAAGGAAGTTTGCATAAAAAGCACATTAAGGAAAACTATTATAAAAATATGAATAAAAATAAAGATAAAGACAAAAACAATATAGTGCAACATGGTCTCTAAAACAGTATCTTAATATGTAACGATAGTACTAAAATTGCAGTAAATTCCACATAGTCAGGTATTATTTAAAGTATAACTATGAGGTGTTGGAGGTGTTAGACGGTGGGCCAAGGGGAGATTTTGTGTATTTAAACGATCTCCAACGAGGGAGGACCTAATTTTTTGTGGACAACAGCTTCATTTTTCAACAAATGAAACAAAATGGTTGGCACTCTTACATCTTGCACATTTTTTGTTCATCGGTAACGGTGTCTGGGTTACCGGTTCCGGCTAACTGAGCGGGCAGCTATGCTCAGGGTCCGACATGCATGACGTAGTTGTAGTTATTGTCCAATGACACGCCTCGAAATTTGCCGGGATTTGCCGGTTACCATGGATACATTGTTAAACTGCTAACGCTACAGTACAGTACATGAACAAGTTAAAGATGGCAGTACACGCTTACACACACATTGAATTGAACCATTGAATTGAACTAAAGTAGTTAGATGCACCAAACATTTTATTTTATTTTTATAGTTTTTTTTAAATAATTGGTGATATTATTCGGGAGGAAACCGGAGTACCCGGAAAAAACCCAAACACCCAGTAACACAGACCAATCACTGGTCTCTGTCTGGTGGAGACCAATCACTGGTCTCTGTCTGGGGGAGACCAATCACTGGTCTCTGTCTGGGGGAGACCAATCACTGGTCTCTGTCTGGTGGAGACCAATCACTGGTCTCTGTCTGGTGGAGACCAATCACTGGTCTCTGTCTGGTGGAGACCAATCACTGGTCTTTTGGGGGGGTTGGTGAAAACTCTGAGTATGTTAACCCTGAAATGAGGGAAACTCTGGGCTTTCAGTTCCAGAAAGAGAGGTCAGTAAAACTCTGAGTCAATCACCATGGCAACTCTGTGAAGCTAACCTGCTCACTGGCAGGGTAAGTCAGCTCAGAGTTCAGGATAAAACAAAGAGTCTACTGGAATACCCTCCTGAAGCTGTTGGTGACACTTGATAAGAACCTGCGGAAGACGTTGACCTTTTTTGGACGCCCCATCAGGTGGTCGACGAACGCAGAGCAGACTTTTTCCTCAAAGAGCTCTTGGTCTTCCATCAGCTCTTGAAACAATGTGTAGATGCCGCCCCACCTCCTGCACAGGTACTTGTAGACCGTATCGGTGAAGGCCTTGGACGTTTTCAAGTTGACTTCATAGTCCTCGTCCTTGACTTTGCTCCAGATTTTTTCATACAGGCTCTTCACGACGTCGACTGGTTCTTCAATTTTCCTGCTCTGCTGTGAGCTCAGCAAAATCTTGGTGCAAAGCTGCTCCACAAGGATCCTGGTGGATTCTCTCTTTATGTCTATCTTCCGAGGTACTGTGGCTGTTGACACAACTGTGTCGCCCTCCATCAAAGTCAGCACCACCTTGCTGCTGTGGAAGAAGAAGAAGAAGAAGAATTCCTTTATTAATCCCTCAATGAGGGAAATTACATTTTTTCACTCTGTTAGTATATATACACATATATTTTTCAGTTGCACATTACACACACAAGTCATGAAACAAACACATGCACATGCATTAGAGGAGAGGTGTCAGAGTGAGGGGGCTGCCCCTTATCCAGGCGCCCCGAGCAGTTGGGGGTTCGGTGCCTTGCTCAAGGGCACCTCGGCAGTGCCCAGGAGGAGGAACTGGCACCTCTCCAGCTACCAGTCCACTCTCCACATTTTGGTCCGACCTGGACTTGAACTGGCGACCCTCCGATTCCCAGCCCAAGTCACTACAGACTGAGCTACTGCCGCCAAAGCCGGCAGCCGGACTGTGTGGTCAGCCACCACCCCACCAGCCTCATGTAGCGCCACACTTTGCTTTGAATAAAGTTGTACATGTTCTGGCGCGATGGCAGGACAAACATTGTCCCTGGGACGGTTTCTTGGTGGTTTTTGATGTAATCGTAGAGGAGATCACAAAGTGTATTGGTGAAGATCAGGTCTTTACCGCTGAAGATGTACTGGAATCTCTCCAGCACATCTGCCTTGTTTCCACCTTGTTGGTCCTCTCCTTCCTGTGGCAGAAGCAGTGCGTTCATATCCGTCGTGAGGCGCTTGACCAAGTTGTCCCTTTCAGTCATCTCGTTGGAATAAAACCTTTCCTTCAGCTCTGTCGCCATTTGATGGAAAAACAGATTGGCAAACTGTGTGGTGAAGAAGATCTTCAGTTTGGTCAAGACCTCTTCCAAGTGCAGCCTGGTCTTCTCCTTGGACTCTGTGGACTCCTCCAGACTCCTCCCTTCCTCTTCCATTACCATGGTGATGTCACTAGCAATGACTGCAGTCTCCTCGGTGGAGGCAGTTTGCAGCTGCTGGTACTTAACGTCTGGCATATCGCACAGAATTGGGGATGCGATTTCCTCAAACTCCTTCCTGATTATTTGCTGAGTGACATTAGTTGAGATACTCAGATAGTCCGGTGATCCTCTTGGTGTTGTCTTCACATTCTCTGATTCGACAGGTAGGTCCTGGGTTGTGGGACTGTCCAGGTGGCGATACTTGGTGAGCTCGCAGGGAGAATTTGTTGGAAGCTCTGACCTATATTTTGGACTTGTCGTGAGGTCGACGTTCTTGTGGCGCATGAACTCTCTGAACATGCAGCTGATGTGGTCGATCATTTCAGCCAGGATGTTATGTTCACAGGAAGAAGCACTCCCACTGGGTTTTGACCCATTAACCTTGCCAGAACCACCATCCTCACCAGCGGCACCGTCCTCACTAGCAGCACCGTCCTCATCTGAGCCACCGTCCTCACTAGCAGCACCGTCCTCATCTGAGCCACCGTCCTCACTAGCAGCACCGTCCGACGAGCTGTTGATTTTTTTTACAACTTCATCTGCGATCATGTCAGTCAGCGCTTCAGAGCTGCTGTGGTCAGCTGGGATCTTTCCATCCAGAACCAGAGCGAGAACCTGAGGGAGTATCTCGCTCAGGTTGGACTGGACCTCCTCAGACATGATTTTGGTGAAGCCCTTTTTCTCCATGATGTTTTCTGTCACTGATAAAACTAAATCCAGAAGCAGCATTGCCATCATGGACTTAGTGTCAGGGGTGCCCAGTTTGAGCAGCCTCAGCTGCTCCACTGTCAGCTTCGCAAAAAAGGACTCAAACAGCAGACGAACGTCCTGCTCTTCTATCATGGGCGTGGACTTTAGCGGCGAGTCCTCAGCCATTGCTGACGTTTTGTAAGCTCAAATAATGAAAAAATGATTATTGGTGATCTGTTTTCTGTCGCAGTGTCTAGCTGTAAAAAGCAGATGCTTTTGTTGAAAAACTCCTAGAAAATGAACAGAAGTGGATATCTGTGCACTCCTGAATCAAAAGATCAAAGGCAGAATGTTGTGACGTCACACAGGCCGTTATCTGGCTACTGTTGGCTGCACCCTCCGACTCTGTCCGTTAATGGCAAAATGTAAATCGGCGAACTCAGTTAAAAAATCCGTCAGTTTAATGTAGCTCGCTCCTGCCGCTCATATCTGTGGGAGAGCAAAAGCTAATATCGACTGTTTTCTGAATGGAGTTTGGCGTTGTGGATTTTTACGCACGCTAGATCCAGGGGTAATAGTTTCCTAAAGAAAAGCCAGGTGATATTCCACACGAAAAGTGTTTTAAAGATGGTGGTGAAGTAGATTAACATTTGTTTTTCACAGAAAGAAAATCAGGAATATCAGGGGTCAAAGTGTGCACCTCCACTGACATCAGATCAGATTTAATACTGGTCCACCCCCTATAGTGATCATGATAATAAGAAATGAAGAGGAAAGGACTCCAAATATGGTCAGAAATGTCCCCTTCCTGTATTTTTCTATTCTATCTGATGTATTAGTAGTAGTAGTAGTACTAATAGTAGCTGTCTGCTAAATGTAGTAAAACCAGCTCCAACAGTAACATGTTGCTCCACTATTAGATACCCATATTTTTAAATTCTTAACTGATTCATAAAAATGCTATTGACATGAGACATGTGGCACTTTATAGCAAACAATTATTATTATTTTATTAAAAATAATAAACTGTTGTTCATTTAAACATCTGGAAGAGCTCCGTAATCAAATGGTTGAATAATATTGTTTAGAGAGTTAATATAAATGTTATAATGATATAAAAACAAAACCAATTGTGTTAAATGGTTCATATAAGGATCCAGAATCTAGTGCATCTTTTATTGTGAAAAGTAACATTCCTTACTTCTGGTTTTATTTTGGCAGGCTCTGGTTTCCCTCACACATCTGGACAAAACTTATAAAAGAATCTGCTGAATATTTCACTGCAAACATTTTTTTTTGTGATGGAAAAATGTGAGAAACAGTCGATCGATCAGCAGCGAGCTTTATTAAAAAGGAATAGCTGCTGTCAAACGGTCAAACGCTCGTTGGTTTGAGGGACTTCCTGTCTGATGAACATGTGCTGCAGGTTTTCAGGGGAGTCAGTCTTTGTGAAATATGGCAGCGCCTGCAGAGAGTCTGTCTCCTCAGGGGTCACAGCTGGATGGTGTAGTTGGCAGGAAACAGCCCACTCTTCCCCCTCAGCCTTCCTCTCCACCATGACGGGTCGGAGCGATCCAGCACCTCGATGACGTCTCCAGCGGCGAACCCCAGTTCGTCGTCTTCCTCTGCGATGAAGTCGTACAGCGCCTTCACCTGGAGCGTGGGCGCCCTCTGTGGCACAGAAGACAGAAAAATAATAATAACAATAATAATAATAATCATGCATTTGAATTATTAGAGTGCTTTTCTAAAAACTCAGAACACTTTCAAATAAAATAATAAAACAACAACCTTGTGGTTTTTATTGTTAATCTGTCTAAAATACACATGACATCTATTTCCTGTCTGTCGCTCTTCCTCAGGTTTATCATTTATTTTTCCTGTTAAGAGTTTTTTAAGGAGTTTTTCCTCAGTCGATGTGAGGATCATTAGTGAAGGACAGAGGGAGTCACATCCTGCACAGATCTTAAAGCCCTCTGAGGAGAATTTGTAATTTCTGATATTGGGCTATACAAATAAAATTTACCTTAGCTAATTAGCATTAGCTTCGCGCTAGCTTGGCTAGCAATATTTTTACAGTTATTTTTCAAAGTTCTCAATGATACTGCAGCTACCACGGTGGGTTTAAAACATTAGAAAGATATCGGGGACTCCGACTGGTTTTATGAACATACTTTAATGAAAGGAATTTCATCACATCATGCTAATACCAACAGCTAGCCTCGAGGCCTCGTCCCTTAGCATGTAGCATGGTTCTTACCTCTCTCTCTCTCTCTCTCTCCTTAGTAAGCAGATATTTATCCAGTCACTAATCATTGAGTTAAGTGGTTTTTTTTTTTCTTTTCCACGGTACATACCCCGGTTCGTCAGCTGGGTTGCTCTGGTCAGTAGTGTGACTGTTGTGTGTTAATAAAGACTGGATACACACAGGCTGAAACAAAATAGAAAACTGTAGCAGATGTTATGATGATATTTCTGCACTGGAGAGAGAAAAAAAACTTTATAAGACAGTTTTCAGTCCTGTAAGAAACAATGAACTGCAGTGGTGAAGCAACAGCTCCACCTAGTGTCAGAACAGGTGAAGTGACACACAGCTGCAGCACCTTGTTGTCATAATACAGTATATGATTAACAGCAACAGCTGCTCCAGATGTGAACTGCTAACAGTTTTACTGACAGTTTGACATGTTTTACTATACCATAAAAACATCAGTCTACTGATGTTCACTACTTAATAAATATATTATCCACCCCCCAGTGTCAGCTGTTTACCACTGCTGCCCTCCATTAACAGTATTACTGACTACCAAAATAATATTTCTGTAATGGTTAATCCACCGTTATGTGCAAGCTATTTAATCGAAATTTAATAGTCAAATATAATTATTATTGCTATCAATTAATTTTATTTTTTTTTAGCAGACAAAAATAGCAAAGCATATTATTCTGTTTTTGATTGAGATGCCATATTCTGTTCAAAGTGATGAAGTGAAGGGAACTCAGTGTTCAGGACTGTGTTTTGCTCAAATAATTTATTTAATGTAATGTTTCAAAAGAAAGTAGTGTAAGGTTGTTTTTGTTTTGCAGATTTATGTGACTATTTATTTCAAAAATTTCCTCCCAAAACAATTATAGTGCGTGCAGATATTCCAGGGAGATGTGAGGAGTTTCTTGATAAACTGAAGGTACAGTACCTGGAAATACTGTTTCTTGTCCTGCATAAAAACTCCTCAAAAGTAAAAGTACAACGTATTGGCATCAAAATGCACTTATCAAAACACCAAAATTAAAAGTACTTCATGATGGCTCCTTCTTATAGCCATGCCATTGCTATGGCAACAGCCTCTTCTCAGCTGTTTCCTGCCCACTTCCTTCCATCTTGACTTTTGATTTGTTTTCACTTTCCAGCACCTTCCTCTCTGTCACGCTCACACATTCACATCTGCATCACTGCTGAGGTTATTGTCTCATGCCTCAGTGCCTTACTACAATAACTATATTTGATATATATATCAAACGTGTTGCATTTCTACAAACAAAGTGCCAAAGTGCTAATAACCATGTGTACACCTGTGTGGTGAGTGCAATAATAATAATAACTACTCATATTTCTTTTTGAATGTTATGTTCTGTCAGTATGATACATGCATGACTTGCAGTACTTCTTCCTTCTCACACTCTGAAGTGTTTGTGTGTTTTTTTTTTTTGTGCTGTTGAAAGGATGTGGCCGAGCTCCACCTGCAGCTGCACAGCGAGCGGTTTGGAGACGGTGAAGATTCATGTCAGACATCTTTACTCTTTTCTGCAAACTGACAGAACTTCAGTGAGTGTCTGTCAGACATGTTAGATCTGTGTTCAGCCTCTTAATGAGGCAATGAGGAGCATCATGTGAGGATGGTATCACTTTATGAAGTGTAACAGCAGCTTTACAATCAACCTTTTATTTAACAGCAGGGCATAAAGGAGCTGTGTTTAGTGAAAAAGAAATATTTTAATCCATTATTGGCTATTGGGTACGGTAGCCCTGAGCTGCAAGTGAAGACAACTTTGTGAGATATTATCTCCTTATTTAAAAAAATATTGGAATTTTTTTGGGAATTTTTTTTAACATGTGTAATATCTCAAAATAATGAGATATTATCTGAAAAAAAAAATCTTCACTTGCGGTTCAGGGCATGATGTTCCTCAGATTGACTGATTAAGTTCTGAAGTACATGCAGAGAAAAACACAATTAAATCTTTAGTATAGCTGCTATGACAATATTTCACAACACAAATGTGCTTGTTTATGATATTAATCATTATTAAACACTGTCTTTCTCTCTGGTGTCGACGGGGTGATTGCAGCAGACGAGTGAAACGATATTAACTGACATGAAATAACATTTCCATGAGCCATAATCAAATTTTCTGTCCTCTCCAATAACTCTTCATCAAGATGAAGTTCACTGATCTGCAACAAAATGTCAACAGTGTGGAGGATTAAAAGTACTACAATTACATCTGCAAGGAAAACAGTGACATTTGTTGACATGTGCAACAATAAACTGTTCTCTTCTGTTCTCTGGAAAAGGGACTTCCCCAGGAATCTATCAAACTGAGCTTAACTTATTTATTATGTCATATATACACAAATATGTCATAATAAAAACTTCACCCTGGGACTGTTGTAAGCAAATCAGCCACTTTATGGTTATTTATGATTTATTATGATGTGTTAGCTCTTGCTAAACAACTAATTTCACCAGAAGAGAGCAAATGTTTCTTTACTTTACCTTCATCTTCTCTCTCCACAAGATGAATAAGCTCCTTATTTGAAGTATAAACCAACCAGAACTGTGTTTGTGCTCTTCATTAGGTTATGGATTTATTATTTCTTCACTCGCTGTTCTGAACACAGAGTATTTTGCAGTAAAATATGCCAAAATATCTTTTAAAACCTCTAAAGAGAGGTATGTGCTTTGATAAAGTTAACATCTGTGCATCTTCAGTAAAATTAAATCATTAAAAGAAGGACAAGATCTGTAGAATTATGATATCAGACTGAAGTGTGTTGAGAAACACTTTGTTCATCTTTTTCACCACACACCAGAGGATGAACGCCAAGGGCGGTACTTGATGCTAAAACTCACAGCTTCTAGAATGAACTGTTTTTATGTGGTTTAATAACAACAATTACATGTACATGTGCAACTACACCACAGTCACAGAAGTGGTGAGTAGCATTCATGACCTTCCACTGATAAAGCGTTCACAGAAGAGGAAGAAAACACGAGGAGAGGAAGAGGAAGCTGTGCTGGAAACTATCCAGATCTTCTGCAAAATAAAAGCAAAACAGATCCATTAGAAAAACACAGTTTAATATTATTGGTCAATTTGTGCTTTGATTAATGAATGCAAGTGCAAATGCAGCAATAATTCACAATACCCAGCCAACAAATGCTGCTGCGTTGTGTGAAAAGGTGAAAATATCCGTAATAAAATGTATAAACATTTAAAAAGGATATATAACTATACTTCATACTAATTTATAGCGAGGGTTCACAACCATCAGTAAACAAAATGTTCAACTGAATGTTTTCATTCTTCAAGATGCCCTCCAGATGTGTTTTAGTTTAATTACCTCACTTTTTTTGAAACTGTATCCGGGTTATATTAAAATATCTGATAATGCAAATAAAGCTTTAAATTATTTAGATAAATTATGGTTAATTTACCTTTAAATCATACTAATTGACACTTTATATTTGTTTTATCTAATCCAAAATTGAAGACTGAAAATAACAGTTGTCACACACTGACTGTACTTCCGGGTTGCAGGTCGTTGCCAGGCAACCACCTGAGACTCCACTTCCTGTTTTGATCTCTGTGGTGTATACCATCTCTTTATGCTCTGAATACATCTCCCAGAAGCCCCAAAATTACTCACAGGCTGTGTGACACCACGATCTACAATGTGCTGCAGAAAAAACACTTTGACGTTGAAATACGTCGATGGCATTCACTCAAAGAGTTAAAGTGATTTTCCTCCACCGTACAAAAAAAACTGCTAAGTTTTACCTCATTGAGAGACAAAAATGTGACTTTGTGTGTGATTTTAATATCTTATGTGGTTTCATACAGCATCTTTAACCTTATGCCACAATGTGTGTGTATGTCAGTATGTCTGCATCATGCACTTTAATGTTTTGGTAGAAAAAAGGGGTTAAGGTTTTAATTATGGACATGAACTACAATATGGATCCAATACATTAAGCCACAGTGGCTGCTGTCCCTGGTGTCTCACTTTGTGTGTGTGTGTGTGTGTGTGTGTGTGTTGTACTTAGATCCACCCTGACATGTCAACTTGCTTGCAAAGATGGCAACATCCAAAAACCAAGACTGCAATGCTAACTGTTGAGGTTAGGTTGCTACCATGGCACGACACAATGGGAGCTGTCCTTGACTTTTCATTTCGTGAATATCAACATTTTTGGTCGGATGAAATGTCTTATTCAGCTCAACCTTCTTATTCACTACTGGTTGCAAAAACCAAGATGGCGACGCCCAAAACGCTTCAGAACTGCAGTCCATAAACCAACGGGTGACAACGGGTGAGTTTCCAGCTCCATCACAGCTTAAAAAGTGACCAAAAGAGTCAACACTTGGTCTTGAGAAGCTGTACTAAACTTTCAGCCGTCGGCAGACAGACGAAGTTAGAAACCAGACATTAAGGAGAAGGTAGCTATGTGTGTCTGTCCTGTTGCCTATCAAAGTTGTATTGCACAGGGCTTTTAGAGCATCAACCATCAGCCAGGCAACTTTAGCTAATAATTTTTTAAAAACCTCAGTGCTTTGTGCTTGTCGGGGCTCCTCCCTGATGTGAGCAGGTGGTGTAACAGTTGGGATGGTCGGCCTGTGTTCATAAAAGATGTTTCACATCATATATTCTCAGGATGAGGTGTTTACTGTCGACTGCATTTGAAAACAATTTCATGTAAAATTTGCTCTGGTTGTTCAGCTGAGAAGACGCACTGTGAGGGCTCCATTTACCAAGAGAGCCCAAATGTACAACTCAGAGACGGGAACGTCGAGACAGGACAGCACCAACCCCCAAGTTGGAGGCAACTGCCGGATGGGATTGGGCATCACCAGGATGGGGGCAGTGGTGAACTGGGTCTTGAGATGGGAAAAGGCTTTGTCGGCCTCGGGAGTCCACCGAAACACCTGATGAGGAGAGGTTAGTGTGTGCAGGGGCGCGACTAAAGCACTAAAGTTGTGGATAAACCGGCGATAGAAGTTAGAAGTTCTTAGTTAGCTAAGAATTGTTGTACCTTCTTGCGGCTATCCGGAACTTTCCACTCTGCAACAGCTGTTACTTTACCATTTGGATCCGTCCCGGGGCTACGAGGAAGCCCAGGAACGAAACCGACTCGGCATGGAACTCACAGTTCTCTGCTTTGCAATATAATTGGTTCTGCAGGAGGTGTGTGAGTACCTGTTTGTTCTTTGTGTGTCTCGAGGTCTGGGGAGAAGATCAGGATATCATCCAGGTACACGAACATGAAATGATCCAGGAAAAGGACGTTGTTCACCAGAGCATGGAAAACAGCTGGTGCGTTGGTAAGACCGAAGGGCATAACCAGGTACGCGTAGTGCCCACATGGGGTGTTGAAGCCAGTTTTCCACTAATCATCCTCTCTGATGCGAACCAGGTGATAAGCCTTCCACAGGTTCAGCTTAGTGAACACCTTAGCAGTCTGTAAAAGTTCAAAGGTGCAGGACATAGGTGGTACCGATTTTTCACAGTTACCTGGTTCAGTGGGGCGTAGTCAATGCAGGGAGGTAGTGTGCCATCTTTCTTTTTAACAAAGAAGAACCCAGCTCCAGCTGGAGATGACAAGGGATGGATGAGACCAGCCTGGAGAGAGGTGGTGATGTATTCCTCCATAGCCTGTCTCTCAGGTCCTGAGAGCACATAGAGCCGGCCCTTCGGGATGGTGGCGTTGGGAATCAGGTCGATGGCACAACACATCACACGGTCGGTGAGGCGGCAGGGACATGGCTCGGGACTTGCTGAACATTTCAGCTAATTCGTAGTGGGCTTGGACACAGGACAGGTCTGGTGAAACAGAATGTGCGTCAGGGGACTCACCGCCCGACCGCAGGGTGCTCAGAGCCACAGGAGATGCGGGGGGATGCAGACAGGAGACGCTGCAATCCGGGGACCAAGACTGGATGGCTCCAGTGCTCCAGTCCAAATGCGGACTATGTTTACTGAGCCAGGGAAAACCAAGAACCAACGAAGGATGTGCAGATTGAAACAGAAACGGGGCATTGTCTCTTCGTGATTGTAGATGGTAATGGTGAGTGGTTCAGTCTGATGAGTCACCATAAACAGAGCATTTCCATCAAGGGACATGGTTCTTACAGGCCCTGTGAGAGGTATGGCACGTAACCCCAGCTGACCCGCTAACCCCCAGTCTATCAGGCATAAATCTGCTCCAGAGTCAATGAGTGCATGGAAGCACTGGGAATGTGAGTGTGAGCTCAGAGTTACCTCTGTAAGATGGTGGGAGGCAGACTCGGGAGTGGAGAAACAGGTCACTTGGACGCTCCCCGGGACAGCCCTTGGTACCCTCTGTGGACAGGAGTTGATGCGGTGACCCCGTTCTCTGCAATACAGGCAGCGTCCCTCTCTCATCCACCGCTGTTGTTCTTCTGGAGAGAGCCGGGCTCTTCCCATCTGCATGGGTTCACCTTCTGGAACCGGGAAAGCCGGAAGAGCCGGCTGAGGCGGTGGCAGTGAAGTCGGGCTGTGGAACTCAGGAGTTGAAGAACGGGATCTGGGAGCCGGGAATTGCTCAGCGTGGCGCTGGTTCTCTCTGTGAAGTAGGTTGAGTTGATTCTCTGTTCGGATTGCCAGGGCGATGAGAGAATCCAGGTCCACGGTTATATGTCCAGGGAAACAAACTCCTTCCTAACAGAAGGTGCCAGGCCAGAGAGGAAAGTGTCTCTGATTCATTCCATCCACTGTCAGCAGCGGCTGTATGGTAGTGGATGGCGTAATCACTTACAGATCGATGTCCTTGGGTAATAGATTTGAGAGTCTCGACTGCATCTAATTCAGGCGGGGTTCGGTCGAAAAACCTTTCGCAGGGACTTTGTAAACAGTTCAAGGTTTTGACACACCTGAGCCCCTCGAGCCCACTCTGCGATAGCCCAGGCGGCAGTGCGCCCGGTCAGATGGGACATGATGAAGACTACCCTGGAGCGAGGCGTAGGAAAGGCAAGGGAGTTCATCTTGAAGTGGAGGTCGCACTGGACGAGGAAGGTTCGGCAGTCATCCGAGTCTCCAGAGAATCTCAGGGGAGCAGACAGTTTATGTGCAGAGACGGAAGCCACACCTGAGACTGGTGAAGGGGCGGGAACAGCTGCTGCTCCGGTACTGGAACTGGTCCGTAGCAGAGACATGACTTTGTTGAGACCATGGGCTAACTGGGATACCTGGGTCATCATGGTGTCTTTGAAATCCTGCTGTCAGCGAGAAAGATCAACGATGTCTCGCGGCACCGCTGCCACGTCTTCCTCATGGCGAAGGATGCACGCCTCTTGTGCGGCCACGATACCCGAAGCGTGGAGTCTGCTGGGCTCTGTCTGGCAAGATCTTACTGTGAGGGCTCCATTTTCTAAGAGAGCCCAAACGCACGACTCAGAGACAGACTCAAGGTGCAACCAAAAGGAAGTTTTATTTATCGGATGGAGGTATCAGGTGGAGACAATTAGGGTGGAGTTTCACAATCACAGACGCAAGAAGACACATGAGACGGGTCAAGAGATCTGAAGAGAGGGAGACAGGGTTACCTTCAAAATAAAACAGGAAGCGACAGGACAACATGCAGGCACAAGACAGAAGACAGAGCATAACACGCACGAACGCCACGGTGAAGCGTGACGCCTCGTACGTCACGTGTCCTTTACTGACTGCAACGAGAACACATCTGTAATGATGTCAGCTGACAGGAAGTAATCATGGACCCAAGGTGTTGCCTAGCAACGCCATTCCACTGCCATCCATTAAAACTAAACCATCAGGATTTTTGTGCATTTTGTGACATCACTAATCTACAATATTTGGAACATTTTTTAAAATCTATAAAGATGAAATTTTGAATTTTGTGTTTTGAATATTCAAGGCTGGACACTGGACTCGAGCACTGCAGTACATTAAAGGGCCCCTATTGCAAAACTGTCATATATTTCATATTGAAGAGCAGTTTTTAGAGCTGTATAAATACAATAAAAACTTTTCAATCCACAGAAAAATCACACATTCAGCAACTGAGTGTTTAATACAAGCCGTCAGGATTTCTGTCCATCTGTGACAACACTAATCTACGATATTTAGTCCATTTCAATGTTAATGTGTCCCACTTTATTTCCTGTTGACAGGAAGTAAACACGGACCCAAGTCGTTGCCTTTTAATCAATTAATTTGAAATGCAGTAAACAGTAAATACAGGTATATTAAAGTAAAGCATGAAAACGTGTTCTGGTAGAAACATGAAATACAAGAACAAACCTGAAAATCATCAACTTTAAAATGTTTTAAAGGCCAAAAATATGATGCAAAGTGAAGTTTACAGTAAAAATACCAGCATGTACTCATTCATACTGCCACAGGCGAATCACTCAAGGTGACTCTGTCCGAAAATGAACGTCCGATGTTTTGAGAGTGAGATAAAGAGACAGAGAATAGAAAGAGAGGAAGACAGAGATTAAGAGTGAGAGAGATGGACACAGAGAAGGACAGACTGAAGTCATTCAAGCTTTTCTTCCCCCTGAATAATCCCAGTTTTGTCCAGATTTAGTTGGAGGAGATTGTGGAACATTTGGTCCTTGACATCAGCCGGAAAGTCACACCCCCATTCCTTCCCAGTTTCTTTTTATTCCTCCACTCTGTCAGTCAGATTGAATATTATGTTTTTGTCTCAGCCTTGACTGTGTGAGAGTGGGGTCATTCATAAAATATATTGTGTAGATTCATAAATAAATGTGCTCGTTGCGTTCTTGTAGCATGCAGCTTAAGCTAGCTAAAGAAACATCTGTAAGAACAGCAGTTTAATGCTCAGGGATTTTATTTTTGGTGTTCAGGGGTGTTTGGAAGAATCTGCCAACTCCAAGGAGTCGTCCTCTTCATCCGACACGTGGGGTGACGTACTCTGCCATGTTGGGCAGCCCGGACACGACGCAGCAGCTCAGGGCGCTGCGGAAAACGTCCATGTCGAAGGCCTTGTTCCACTCGTTGGTCGTGGCGTCGTAGTACTCGACATGGAAGGAGGTGGTGAAGCTGTTGAAGCCTCCGACGGCAAAGAGCTTGCCGTCGAGCACCTCGATGCCGAAGTTGCTGCGGGAGAACATCATGGGCGCCACCTCACGCCAGGTGTTGCTCTCAGGGTCGTAATACTCGGCGCTGTTCAGGTGGGCGGTGCCGTCGAAGCCGCCGACCTTTGAGAGGAAAACAACGAGCTGAGTTTTTGAACCGTGAGTCACTTTGAACGGTTGGTTTCATGCACTCACTGCGTAGACGTAGCCTGTGTATGCGATGACGCCAATCCTGCTGCGTGGATAGGTCATGAGGCCGATCATCGTCCACTGGTTGCTCTCTGGGTTGTAGCATTCAGCTGTCTGCAGGCACTCAGTCCCATTGAAACCACCGCAAATGTAAACCTGTGCAGAACCAACGGGCTTTAAGTCATTTAACTGGTAACAGAAATATTGCTATACTTCACATTAACATGCCAATGTTCTTTAAATTATTATTACTATTGTTAATAGTGCTACACCAGCACATTCTCATGTCAAAACCACTTTAGTTAGGATTAGGAAAGCTTGTTTGGCCTAAAACTACTGTAGTGAAAATGATGCTGAACGTTGCAAAAATGTTTCTTATTAGCAGATTGTCCTGGATCAAAATGTTCCATTTGTCACCAGATTTTCTCTGAGCGTTCATGGGTTTAGGTCAAACTTAAACTGCACTTTTTATGTTCGTACTTGTATTTTGTGTTTTAGGGAACCATGTTTTCATGCTTCAACATTTACTTTATTTCCCTGTCAGTCTGAATGTGGCTGTATTTACTGTTTCAGTTTTAAAAAATAATAGCATGAAGTGTTGCTAGGCAACAGCTTGGGTCCATGTTCACTTCCTGTCAGCTGCTAACAGGAATAAACTGGAACACATTCAGAGCGTTTTTCAACTGATAAGTGACGTCACAAACAGAAATCCTGTTTAAACAACGTTTCACGCTGATACTGTTAAAGGCTGTTTAGTGTGGCCTGCATTATTAATTGTGCACCTTGATTATTATCTTATAGTTTTGTCCTCAGGTTAAATTCGTCTATTAGATGAGCCTCCCACCTTGTTGTTGAGCGTCGTGCAGCTGGCGTCGCTCCGTTGCTCGTGCATCGGTGCGATCAGACTCCACTGGTTGGTTTGCGGCCTGTAGCGCTCGGCGGTGCTGAGCCTCGAGTGCCCGTCATCACCTCCCATGGCGTAGATGCACCCGTTCAGCAGGGTGACGCTCACGTAGCAGCGGCGGTGGTACATGGATGCCACCTCGTGCCAGGTGTGAGTGATCAGGTCAAACCGGCGTACACTGTTGAAGTACTCCATCCTGTCGCGGCCGCCAATGCAGTAGACGCTCCCGTTGAGGAAGACGGTGCCGTGGTAGGCGCGAGCCCGCTCGTAGTTGTTTGTGACAGTCATCCAGCTGTTGGTGCGGACGTCGTACGCCTCAATGACGTTCGTTGGTTCCCAGCCACTCCAGCCGCCGATGGCCAACAGGATGGCGTTGGGTAGGCGAGGGCGGGCGAGATTGTTGGACAGGCTGGTCACTGAGTTCCCGTTTATCGTGGAGTGATGGAAGATTTCCAAGGTCTTTGTGACCAACACCTGACACTCTGCATCGTTTTTCACCAGCTCATTGGACATCACATTGTTCGTCATGTAGGTCTGACTCATCAAGGCCAGCCGGACCTGAACGGAGGAAATAAAGGGGTCACAATCTGTATTTAACTTAAAGCTCATTTTCAGGTTCATACATGTATTTAATCTTGAAAAAAACACTTAAATTTCCTCATACTGTCTGTCTAAAACACTCAACTGAGCAGCGTTGCTTGGCAACAGCTTGGGTCCATATTTACTTCCTGTCAGCTGCTAACAGGAAATAAACTGGTACACATTTAGAGCGTTTTAAAACTGAGACATGGTCTAAATTTTGTCGATTAGTGACGTCACAGACGACGGAAATCCTGAATATGTGTGGATTGAGAAGTGAAGACTCTGTCATAGTATTTATACAGCACTTAAAACTGCTTTATAATATATGAAATAAAAATATGAAAAGTGTCCAGACCTTTAACCACCTGCCAAAGTCTTGACTATTCAAAACTCAAATTTTATCTCTAAAGCCTTTAAAACTGATGAGAATTTACATTTCTGTTTTCTGTTAGCGGTGTGATGTGAATGACATCAGCTGACAGGAAGTAAACATGGACCCACGCAGTTGCCTAGCAACACTGTTCCATTGGAATGCACCAAACCCTAGTCTTAAACAAGGTTCCCACGCATCCTGGAAAATTTTTTTTTTTTTTTCAATTTTCCACCTATGGTAAATGATAAAAAAAAAGGTCAAATGTCCTGGAAACGGTTACATTACCCCTGAAAATTATTTATGCAAACGGGTTAAAAGTAACTTTTAAACCCTTTGCGTTCGCTCACAAGGCTTGAGGAGGATAAAATAAGGAAAATAAATAATTTTCCAGAATAACTTAACCTTTTCCAGAACATTTGTCCTTTGTTCCCATTTTTCATGTTTTCCATGACTGGAAAATTGGTCAATCATTTTCCAGGTTTTCCAGGTTTTCCATGATGTGTGGGAACCTTGTTAAAGTATTGTCAGTCAGTCAGTGTCAGTGAAATGCCAGAGTTGTAAATCTAAAACGTAGTGATGGGAAAGTTCTCGTACCTTGGATAAAAGTACACCGATGTGTTCTTTGCGCTCTTCAGGTTTGTGGTCGATCCAGCGAATGACGGCCTCGAACAAAGAGCTCTCCTGTCTCACGCTGAGGTCGTCCCTGTCGAGGATGTCGGTGAGTTCCTGCACAGAGAGCTGCAGGAACTCCTTGCAGAAAATGACCTCCTCGAAGTGGTCGATGATGCAGCGGTAGGCCTTGTTCTGCAGCTCGGCACAGGGGCAGAAGTTGGTCAGCTGAAACATGCCGACACAGTTCTCCGGGCAGAGGCGCTCCTGCAGGAAGTTGCAGCAGACGCGTACGACGTCCTTGACGTTGAGTTGGTCGGCCACCATCAGCAGCTCCTGCACGTTGTCCTCCGTCACGAAAACAGAGCCGGTGTAGGCGAACTGGATGATGAGCTGCATGATGTCGGCGGAGAGGTCGGGTATGAAGAAGAGCTTTTTGTCTGGAGTGGACCGGCATGTGAACAGAGTTCTGTGACGAACGCACAGCAGAAAATAAACCTGTTATTAACAATCATTAAATCATTTCAAAACAGCAGAAAAAGTGTAATAGGACTAAAAATATAAAACATTTTCATGTTTTTGCAGCAAACAAACAGTCTTCATTTTGTCTGAACAGTGAATTAAAAGTATCGATAATTCAGTGTTCACAGCAAATAGAAAGAATCAGGAAGCCTTATAAACTATTTACACTGTGTGCAACGAGACTTTTAGTGTATCTGAACACACTACACAGTTTATAGTCATGCACTTCACATGACTAATATTCAAAAACATAACTCCAACTTAAAGTATCTTTAAAATAGGAGCAACACTGTGGAAGTGGCTGGACGCTGCAGAGCCAGGGATCGATTGAGTTTTTTTACCCTGAATTTTTAGATGTTACATTTTTAAACTGAAAACTGAAAAAATAAGGGTCAGAAATAAACATGTGTGCTAGAAATTCAATGGGTTTGAAAAAGTCTGATTTTGATGCTAAAAAACAACAACAACAGAAATTCAAATTCAAGATCAGATGGCACAGATATACTTCCATACAACACCCCCAAATTTCATGGACGTTGATATTTAGTGGTAAACATCTTTATTTTCGGCTGAAAATACACAAACTGTGTGAACTTTGCCAGTTGTTTAACTTTTAAAATATACATTTAAAAACAAATTGTCCGTCAGGTGTTTTTATGTCTTCTCTTTTCAACGTTTTTTTTTTATCGCAAACTCTCCATGCATCGATGAATGCCTCTCTTATATTTGGATTTATTAATTTACTACTATTTGCTGCTCATTTTAAGGCTAATGTCAGGAACTCACAGGAAGTACGGGCTGCATTTGCACAGGATGACCTTGTGGATCTGAAAGTCGACGTCGTCGACTCGGATGACGCCGTCGCAGAACACTCCCTCCAGACGGAGGTCGTTGACCAGCGAGCTTGACTTGTACGATTCGCCGTTGTCGCTCATCTTGATTTCCTGAATGTGAAAGCTGCTGGTTCACCTCAAGTCTCACCAGAGTTGTTTGTTTCTGTTATTGATTCTATTCTATTCATTTCTATTCTATTCTATTCTACTTCCATCTGTTCTAGAGTAGAAAAAGATTCTTATGGAATCATTACAACCCAAAGAACTGATAAAAACATCCAGTTCTATCGCTCTCAAAAAAAAGGTTGTTTATTTTCACAAAAGTTTAATTCATCAGTAACACAATGAAAAAATATCATGCACAATACTACTTTTCTTTTACTTATTTGACTAAATGAATCTTACTTTTGTTTTTGTTACCCTCTGCTGTTAATGTTTGTGTCTTTTACACTTGTCATTTATTACTGTGCTTTGTTTTTTTTATTTCTTAAAATAGTTTCCTTCATTAATAACAAAGTTCTCATCTCTCATATGACTCTTTTGGTCATGGGTTTCATGCACTTCACTACAAAAAATCCTCACAGACTGGGACAAAGTCTAATCAAATGTGTGTCTGTGGTTTATTTAGATAGCCATAGATGGATAGATAGATGCTGTATGTAATTCAGGAGAAATCTGTGTCAGTTTGGGGGTCCTTGATGGGAAAAGGTTTGCTCTGTAAACTCATAAATGCAAAGAAAAAGGTGAAAGCACGAGCTATTAGAAATGTGCAGATCAGGGGGGAAGTTTGATGGCTCGAGGATTTTATGTAAGGTGAATTCTGTTTAAATTCCTCACTCAGTGAGAAAGAAAGAGTCCAGTTAAAGTTACAGAAATGACGACGTCAAGCACAGCAATCAACAAATCAAACTCTGAGAAACTGAAATAATAAAGATCAGTGGATAATAAGTGAAGTAATTCAAACTTGATGAAGGAACCAGGAGAATAATCTTGGACAAATATGACAATAAATTTCAGCAAAAATGTCCATCTTATAAAATTTTTCTACAATGCTAGATCTATATTTATTTATTTATTTATTTTTTCCCTCTATAATTTCACATAAAACTCACACACACGCACGTTGTCTTACGGGATAATAGATAAGATAAGATTAAGATGAGATAATCCTTTATTCATTTCTCAAATGGGGAAATTTGCATCATTACAGCAGCAAAGTGGAGCAACAATTCAAGAAGGGCCTATTAAAAATAATAAAATAAAAATAAACATTAGAAAACCAACCAAGTGGAAAAAATAAGGCTTCATATGTACAATATAAGTGAATAAATCAGAAATTAGCATTAATTATCTTAAACAAATATATTTAACAGGATATTGGTATAATATTGTAAAGTGTCAAGGGTTTGAATAGGTTGGATTGAGCTAGACCTCCTGTTTTTAGGCGTTAACCTATGCTACGCTAAGCTAAGCTAAAGGCTATGCTAAGTTAAGCTAAAGGCTATGCTATGCTAAGCTTACGCTAAGTCAAGCTAAAGGCTATGCTAAGCTAAGCTAAAGGCTATGCTAAGCCAAGCTAAAGGCTATGCTAAGCTAAGCTAAAGGCTATGCTAAGCCAAGCTAAAGGCTATGCTAAGCTAAGCTAAAGGCTAAGATAACCTAAGCTAAGCGGTCGCTCTCCTTCGATAAATATTTAACTGACAGATGTTACAGTGGAGTCAATCTTATCGAAATCTCGACAAGAAAATCATCAATTTCCCCCAAAAAACTGGGTGATTATTATAAATGCGCATAATCGAAGACTTTAAATGTTTCTTCAACAACAGGTAGCGTTTTATTTTGAAAGTAAGGACGGAAGCGCTCCTCTGTCAGAGGCGTGTCTGGTCCGCAGCGGATCAGAGACCTGAAAGATCTCAAACCTTCCGCTTTTCCTGCACTTCTTCTTCATCCAGCAGGGCGCTGAAAACAAGCCTCCTCCTAACGTGGACTCTTATTTTTTCATGCGAACACAGTTTAAGTGAAGAAACATGTGGCCGTGTTCACACTTCAGAGGGAGAAGAGGCCAGCCTTAGAATAAAGTCCACTTCAGCTGCACTGGAAACACGACAGGTAAGGCGAACAATGCTGATTAAATATCAGACAACTTCATGAGAAAATCATCAACCATACTTCCTCGTAAAAAAAAAGAAAAACATGTTCAAACAGCTCAGTTCTCTTCCTCCTTTTCTGTCTTTCTGTACTGACATACAAAACAAGATACTGGCTGTAATTCTGACAGGAGGTGTCATGTTTTAGTTTTGACCTGAATCTATGCTGTATGCTGCTGGGTTTGCACCTGCAGCAGCAGGCTGCACAGGCTCACTGATTTCACCCCCTCACTTTGGGGAAGTGGTGGAGATGTTCATGAGGAGGTCATAACGTCCATAATCTCATTTACTCAGGAAAATCTGTTCAGTTTCTAGTCTAAAGTGGAGTCAGAGGTCAGTAGAGGTGGAAGAAAACTCACTGCTGCAAACAACATGAGTGAAACATTCACTGAATGGTAGGAAAATAAACAGCCGATTAATTCAGAATGATTATAATTATTAATTATGTCAGTAAAAAACAGAAATGCAATGTATGAACTGTGTAAATTAGGGCTGGACAATATTTTATTTCAATTTTCTGATAAAATCATACAAAGAAGTGATAATAATGAGCACATGCTACCTCATATTTCTGCAGAAATCTGACCATTTTACATAAAGTCGTTAAATAAATGAGAAAACAATCAGCGCTGTTCAGTTGTCACGTATTTAGGAGTACATAAAACCATGAAGCTATTTCATATAGACTGGTTACTTATTTACTGATTCACCAGAAAGCACGCTTCACTGTGATACATATCATTATCAGGATATGAAATGACCTAAACTGCTGACAGTAAAATAGTGCTTTTACATCAATCAGCAGTTAAATGATATAATATGTGTGCATGCTCTTCTCTGTAAATACATGTCGCTAATAATATTTACAGTTACTTTTAGTTCAGTGATGTTATCAAAGCAGTAGTGGAGTGTTTTTATATTACTGTTGTTAAAAGTAAAGAAAAAGTACTTTTGCAATGCAGCAGAGAGTGAAACAGTGCAACACTGGAAGCAAAACTTCTAGAATCTTCAGACAGCAGCAGCCTCAGCTGCTCACCGTGTGTTTAAAAAAAAAAAAAAAGAGGAAATAAATGTTAAGTTTTAGTGCAGAGAGCTGCACCACTTCAGGGAAACCTCGGCCTTAATATCTAACCCAGGTTATCTATGTGCCTCTCCTGCTTCAGTCAACATGAGGACAGGAAACACATTCAGGTTTAAAGCTTTTTAATTCCAGCTCAAAACGGAGGTCTGAACGAACATTACTGGAACCATTCTGGGTCAAAGAACAGGAAGTGCTGGCTGGTTTTGGCTCAGTGATTCCTCTGACTCCATCTTTATGTCTCTTAAAGACCACACACATATATGTGTGTGTGTATATATGTATATGTATATGTATATATATACATATACATATACATATATACACACACACATATATGTGTGTGTATATATATATATATATATATATATATATATATATATATATATATACATATATATATATACATATATACATACATATATATATACATATATATACACACATGTATACAAATATATATACATACACACACATATATATACATATATATGTGTATATATATGTATATATGTATGTATGTCGTATGTATGTATATGTATATATATATCCATCCATTATCTACCTCTTATCCTCTCATAGGGTCGCAGGGGGGCTGGAGTCTATCCCAGCTGTCTTAGGGTGAAAGACAGGGTACACCCTGGACAAGTCGCCACCTCATCACAGGACACATAGAGACAGACAACCACTCACACTCACATTCACACCTACGGTCAATTTAAATTAACCAATTATTATTAGTTTTTGGATGGTGGGAGGAAGCCAGTTATGTATATATAATACATATATATATATATATATATATATATATATATATATGTATGTATATATATATATATATATGTGTATGTATATATATGTGTGTATATATGTGTGTATATGTATATTTATATATATACACATATATATATATATATATGTACATATATATGTATATATACATGTATACGTATATATATACGTGTACACGTATATGCATGTACACGTATATATATATGTGTACATGCATATACGTGTACACGTATATATACATATATAGATATAGATATGATATACAGTATATCACAGTGTTTTGTGTTGTTTTGTTGTTACATGTTAAATATGTTATGAACGTTATTCCTCATTTTTCTTTTTTCTTGTGTCTTCCTACAAATGTCAATTTCAGCTCCATCTTTTTCAAAAATAAACATTCACAGGAAACAACTTTGTTAGGATTACGCAACAGAGCTACAACAGAGCTACTTGTTTAAGTTTAGGCAATAAACTGCTTAGTTGGGTTTAGGCAAAAAATCCGACTTGATTAGTTTGAGGCAATAAAACCACTTAGTTGGGATTAAGCATTAAAATAAATTGGGATTAAACAAGACAATCTCTTAGTTAGGTTTAGACAAGACAATCTCTTAGTTAGGTTTAGGCAATAAAACTACCTAGCTCGTAGAAAACTACTAAATTAGAAAACCACTCAGTTGGTAATGGATTAAAATAGATTATCTAAATTTGGATTAGGTACGAAAACCTCTTTATTAGGATTAGGCAACAAAATCTCTCAAATAGAATTAAGAAAACGAGGCAAGAAAATGACTACATTTGGATTAAGAAACAAAATGGCTAAATTGGAATTAGCAAACAGTAAATTAGGTTTATGCAACAAAGCTTGATTATGATTAGGCAAAAAAACTACTAACTTAGAAAACTATTAAAATACTGTGTTTGAATGTAAACCAACAGGAAGTGTTAACGTCAGGAAATAATTCAGTCAGGTTCAGGCAACAAACCACTTGGTTTTAGGGTTAGGAAAATATTGTCTTGATTAGGTTTTGACAGCAAAACTACTGAATTAGAAATAGAAAAGAATGTGGTTAAGTGACGGCACACCTGAAGTGGTATGACTTAAATATGGAAGATCCATGACAAAAACTACTTGGTTAGGTTTAGGAAAAGATCATGGCTTTTCTTTAAATCCCTGCTGACACTGAGCAGCGTCTCCTGATGAAGACTACATCCATAACTTTATTTTAAGATGCTGCTGCTGTTGTTGTTATTATTGTGTGTGTTTGTCCTGCAGATTAAAGGAACACACTGAGGATTTTACAGGATTATTCTTGAGTTCAGAGAAGAAAGTTTGCAAATCGCTTCACGTCTCTGAGAGCGAAGTGACGGTGGATTCAGTTTATTTTACCACATCCTTCAGCTCGTCACCACAGAGTGAAGGTTATCATTATTCACGTCTCTGGGAAAATAATCCAAAATATCTGCTGTCGCAGGATTCAAATCCTGACTGCAGTTTCAGTAAAACTCTTTCTTCCCGTCCTGTTTCCTTTCTGGAGGTAAACAGCAGATGAGGAAGCGGCTTTTGAATGAATTTTTCCAGTTCCTTTCCTCTCTGCCTGTCATTTCCACGTCCTTCATTCATGTCGCTGCATCACATCTGAACACAAACTAACAGGAACTGAAGTAATAAATAATGTTCACTGTTTACATTCATGAAAAAAACTCAAGACTCTTAAGAAAGAAATGTCTCAGTGTGCACCATATTAGATTTAAATGATTAAATATATATGTAATATTATATATATTTTCATTTTATTTAATATTATCATTTGGGACATTTTATCCTAGATTAAATATATATATATATATATATATATATATATATATATATATATATATATATATATATATATGAAGCATTATCTAATTGTGTATCACAATAACAAGAATTAATGATAAGTCCGGTTACAACTTTATTATTTTTCTACATGGAGGATGTTAACATTTAAAGGAAGAATGTTATCATCGTCATTATTTTTTATTTTTATTGTGATTGTTTTTATTTCTCCAAATTCAGCAGTGGGTCTGTGGGACACAAGGGTTAATATTTTAATCTTCTCGCTCCATATTTATTGTTGATGTGTCTCTGTTTTATTGTACATTTCTCCACTGCCTTATAGTCTGAAATAGTTTGACAAAACATCATTCTTATTATTTATTTCATGCAGAGAGTTGGGCTGTGATAGTTTGTTTTTTTGTAGATTAAACTAATGAGATCATAAAATGTCAGTTTCTGACTAGCTGTTTCCATCTGTTTCCAGTGTTTATGCTAAGCTAAGCTAACATACTAGTCCTTTAAAAGCTCATAAAGACACATTTTAAACATTTTAAACTAGTGCTGTAACTACCAATTATTTTGTTATTGATTAAAACATTGATTTTCTCCATTAATTGATCAAGTCATAAAAATATCAGAAAATGGTGAAAAATGTGGATCAGAGTCCAAGACGACGTCCTCAGATGTCTCAGAGGTATTCAGTTTACTGTCACAGAGGATGTTAGATGTGTAATAATTTAAAAATAATTTAAAAAGTGTTTTTTAATCAGTATTTTAAATCATCTTGTGACTTCCTAAAACGCTGACTGTCTTCAAACCGCAGCTGTTCAGAATCACTCAGTTATCTAATCAGAGGAAACGCTGATGTTGTCACACGTATATTTATTGATTCATAGTCTGATAATATTCCTCCAGAAGGCAATGAGTTGTTCTCGCTCAGGGATGTCAAACACGTGGCTTGAGGCCCAGAAACGGCCCACCAAAGAGTCCACCTCGGTCCAGTTGAGGATTTTAATTATTTTTTTTTTTATAAAACACCCTAACACTGTCAAGTTTTGGGTTTTCTGATACAAATAGACCAAATTCTGTTCAAGGAATATAATATTTGGAACCACTATCAGACTAAAATCTACACAAAAAGTAAGGACAGGAAAGAGAAGCGGTCATCTTTCAGGTTTTCAGAATGAACGTGTACCTCTTGAACATACTGATGGTTTAGGTTTACCTGGTCTGACCCACTTCAGATCAAAGTGAGTTTGACCATCCTGTTCCAGCTCGTGGATTAAACATGAATCCTTTATGTCTCCATAGAAAGACTCCCCAAAACTTCAGCTGTTACCGATGGAGGCCAGAGGAAAGTACGACTTCACTGCGTCAGCAGACGACGAGCTCAGCTTCAGAAAGGGCGATATACTCAAGGTTTGCTGTTTTTTTTTGTTGTGTTTTTTATTTTTTGTAAAATGTTTCCCGCCTGTGTGACGTCTCGTTTCCGATCAGATTTTAAGCCCACAGGACGAGTGGTATAAAGCAGAGATGAACGGACAGGAAGGATTCGTACCACAAAACTACATTGAGATGCAGACGCCGCGGTGAGAGGCATTAAAAGTTGTCTGTAGTTAATAATAATATTGATGATGTAAAGTGTTTGTGTTCAGGCGATGCAGTGAGGTGAGAGTCGTGTGTGTGCGTGGTTTGCATCAGATGAGCGGCAGCGTTACTTCCTGTTTGCAGGTGGTTTCAGGAGAACGCCAGTCGCAGCGCTGCAGAAGAAGTCCTCCGGTTCAAAGACATGGGCGACTTCGTGATCAGAGGATGCCAGAGCTCCCCGGGAGACTTCTCCATCTCCGTCAAGTGAGCCGAGATCTGAGTTTAAAAAAAAAAAAAGACAGCGTGAATGGTGTTTGAGCTCATGAAGCTCTGTTTTACTAGTGATGACATCCAGGAGCTGACTTCAGAGACTCTTAAACATTTTCTGCTGTGCTTCACAGTATGATCTAGTCACAGACTGAGCTGGTTGTTGAGTTGCTGCAGTGAAACCAGGATTTCCTCTCTGATCTGACTCATCATCCACCTTCTGTGAAGTGCTGCAAACTCTGCAGGAGTGCACATATTCACCAAACATGTCTTCACTTCATCATTTCTTTACTCTCCACTCTGAGTTGTTGTTGTTTTTGTGCTGACGGACACCAGGCTCTGAATTATTCCTCCACAGCGAACCTTCATGTTGTAGTTTAGTGCAACGACCAGCAGAGGATGATCCATCAGTCAATCAATCAGTAAATCAATCAAACTTAACACACTGGTACCAAACAAGACTGATATAAAATAGAAAAGGTTATAATCATAATAGCAGTAAACCAGTGTGAAATAAAAAGTTAAATAAATTAATAGAATAATATATCACAGCATTTATACTAAAAAATAAAATGAAACAACTTTAAGACACACTGGAATGAGTGATTAAGTTAATAAGAATACTTAATAAAGTATTAATAAGATTAAACTAAGTATTTCAACTTAAATATAGTAAAATAAGTGAGTAATAAACTTTAATACAACAGAATTATTTATTAAAAAATAAAAGTAAAATGAAATAAATGTTTATAGTGATTAATAAAAATAATAAGGCAGAATTAAAGTTCACAGCTTAAATTTAATAAAATATGTGATTCATTCAGTCAAATACAATAAGCTGTTAAAACACGGTAAAAAGACCATAAAAATGAAAATGAATACAGAACCTGACAGGTAAGCAGAGTGAAAACTTTAAAAGAAGTTTATTGTTTTCTCAGTTATAACGTTTTCACATGGCTGTTCCTCCTGCAGACATGAGAGTGACGTCCAGCACTTCAAAGTGATGAAGGACAACAAAGGTCAGTACTTCCTCTGGTCAGAGAAGTTCACCTCCCTGAACAAACTGGTGGATTTCTACAAGTCCACCTCCATCTCGAAAACCAGAGAGATCTACCTCAACGACGGCAGCTCGGACGCCAGGAATCCCTCCACCAGCCAGCAGGTAAGATCCAGCACCGCTCATCACTTAAGTTAAGATAAGTGGTTTTATCAAGTCTCCTTACAGAGCATAGGATGAAATGAAGATTAGTCATCTAGCAGGTATTCTCTGGTCAAAATGTCAGAAAAAAAGAGCAGCAAACTCCCACTACAATGTTTAACAACGTCTGAAACAAGGTCAAAAATATTGTTGTTGCCAACAGTTTATTATCATAGAAGACAAAGAAATATAATAACTAGAAAATCTCCACCAAGGCAGCATTCTGAGGTCCTCCTGCAAGCCCACAGCGCCTAAGAGCTTAAATTCAATAAATTTGTGATTAGTGAAATGATAAAATACAATCAAATTTTAGAACTTTAATAATAAATATAATAATAAAATACTAATAGTCATACTCAGACATATTTACATCATCAATGTTTAGGTTTTTGAAACTTGAATTTGGACCAAAACAATGAAATAGAAAAAAAATGTGACAACCCAAATGCTATAAAATAAGTGATTTATAAAGTAGCAGGAATATACAATAAATGCTTCCAGCTTAAATTCAGTAAAATTGTGATTAATGAAATAATAGTAAAATAAATGGTTGCAGTGTAAATACAGTCAAATAAGTGATAAATAAAATAGCAAAAAATGTGACAATTTAAATGGATTAAAACAGTCATTTATAAGATAAAAATAAAAACGAGTAAATAGGTGTGTTTTCCTTCCTGCAGGTGAAGAGAGGAAGTTTACCTGAACAGCGAAGCGTCTCGACGGCCATCGCTGCTTCACCCCGCAGAGCTTCAGACCAGCCTCACAACCAGCTGGTACTCTTCCTTCAGCGCATTTCAACACCACATCATTTCAGCCATCTTTTCACCACATTTTAACAACAACCACCGAAAATGTCAACTTTTTATCAGTTTTTTTATTTAACAGTTCAGAAAATTAGTTTTCTTATGAGTGTCTTTTCAAAATAAACTGTAAAATACTGGAATTACTTTGAGGAAACATTGTGAGGTTAAACTTTGTTGGTTTGACGTGAGGCACGAGTCCTGTGTTTGTTTGGTTTTTTCTGAGCGTTTAATAATGGGATGAAGATTTCCATTACGTATCTGTTGGGCCAGCTTTTATTTTTTTAGATTTTTTTTTTTTTTATATGTTTTTTTTTTTTTTAATTTTATTTACTTTATAATGTTTTAAAAAAAACCTTTCAGGAATAGTTCTAGTTCGGTTTGAGTTTGTTAATTTGTCACCAAAGCATCATTTTCTACATTTTTCTCTTCTTTTGTCTTTTTTGTTCTTTTTTTCTTAAATAGCCATAACCTAAAAAAAAATATTATTATATTTATTTAATAAATGATTTGTTTCCTTCATTTGGAAAACAAAGAACAAAGTTGGTAAAGTATTAATTATTAATTAATATTAATTATTAATTAACATTTTAATAATAACACAAATAGTTAATATTAAAAAAAATAGGAACAATATACATTTTGTCATGGAAACATTTGCGAAAAAGGTAAATGAGGCTTGTACTTGGCTGGTTGGTAAATAGGTGGTTTAGGTTAAATAATAAAAATAAGTCATGACAAATAAAAGAATATGAATATTTTTTTGACCCAGTCATCAACTCAACATGGTGTTTGACTGCACAAGTCTAGAAATCTAGACTCACCCTAGCCGCAAAAAATATTTTTACCAAGCATTTGATGTTAAAGTCCGGCTTGCCAGGCGAGTTTGATTCTGTTTTTACTTCAAATTTCACTTGAATATATTTTTGTGTAATATCCCAGATATTATACACACATTGAATTTGTTCTTTCTGCAGGATTTGATGCCACTCAGTGTGTGGATATGTCATTCTTGAAATCATAATTGGTATTTTGGGTTGAATGTGAGTGTCAGTGTGTGTCTGTGTTTACCCACCTGCTGGAGGATCACAGCTCTCCACTGTTAGGACTCATATAAGATTTGTCTTTTGGGGTTTTTATTCAGCTGAAGCAGGAACCTGAAGTGTTTTTCCTTCTTTTCCAGGCTAAGAAAGTCGGTCTGGAGGAAAGAGCTCACACCATCGGCCACACAGGAAAAAACAGCCCCGTCACGGCGGCTCATCCTCCCCGACATCGATCTGAAACTCTCCCTCTGGTCAGCAGCCAATCACTTTGACTAAACACTAGATATTCATGTAGTGTAGGAATGTAGAGGAACAACAAGCCCTCTGGATTGAAACTTATTGACTTTTTGACCCGTAAAACTAATTTTTGGATCATTTTAAATCCTCATATTAGTATTATTATTGTTATTATGTCCTCAAATTCTTCTCAAATAAGAATTTTATCAAATCAGGTCAATTTTATTTGTATAGCCCAATATCAGAAATTACAAATTCTCCTCAGAGGGCTTTACGATCTGTGCAGGATGTGACTCCCTCTGTCCTTCACTAATGATCCTCACATCGACTGAGGAAAAACTCCTTAAAAAACTCTTTAACAGGAAAAATAAATGATAAACCTGAGGAAGAGCGACAGACAGGAAATAGATGTCATGTGTATTTTAGACAGATAAACAATAAAAACCACAAGGTTGTTGTTTTATTATTTTATTTGAAAGTGTTTCTGAGTTTTTAGAAAAGCACTCTAATAATTCAAATGGATGATTATTATTATTATTGTTATTATTATTATTTTTCTGTCTTCTGTGCCACAGAGGGCGCCCACGCTCCAGGTGAAGGCGCTGTACGACTTCATCGCAGAGGAAGACGACGAACTGGGGTTCGCCGCTGGAGACGTCATCGAGGTGCTGGATCGCTCCGACCCGTCATGGTGGAGAGGAAGGCTGAGGGGGAAGAGTGGGCTGTTTCCTGCCAACTACACCATCCAGCTGTGACCCCTGAGGAGACAGACTCTCTGCAGGCGCTGCCATATTTCACAAAGACTGACTCCCCTGAAAACCTGCAGCACATGTTCATCAGACAGGAAGTCCCTCAAACCAACGAGCGTGTGACCGTTTGACAGCAGCTATTCATTTTTAATAAAGCTCGCTGCTGATCGATCGACTGTTTCTCACATTTTTCCATCACAAAAAATGTTTGCAGTGAAATATTCAGCAGATTCTTTTATAAGTTTTGTCCAGATGTGTGAGGGAAACCAGAGCCTGCCAAAATAAAACCAGAAGTAAGGAATGTTACTTTTCACAATAAAAGATGCACTAGAGTCTGGATCCTTATATGAACCATTTAACACAATTGGTTTGGTTTTTATATCATTATAACATTTATATTAACTCTCTAAACAATATTATTCAACCATTTGATTACTGAGCTCTTCCAGATGTTTAAATGAACAACAGTTTATTATTTTTAATAAAAAAAATAATAATAGTGCACACTTTGACCCCTGATCTTCCTGATTTTCTTTCTGTGAAAAACAAATGTTTATCTACTTCACCACCATCTTTAAAACACTTTTCGTGTGGAATATCACCTGGCTTTTCTTTAGGAAACTATTACCCCTGGATCTAGCGTGCGTAAAAATCCACAACGCCAAACTCCATTCAGAAAACAGTCGATATTAGCTTTTGCTAGCTCTTACTTAGTTTACATACATGTGAGGTGACAGAGGTAAAGAGTCAGAGGATAACCATAGTCCATTTGTCAACTCGGCGTACACTTAACAGACAATATAACAGTTTTTGTCAGTGAAATTTGAATTTGTTCAACCACCGCCACGTCCGCTCGTCCTCTCCCACAGATATGGGCGGCAGGAGCGAGCTACATTAAACTGACGGATTTTTTAACTGAGTTTACATTTTTCACATTTTGCCATTAACGGACAGAGTCGGAGGGTGCAGCCAACAGTAGCCAGATAACGGCCTTTGATGTGTGACGTCACGACATTCTGCCTTTGATCTTTTGATTCAGGAGTGCACAGATATCCACTTCTGTTCATTTTCTAGGAGTTTCTCAACAAAAGCATCTGCTTTTTACAGCTAGACACTGCGACAGAAAACAGATCACCAATAATCATTTTGTCATTATTTGAGCTTACAAAACGTCAGCAATGGCTGAGGACTCGCCGCTAAAGTCCACTCCCATGATAGAAGAGCAGGACGTTCGTCTGCTGTTTGAGTCCTTTTTTGCGAAGCTGACAGTGGAGCAGCTGAAGCTGCTCAAACTGGGCACCCCTGACACCGACATATTTACATCATCAATGTTTGGGTTTTTGAAACTTTAAACCAAAACCAGGTGTCTCAGTTTCAGTACAAACAATAAAATTAAAAAATATATATATTCAAATCGGGCGGCACGGTGGTGTAGTGGTTAGCACTGTGTGGAGTTTACATGTTCTCCTCATGTCTGTGTGGGTTCTCTCTGGTACTCCGGCTTCCTCCCACCATCCAAAAACATGCATGAGGATTAGGTTAATTGGTTAATTTAAATTGAGCGTAGGTGTGAATGTGAGTGTGAGTGGTTGTCTGTCTCTATGTGTCCTGTGATGAACTGGACACTTGTCCAGGGTGTACCCTGTCTTTCACCCTAAGACAGCTGGTATAGACTCCAGCCCCCCTGACCCTATGAGAGGATAAGAGGGAGAAGATGGATGGATGTTTTATAAACCATTTTGCACTATATTGTCTTTGTCTTTACCTTTATTAATATTTTGTTATAATATTTTTCCTTAATGTACTTTTTATGCAAACCTCCTTGCCAGTCAGCTTCATTCAGATTAAGAATATAATCTCATCAAATTAAGGGTGTTAACTTTTCATGTGAGTTCAATCAATCAATCAATCAATCAAGTGCCTATATTATCATTATTATCATTATATGATGTGCATACAACTAAATCAGGAGCAGTGCTCCACTTGACAACACAGTCAGGAGTAAATAATAACAATAGATGCAGGTGAACCAGGGGTGCTAACTTCGTTAGCTACTTCCTAAGTCCGAACGAACAGCATGGAGCTGTCACTGAAGGATCGTTCAGCCAGGTTCCAACTTACATAGTACGACGGTAGTAGGAGATTTTTGCACAAGGGGAAATTTGGTCATTCTGAATGAGATACTACGTACTACCGTGGTTTCATACGAACTTCCTTCGCTTGGGAAACACACCCCAGTTGAGAAACAAACCGGAACAGGTGAGCTCCCCAAAACCTGTCTGTGCTGTACTGCCAACACCACATCTTTTCCTTTATTCTGAAAATTTAACGGCAGGAAGTCCACTGAGTGAAAACACCTGGCGGACTCACCTGTGCGCTCAGTGTCGGTTAGCAGTGGATCTATGGTAACAAGGTGTTGCAGCTGTGTGTCACTTCACCTGTTCTGACACTAGGTGGAGCTGTTGCTTCACCACTGCAGTTCATTGTTTCTGGACTGAAAACTGTCTTATAAAGTCGATTATTTCACATTTATTGACATTTTTCTCTCCAGTGCAGAAATATCATCATAACTACTGTTCATCAATCAAATCAAATCAAATCAAAAGCCTTTATTATCATTATATGACAATATGAAATTAGGAATTAGTTCATGCACATCTGCTACAGTTTTCTATTTTGTTTCAGCCTGTGTGTATCCAGTCTTTATTATATTATCACTGCTCCAGAAGAAGAAGACAGGAGCTGTGATATGCAGCCTCAGTGTTAACCCTGCTTGATATTTAAAAAAAAATCAAAACCTTATAAATCTGTGAAAGTCAAGAAAAACATATCAATCAGCACAACAACACCAGTGTAGAACTGGAAAACGCGTTTGTACTATACATTATCATTTTGTACCCTTTTATAAGACTAATGCATGACTATTCGTGGGGAATTTATTGTTTTATTTTACTCATTTAACAGTTTATAGATTCAAATCTTACATAGAAGACATGATGTGATGCATCTGTTCAGGATTAAACTGCTCAATAAAAAAACGGTAAATTAAGGTGTTAGTCAAATAACTGAAAATATTACTAAAATATCGAAAAACGTGCAGAATGCCACAAAAAACACAAAAAAGTTAAGAAAGAAATAATAATTTACAATTTACCAATTTACATTTTGCCATTAACGGAACAAAAATAATAAAACCAAGCAGGTGTTGTAAATAAGATTTCAGAAGATAACTGAGGTGAGAGGGTGCAGCCGTTGCCTAGCAACAGTAGCCAGATAACGGCCTTTGATGTGGGATGTCACGATATTCTGCCTTTGATCGTTTGATCCAGGAGTGCACAGATATCCACTTCTGTTCATTTCCGAGGAGTTTCTCAACGAGAGCAGCTGCTTTTTAAAGCGAGACACTGCGACAGAAAACAGATCACCAATCATCATTTTGTCGTTATTTGAGCTTACAAAACGTCAGCAATGGCTGAGGACTCACCGTCAACATCCATGGAACCTCAGAAGAAAGACATAAAGAGAGAATCCACCAGGATCCTTGTGGAGCAGCTTTCCTCAAAACTTTTGCTGAACTCACAGCAGAGCTATAAAATAAAAGAACCAGTCGACGTTGTGAAGAGCCTGTTTGAAAAAATCTGGAGCAAAGTCAAGGACGAGGACTATGAAGTCACTTTGGAGACGTCCAAGGCCTTCACTGATACGGTCTACAAGTACCTGTGCAGGAGGTGGGGCGGCATCTACACATTGTTTCAAGAGCTGATGGAAGACCAAGAGCTCTTTGAGGAAAAAGTCTGCTCTGCGTTCGTCGACCACCTGATGGGGCGTCCAAAAAAGGTCAACGTCTTCCGTAGGTTCTTATCAAGTGTCACCAACAGCTTCAGGAGGGTCAAGAAATGAGGCCCCAATATGACTTATTATTTGTAGAGAGTTCAAGTGATAGGTCACCATCAGACAAAGACAAGTGATAGGTCACCATCAGACAAAGACCAGTGATAGGTCACCATCAGACAAAGACCAGTGATAGGTCCCCATAGAAACAAGACTAGTGATAGGTCACCATCAGACAAAGACCAGTGATTGGTCACCATCAGACAAAGACCAGTGATTGGTCACCATCAGACAAAGACCAGTGATTGGTCACCATCAGACAAAGACCAGTGATATATATAATGTAATCCAGAATAATATAATTAAAAAATATCATTATATTATTCTATATAAATAACATGTTATTGCTGGTGCTTCAAGTAAATTTTGACACTTTGAATTCAATTATTTAACAGGGTACTCCTGCACTGTGGTACTTTTACTGAGATGTGAGTACTTCTTCCATCTCCGGTCTTCGGTCCCCCGTATGAACATGAGCGTGTATTCGTGTGTACGTTTTGCCCCGCCCCCAGGGTGTGACGTGTTGAGACGTCACCGAAAGGCGCTCGAGCCTCATGCAAGTCCCCACTCCATCCCTTCAGTGTGTCGGGTCCAGGCTGCCTGGCGGTTAGTCGGCAGACTCACACGGTTGCCGTCAAAGACCGGTTCTTGTTTCCCGACGCTTTTCGCTGCTTTTCCAGTCAAAAACGGACTAACGGTTCGTGGACATGTCTTCACTTCTGCTGCTGCTGAATAATCATTTCAGTTTGGATTTTATCCTCAAGAAAAGTGTGTTTTTTGGGGGAAAGTTTGAATCTAACTGCCGCTATTTTGAATTTCTTCTGCTGTGTGTGGGAACGTAAGGTGAACTATCTAAATCTTTGAATTTGTTTAATGGAAACTGAGATACTGTTGGAGTATTTACACACCTTTTTGTGAATTTTAATTCCTATTTTTAATTTTGTGGATGGAGAGGTGGACCAATCCCTCTGGTCCCGGACAGATTTATTCATCACCCAGCTAGCAAGCTAGCAAAGAATGCTATATTCTGGTCACAGTTTGTCGTTTTGTTGTTGTGTTTTCGTGAATTCAAAACAATAATGATTTCTGAGGAGAGAAGCAGCCACGTAAATAAACAAGCCCTGAACTTCCCAGTGGGTTTGCTGATCCGCTCCCCAAAGAAGCGACTGGCCAAACTGGGGAGGAAACCCAGCAATGGATCTGTGCAGTAAGTCCTAATAAACCTTTATTTAGCTTTGAATAACCACTGTGGAAACAGCAAATGACTGTCTGCATTGTTATTACCACTGTCTGTCTACTACTGTAAGTCACCCATAAACAGTAATGGGATTTTAAGTATTGCACTAAGTACAACTTTGAGGTTGTTATTTCCATTTCATGCTCCTACAGTCACTTCTACTTAAAGTATATTTACCTGGCAGGTTTAGGTAGTTCAGAACAAAATACAGTGGTGTAATGTTACCAAGTACTGCACTATTTTGTACTGTAAGTACTTTACTTGAATATTTCCATTATATGTTGCTGTTATTACTTTTACTTCAGTACATTTACCTGACAGATTTAGTTACTTCAGAATACATTTACTTAAGTAAAACTGAATGCAGGACATTTACTTGGAAGAGTATTACTGTAGTATTGTTACTATTACCTAAATACTTCTTCCACCACTGACAATATATAAATCAATGAATACAGTATAATATAGTATTATGTAGTATGTGACACGGAAGCATCTTTACCAATATCCTGGACGCATAATGCATACTTTTGGTACTCAAAGTATAATTTGAAAACATGTATTTGTACTTTTACTTAAGTAAATGTCTTCAACCTTCGCCTATAACTGTGGATGGTGGAGTTATCGTTAAAATAAATAATATTATCTGTTTCATGTGTCATACAGTATGTGATCAGAAGCTCCCTAAAAGCACCATAGATACATGTAAAATAAAAGTTATACATAAGGGAATTCAAGCCTTTGTTTTGTCTTTATTTCCTGATTTTAAATCTCTGTCTCGTTACAATACAGCCTGCTGTTATAAATCACTTCCTTTTTGTGGAGATAAACAGGTTTATTCACTAACAACACAATTCTCCACATGAATATATTGTGCCTTCATGAATACTCCAAGTATTTCAAAACACGTGAGATATATTTCAATTTCATATGGACTAAGATAAGATAACCCTTTATTAGTCAGATAAGATGAGGAAATTTACTCGTTACAGCAGCAAAGTGGGTAGAGGAGCAACAACAATAAGAACATCAGTAAACTAAGTATAAAAGTCTAAATAAGCAACAAACCATATGAAAAAAAACAAAGTCATCATCTAAAGAACATAAAGGAACAGAATAAATGAACCCAATGGATCAGCTGGTGTGATAAAGATAAGAGAAGTGTTTCACAGTGAGTAGTAGAAATGAACTGAAGTGATATTGTACATTAATAGATAAGAACTATAAAAAAAAATATTGCACATTAGCACCCTTTCAACAGAAGTTTTTTTGTAATTTCTATGATTATGTTTCTCACGCTATAAAAAAAGCCACTTTCAGGTGTAATTAAGCTCTAGTTTATATTTAAAGCTTGCAGCTAATCTCCTCTGTTCCCTTTAAACTTTAAAGCTTGCAGCTAATCTCCTCTGTTCCCTCTCAGGTCCAGTAACTCGGACACCAACGTCCGCTCCACGGAGAGTGTTGGCGTCCGACAGCCGGCCAAGAGCAAAATCCGCCGTCACAACAACCGACTTTCGACTGTTTTCAATCACAGCCCTAACAGCGGACGCCGTGGCCAGGCGTTCGGCGGCGGTAGCCTGGCAGGCGACCTCCAGGCTGCAGATGACCCAGCGGAGCTGTCCAGTCAGATGTCTGTTCCTGGCATCCTGAAGATCTTTGGCAGCGACATCTGTCAGGGGACGAACTACAAGAGCGTGCTCGCCACCATACAGTCCAGTGCAAAGGAACTGGTGAAGGAGGCCTTGGAGAGGTGAGAAAACCTGATCAGATACGTACTGGATCAATCAGAGAAGCAGCAGCTGTGAAAAATCAGGTACAACTCACCATCTCCCAAACCTCCTGAACTATATAAGTCTGAGATGAAGCAAAAATGGAAATGAAGCATATGTACAGTGTTATTGGTGCAGTGTTAATATGGGAATCATAAATCAACCATTTATAATAAAAAGGTGTCCAAAAGTTGTAGTGCTGTCCCCTTTTAATCACATTATTAGTCAACTAATCTGCTGTTATGATGATTTATTTCATCTTTTCACTACTTTTAATGTTTTTTCATGCCGATTGTCCAAGAAAGTCATGAGTACATCTCTGGTAAACGCCACATTTGAAGTGGTGTTTTTGTGTGATGTTTTCATCTTGTATCAATCATTGATCCATATTATTAATTGGCACAAAGTACAGCTGAGGCTGATGGAAATGTGATTAAACCATAATACTTGACAAATTGAAGGTATGACATGATGATGGAAAAGTCCTTTTTTAACTGGAGGGAAAGTCAGAGATCCATCAGATTTGCTACAGGTCATCCTGAGGAGAACACAAATGTTATTCCTAAATGTCATACCAATCAGTTCAGTAGTTGTTGAGATATTTCAGTGTGGGCAGACACCTCCATGCAGTAGTTAAACTGCCTAAAAACAGTTGGTTGACTTAGTTCCTGTGGTCCTCTCCAGGTACTGCCTGGAGAAAGAAGACGCCAGCGAATACGTGCTGTGTGACGTGATTGGCCAGACAGGCGCTGATAACCAGTGGAAGCGGGAGTGTTTCCGGGTGGTGGGAGACAACGAGAAGCCCCTCATGCTGCAGTCGCTTTGGAAACCCAAGGAGGGCTTCGCCAGGCGCTTTGAAATCCAGCTGAGAGCAAGCGTCGAACAGCAAAGTTTAAAGGACAGGGACACAGTCACAGCAGGTATATTAGCCTTGGCTAACACCTTCATAGTCCCTCAGAGACCATTCATACTCTCCAGTACAGCTCACATCCTCATGGGTAATCAATCACTCAGCCTCTGTGGCGGCGGCATGGGGAGCCTTTATTCTTGTCACTTATTGCAGCCTAACAGCCTTCATTGTCCAGCTTATCACCAGCCAGAACAGGGGAGATGGCAGGCATGTGAGAGAGGTCAGGAGGAAACAAAAGCAGCAGTGAGGGACAGAGGAGGTCAGCAAGGCTCCGCTCTTATCTTTGTTTTATTGCAAGGGCCCATCACGGAGGCCAGAGAGTGACCGCTCACTACCTGAGCTCACTTCCTGTTCACTGGTGAATGTTCAGCCCCGTTCACCTCTCCCTGCCTTTTGAATCAACATCGGTCTTTGTGCTATTTTGCTTTGTTAAATTATACTTTTTGTGAGTTACTTATGCATTTAAACTCAGGTAGAGTGATTTTATTAGTCTGGTTTAGATGTTGAGCTTTAAAGCAAGAATCAGACAGTTTGGGAAATGTGTTTATTTGCTTGTGTGAAATGAGAAGATTGACACCACTCTCATATCTGCACAGTAAATATGAAGCTGGAGCCACTTAGCTTAGCTTAGCACCATGACTGGAAACAGAGGGAAACAGCTAGCCTGACTATGTCCAAGGGTTTAAAAAAAACAATGATTTCATTTTTATTTTAATCAAAAGGGTCTATTACAGGCATTCTTTTTATCAAATAAAAACGCTAACTCTAATTTGTGCATTTTCAGTGTAATGCTTCGCTATTGTTTCATTAAAATGAATTTCTCTTCTGCAACCTTATTGATTGAAAGTAGCAGGATAGTGGGCTGTTAAACTGAAGAGGAGAGAAATCAGCAGTGTGGTCTTTTTTCATGGTGTCTTAATTCATGGTAAGGTGACCAGACGTCCCCCCATTTCCAGAGACAGTCCCTGTTTTGGATGATCAGTTCCTGGATAAAGGTTAAATTTCAGCATTTTACGAGAAAAAAATGTTGCCTGTGGACTCGAACAACAATTATTACGGTAGCCAAATTTTCATCTTGGTGCATCCCTAATTATTACGGTAAAAAAAAAAAAATCAACAAACAAATTTTTAATGGACGACCACAGGAAAAAGCTAGGGGAAACACTGATAATGCCATGCAAGTTCTATCATGATACCAGTATTGGTGAATATCAGTCAAAGCCCAGGTCTGTCCGGTCTGTCACGCTGGTGCAGAACAATGTGGAAAACACCCACTTCCACAGCTGATAAGAGCGGCGGGGCTGCTGGGTGTGAAGCCGGGGCTGGCTGGACATTCCTCGGTGCTTAACGGCTCCAAACGAGCTGAACAGTGTTTGTGTTGCATCAGGCCGACAGAGCGGCTGCTGCTGCTTCAGATAGAGAGCAGCCGCTCACATCTCACTTTCCCTGCACATTTCCTCCCTTTCCTTCTGGCTGTGTTTCATTTGAGTTTCTGCCAGAGCAGCGAGACGGACGACTGATTGACCAGAGTGACTCCAGGGGGGATTTTGTGGTCATTTCATCTCTGGGGATCAATATAAATACTATCATAATTATAATCTTAAATTTTCATTTACTCCAGTAAGAGCTCAACAGATGAAAACTGTCAAAGATGCAAAAGCTTAAGGAATATTTGGTGAAAAAGGTGTTTTTAGAATGCTCTTCAGTTTTAACTGAATTATTCTTGTCTTTTATATATATATATATATATATATATATATATATATATATATATATATATAAGACAAGAATAATTCAGTATATATATATATATATATATATATATATATATATATATATATATATATGTGTGTGTTGATCCTGTCAGGAAGCACTGACATTATTTAAGTTATTCCTCTGTCACAGATTTTATAATTAGCTGAATTAACTCTAGATGAAAAACCTAAAGGTTTTAGTGACCAAACTTTCTGTTATTTATTAAGTTTTTATTTTTATGTAAATGTGGAAGGTGATGCTGAATTGTTTGATTGCGTTTATGTTTTTCTTTCATTTTGTGTCTCCTGAAAATAGTCAGGAATTAAAGTGAAGACGCTATAATAAAGCCTTTTTGGTTAATCTTTAGCTCTAGGTGTAGTATTTTGCTCTGCTCTTTCTACACATCTGCTCTGTATAATAGTGAACATATTATGAATGGTCCGGTTCAGTTTTAACCCATGGTCTTCTTGTGAATCCAGGCATCAACGCTCAGGCCCGTAAGCTGCAGAAGAGCCGCTCCAGAGTGACCTCGCTTTTTGTGGATGGCAGCGGCGAAGACGTGGACGGCCTCGGCATCTGGAGGAGTCTGAGCGAGATGGATCTGTCCGCCATGGGGAAGGAGGCCGGCCGGGCCCGGCAAAGCGCGCTCAGGGAGGATGCTGAGGCCGAGGCCGACAAGGAGGTCCTGCAACTCGGCATGGAGAAGGAGGAGACGGAGAGCAGCGACGACAACACCACCCAGTACTCCATCCACCCTCCCTTTGACTTCCCATACTTCCTCCTGCTGCAGGGCTACAACCACAGACAGGTGACAAACACACCTGTACTAAATCACTGTACTTTATTTGCAATATGCTGTCAACTTTATCAGATTCACACTATTTTCATATTCGGAGTAACAGAGGAGTATTAGTGTGCATGGAAATGTCTACTAAGAACAGCTCTAGTAATTTAAGGTCATAATAAAGGCATGTCATGATGCACAGCATGTGTATCTGTGGATTAAATTGTTGTGCTGTAGAAGGGAGATGGTGTAATAGGTCATTGAAGGCCTCCTTGAGAGTCCCTTGGCAGGCTGAAGATAAACACAAGAGGGTGTAAACAGGTACACAAGTGTTGGATTGAATGTCTTAAGAAAATCCAGAGGGGAAGGAAGCACTGTGGATTTGGCTGTGGAAGTGGACAGAGGTGTGTCCACAAGTGTCCTCTGTCATCACGTCCCAATGAGAGGACATTCAGTCTGTTTAAAACCAGGAGATAACCCTGATTAAAGACACTGTGGAGGAGGATAAACTGCACAGAAAGCTATTCTTAGAGTATATAAACTGAGTGAGAGGTGCTGTAATCCACACACCAGTGTACAGATCTGCTCCACCCCCTCATGATGTGTGACGGACATTTTTCCCAATAAACCAGGGAGTTGGGCTGCGGTTGGTTAGTTGGTTGTTTCCCAGAAACATGAAGCTCTTGTTGTTTATCTCCACTGGTGGAGATCTGCTGACTGGGCAGGATGCTGGTCCTGGTAGCGGTCCTGGTCCTGATCCTGGTAGAACCCCAGCAGGACTAATCTTACCCTCCAACAATGGATCAGCCCAAAGCAAAGGAAGGAGGGGGTGGGGAGAAGATAACAGGAAGTGAGAGCTTCTGAGGAGCCAGTTATCTTTAAAGATACTCAAACCAGGTTGAATTTTCCAGAACTGTGAATGAATATGTTCCTTCAACAACCTTTGTTTCCATGACGACAGGACAACAATGACTAACTGTGACTATATCAACATGCTAAATCCAAGACTAAAATTTAGTTAATTTTAGTTAAGATAAAGTTAACAACAATACAATTATTTTGATTATATTCATAAAATGTCAGAAGGTATTATTTGACCAAGACACCAAAGAAGATGGAACCAGCAAATGTCTGACATTATTGATTATCCACAATAATTGCCTATTAGTTTGCTACTTATCCACTTATATCGTTCAATCAATCAATTGTTGCTGATCTAAAGAAAAAAAACAAGATTATAATACTTATATCCACAAAGTTAAAACAGCTAACAACAGTAATAAGAGACCTTTAAAGACATTTATTTCATAAAAGAAAAATCACATTTAAATAGCTAATAGATAAAGTAAGAAGGCATAAGATACATGACTGAATATCCACTTTATTCGGTATACATGTTTACTTGGTTTTACACTATGCTAAGGTGTTTTGTGTTGTACTTGGTGCAGCACAGATGATTCCATATCACGACTAACAGTCTTAATGAGGCGACCTCCGGGTCACGGACACCAGCCCTTCGCTTAGCACCTCTCCTCACGCTGCTAACAGGCCGATCACTGCTGGTTCCTCTCCAAAATGTTACACAAAGAAGTCAAATCCCTTCCTACACATTGGCCTTCATCAGGAAACTGCTGCCAAATTAAGAGGGATTAAGTAGAGTTGATGTGTGAAGAGAAAATAAACCAGTGAGTATTCAGATAATAGTTTAATTGTTGAAGTGATTTTCAAGGTTCCAGCTTCTCCAATGTGAGAATTCATTGGTTTTTTTTCTTGTCTTTAAACATCTCGGGGTTTTGGACTGTTGGCTGGACAAAACAAACAATTCAAGGACGTATTATTTATTTTTTGTATCGTTTTGTAGCTGAAATGATTGAATGATGACTTCTTTAAAGGGTGCTGCTCAGTGTGGTTGTATGATGTTCTCCTCTATAATCGGTAGAAACAGACAGGAGTACCAGTACTAAAGAAAAGAAGGACAGCACATTTTAGACACCTTGAATAATATTATTATTTTCACTGCTTTACCTTGCTGAATGTATAATCTAGGTTCTCTTTAAAGTCACCAGACTCCATTCACAAAAATAGTAATTTACCTTAATCCAAAATAACCAAAATTAATTGCTGGCTGCAGAACTAAAATAACACTGTTTTCTTTTCAGGATTTTGTCATCTACCTGATGAGCGGGACCACCACCATCTTCGGCTGCTGCAGGGAGCACTGTAACGGAGAGGACGAGGAGAGGTTAAAGGTCGACATCCTCCTCTTTGCCCCTGATGTGTCGCCTCAACACTGCTGCATCAGACGCCTGGACTCCAACATCCAGACCTCCACAGGGGAGCACAGAAAGACGCTGACGATGCTGAAGCCTCTCCACGGTGCGCCTGTCACCAGGAATGGTTCCCTGCTTAAAGAGGAGGTGGAACTGAACCCTGGGGACTTGGTGGGCTTTGGGAAACACTACCTGTTCATGTTTAAGGATCCTACCAGCCCATCAGGATCCCTGCAGACCCCTCCGTGGATGACCACACTCTGCCCGAACTCTGATTCAAAGACATCTTGTTTGTCATGCGGTTCCTCTGTAGGGGTCAGGAGGCTCCAGAGGAAGCCTCTACCGCCTCGTTGGAGGGACCTGGAGGGCACTGAGGCTTTGGTGAGCTATGAGCTGGAGCAGGAGGAACTGGTACTGCAGGAGGTTCTGGACATGGTGGACCCCAGTGGGAATGAACCAAAGCTGACCCCTGCTTTCCTGCTGAGCCTCTGCATCCAACACTCAGCCTCCACCTTTGAGCTGATGCACTTCAGACAGCTGCTGCTCCGGATCGCCAGCCAGATCCAGCTTCTTATGTGGGTAAGGATGAAGGCCTGTTGTTGAGATGTACGCTAACATCATCCCAAATGTTTCCAACAATTTTCAGAGAAAGCTATAAATGTAATCGAGGTGAACTCTTGGTCACCTCTCAGTGATGTCATGTCATAAAGTCACTTTTTAAGCCACATTTTTCGGTCTACACGTTTTAGATCTTGGTAGTGTTCAACTGGATATTTGAAGGATTTTTATAGAAACAACAACATTTTTTTAATATGAAGCTGTTTTTTTCAGTTATTTTAGTGGTTTTAATGAGTTTGTTGTGGAGAGGAGGAGACCTCTGTGGTAAAAACCTCCTGAACCATGAACATTGATCAAGAGAAGCTGACTGATATGAGGACTACAACTCCCATAATTCCAAACTGCGTCAACACAAAACCAAACTCCATTTGTTCTTATAGATACCACTGACAGACCTATAGCGGCACAATATACTATGTGTATACTATATGTATGTTTTAGGGTGTCTTGCCTTCCAGAAGATGAGAAAAATCATTTTTTAGACAGACATGATGTTGTGGTGCGTAATTGTTGTTTTTTACACCTCAGTTACTCCTCCTCACCCTCAAAGTCACATTTGCAGGCCCACTCCTCCTAAACGTCTCAGTACGCCTCCAGTGTGAAATGTAAATTTTGTTGCAGGAAAACAGCTATTTGGGGTTTGGTATGGGTGTATGCATATGTGTCATCAAGGTTGTATTTAATGTGCATAAGATGGATGATGTTTGCTGGTAAGGTGTGCATGAAATATTTTCTTTACCTACTTCTTAGGCGAAGACAAAGGAACTTGCAGCGATCCAGCCAGAAACGTGAGTAAATAACTATAAATACATGACAATGAGCTGAACAGCAGCAGCTGCTGCCTGTGATGATATATGACACCTCTGGTTTTACTGTCGGAATAAAAGAGCAGTTAAGGTCTGATTTTACAACTATTTGCTCCTCCAGAAAACAATGAGGGTTTTTTTTTAAATGCAGGTTGTGCAAAGAGAGATTTTCCCACAGTCTCTTCTTTAGGAAAGAAGACAAGAGTTTTCTCATTTCACTGTGACTGCCTCAACATAAACAGAAGTGAATGTCAGGCAAATATTCAAAGAGCAGAAGTGAAATGTGACTGTAAAATACTGTCATAAAAAGTTCACTTATTTAACAGAATACACAAAGTAAGTAATTATGGTCATTTCTCCACTTCATTTAACACCTGTTAATTTACTCATTCACACATCAACTGTTTTTTTTCTTAGCGTTTACTGTGGTTTTGACTTCTTTGTACTTGTCTCCTATTATGAGCCTGTAACATATTTTGCTCTGCTGCTGGTAGACTGATCACATGCTGCAGTTTAGCCAGATAAGGAGAGGATTCCCTGGGTATGATGTACTTGCTTCATAGTGCAAGCCTCCTTTTGTATATTTAATTAAGGAAACATTAATTAATTTATGTAGGGCTCATCACCCAACAAGCACCAGGTTAAGAAGATGATTTTATTATTGACACTCAGTGGTCAGCAGATCCCAAACACACAGGTGAGGTAATGCTAATGTCTTCTCGTCAGGAACTCCAGTGACGAGCAGCAGCCTGAGCCTCTCCAGCTTCTCAGTGTGGAGGAGCTGATCCCAGGTCTGCAGCCTCTGGTGCTGTGGATGGCCAACTCCATCGAGCTGCTGCACTTCATCCAGCATGAAGTCCCTCAGCTGCTGCCATGGAGGCAGGACCAGGAGGACCAAGGTGCACAACAAGAGCAACAGTGTGGCCTTCAGCTGTATTATTATATGTCACTGTTGGTTTTTAACTCGTCTTTGTCTGTGTCGTCAGCTCTGTTGGACCCTGAGATGTCCTCCACTCGGGCAGCCTGTGAGGAAGCCATGACGGTCCTGGAGGAAGTCATCATGTTCACCTTCCAGCAGTCTGTCTACTATCTAACCAAGGTTGGCCGCCGCATACATTCATACACTAACACACAGCACACACTCGCTCATATAGAGAGCTCAGCATGTTTCACATCCTTTTGACCTGTAAAATCTGAGTGCCGGTCACATGTGAAGCAGGAAACTGGACTGAGTAAACACCATATTCTGTTTTCATTGAGTATATTCCAGACAGAAAACACAAGAACAGAATGGAAACTGTCAGTCAGGAAAGGCCTGTGAGATAATGAGCAGGTTGTCTTTTCCACCGACTGGAATATAAACAGAAAGACAATCTTGTCTCCCAAGGTTACGCTGGTCTCAAAACAAAACCAGAACGCCTGATTTGGTGAGAACCACTGTACGAATATCTGAGCTCCTTTTTAGTTCTGCAGTCACACCCGTGAACTGTTTAAAATGCATTTACAGAGCAAAGTGTTTGACACAGAGGCTGAATTAATCAAAACAAAAATAAACTATTTCAAGAGTCAAAATGTATTTTTTTTATTATGCTGATAATTAACAGGACTCGAGCTGTAAAAACTGAGCAGAGCTCTTCAGGAACCTAAGGGCGATCATGGTCCATCATGGGCCAAAGTCCAAAGCTATTGACCTAAAGTGGAAAAATGACATCGCTAAAGACATAAAGTATTTGTTCTGCCAATTTAAATGCAAAAAGTCATGAAGTAGAAAGTAGGATAGCACGGCAGCATGGCAGTAGACTTTTCAAGACAGCAAGGAGGCAAACAGGACACCTATTCATTTGAACTGATTTCCATCCAGTGTTTGACACATGACAACCAGAAGTGACCTGTGAGGGTGGAGCTAAGAACAAGCAAACACTGATTAAGACATATTAAAATTCAGAGACACAACAAATCAAAGTAGCCTCATCCTAAAGCATCCTCCGCTTTATGGTCTGTTTGACTCTAAATGGGACCATAATTTACTAAATGAACGTGAAGACATGAAAAACTGGAGACTGAGCCCATAAAAACTCATGTTTATGATGTTTACTGAGGGAATGAATCAGGGAAGTAGGATCATATTTCTATTTTCTGACTTCCTGCCTGCCTGATCTGACATCCTCAGAACAACTAAAACAAACCAAAGATTGTGTGTTTCACTTGGTTTAAAAATGATAAGGGATGTTCAATTATCTCAACAACATCCAAACTAAATGTTAAAGGATATATGAGGACAATGAGATGGAGCCTCCTACATGTACACCACAGCAGACAGATGATTTCTACCACTCTAATGCCTGAAAAACTACAGTAAGTCTGGAAATGCATTCTAGTGTGTGTCTGGATGTGCTGTGACACACCCAGACTAGATTTATGTGACTTTAACCATGTTGCAGATGCTTATTAAAGGCTGTCTGGATCATGCAGAAACACACCACCCTGCTCAGAGGCTGTTTGAGGAAGGAAGCAGGAACAGCCTGTGCTGCTGTAGGCATATTTCAATAACAGACATTTTACTGGAGAGTTTTGCTCCCCTGACTAAAAAATAAACCTTCCTTTCATGCAGCTTTCTTCAGTTTGCTGTCACGTTTATTTGAGGCTTCTTAATTGAGCAGTTCTAACATTGTTTTTTAAGTATATATGTATATTCAAGTGTATTCTTTATGTTTTTGAGTGTTAGTAGTCACTAGTTTTCCAGTGGGGAAAAAAAAAGATGTGTTTCCTGCAGGGGAAGATAAACTTTCATCAGAGAAACACCCAACAGTTTCCTGTGAAATATAAGACATCTTTTCATCACTTCTTCTTTTTATTCTCTCTTTTTTTAAAAACAGAAAATAAATAGAACATGGCCTGATGGGGCATTAATGGGACAATAAGAAGGAAGTTTCACAAGAGCCCATACAGATGTGTAGAGTACACTGTGTAATATGTGTTTTAAACACTATTAACTGTCTGTGGAAATCCTTAAGCATCGGCTGTATCCATGGTAACCGATCAGCACCTGAAGATTTTCCTCAGCTGACCTGTCATCGCCTCAGGTGTTCAGAGTCATTGTTGTCTTTATGGCATCTTTCTGTTTGCCTGAGTCCAATATCTTAAGAAAGTGTGTGTGTGTGTGTGTGTGTGTGTGCGTGTGCGTGTGTGTGTGTGTGTGTGTGTGTGTCAGATGATGTCATACTGTGTGGAACAATGACCGAACTGTGATGATGATAAGAGCTGACCCTGAGGCCTTCAGTAATAGGGACCATTCTGCAGTGTTTGCAGTTAACTGCCTTGTTGATCCTCCTCTTATTTATTTACGTTTTAGTGTTGGGCTACAACTAAGGAACATTTTTCTTTATTGATCAGTGTGTGGATTATTTTCTAATCTCATTGATCAATCGCTTGATCTTTAAAATGTGAGAAAATATTGAAAAATGTTGATCACAGATATTTAAATGTCTTTTTGGTCAGATATTCAGTATATTCATATTACTTGGGTGAATGTTTTATCCTTATTATAAGTGTCAGTGCTGTAGAAATGATGTGAAGTATCAAAATGTTTAATCCAGGGTGAAATACACACATCCTGTGATCACAAACGCTGTTTATGTGAATGACATCAGCTGGCAGGAAGTAGCGACACAATTTGCTAAAAACTGAGCATTTCATCTAGCATGAAAACATGTTCTAGAAGAAACACAAAATAAAAGTATGAACCTGAAAATGAGAAACAATATGGGACCAAACTTCTTGAATATACTTGTGTCTTCAAATGAAAGTTTTAATCCTTGTTTTGGGTCAGTAAAATGGCTGCCAGATAGTGTCTTTAATCCCTTCAGCTGGCTTTTTGTGGTGAAACCCAATATTTCCTGCAGAGTTTCTTGAGTGGTCTGTGAATGCCTTCCTCTCTTTGAGTCATTATGTTCTCTCCTGAACAAGAAGAGACAGGAAAGGAACTTTAACTTACCGCTTCATATCATGTTGTGGTTTATCAGTGGTTATCCATCCCTCTCCACAGAACATGTATTCGGCCCTGCCTGGTCTGCTGGATGGGAACCCGTTCTCAGAGGGCGGCCAGCTGAGAGAGCCTGACGGACTCAGCGGCATCCTGGAGGTGCTGAAGGAGGCGCTGAAGCTCCTCTCCACCTTCCAGGTCCATCCAGACATTTCACTGCAGCTCTGCGCCTACCTGTTCTTCTTCATCAACGCATCGCTGTTCAACGCCCTCATGGAGAGAGGTGACGCTTCATTAAGGAACCTGCCTGACCTCTTTCAGCTTCGCTCCAGACTTAATGTCAACAACTAGTGGGAAAAAAAAACATTCATGGTTCCCAGAGGATGAATCTCTGACTTTTCCTGTAGCGATATCACCATCATGAGGCCAATATTTGTGGTTTTAATTGAATTGTTTCGACACATATTAGATTGGTTAAACATTTAGGGCTGCAGCTAATGATTATTGGCATTGTTGATGAATATTTTGATTATTTTCTCAGATAATTAATTGTTTGGTTGGTTGATAAAAATGTCAGAAAATGGTGAAAAATATCAAAATTTATGTAAAAGTCAAAAGCCCAGGACATCAAGACTTTTTGTCTTAGCTATGTTGAACTTCCTGTGCAGGCTGAAAGCATTTAGAGTAAAGATCACTTAAGCATTTGACTGTAGCAGGCTATTATCATTAATACTATAACTACTATCACATTTTAACTTCTCTTATTACATGTCTGCACTGCTGCTGAATGTAAGAACAACATCAGTATCATGTCTAATTTTGACTGATTTGTCCTTCAGGGTCGGTCTCTGGGTTCTTCCAGTGGTCCCGAGGCGTCCAGATCCGGGCCAACCTGGACCTGCTGATGGACTGGATCCAGAGCATCGGTCTGGGCGATCTGGCCAACCAGTTCTTCCAGAAGCTTTCTGCTGCCGTCAATCTGCTGGCTACACCCAAAGAAACCCTCCTGCAGGTCAGAGGACATCCGTCCCTCCTTTCCTGTTTGTCTCTCGGTGGACGGGTGCAGCCGCTGAAGCCGAGTCATGTTTACGTCAGCATGAACGTTTTCATTGTCTCAGCGGTGTCATTGGTTAAGTGTGTTTATGAATCAGGTGCAAAACGTTTCACTCCAGCCTTCCCTCTGCAGAAGAGAAAGTCCTGCTCTTTTCTACAGCTTCTTATTGATTCACTGCAACCTTTGAGTCAATTACAAAGTAAAGAAAAGACAAACAATGATCATTTAAAATGATTAAAATGTATTAGTCGAGGTTGAGGGACTTAGATGAGGGACTTAAATGTTGTGAAAACTGTGACTCATAATGTCATAGAGTCTGTGGGATGTTATGGTTAATGGTTATAGTAGCGCTGATACTCAGATATGAGGAAACGGCCTGCAGGAACAAAGTAAATACACTAAAATCATCAACTCATGACGTCAAGGTGCTAATGAATTACTTATACCCTTTTAGCCGGAGTACCTAGTTGATATATTATCAGCTTAAATCATATCTAATCTAAGACGTAACTGGAAACATTGCCCAGAGCTCGAATGGCATTTTAATGTTCAAAGATTAAAGGCATTTCAGCACATGAATAACTCAAACTTCTTTATCTCTGCTTTCACTCGTGTCTTTGCTGCTTGCCAACTTAACATTTAATCCTTCCTTAAACACACCGTTCTCTTGGTTACCCTTTCAAATCCTGTTTACACTTCACACCGCAGAAGGAAGCTGAGCTCCCAGCTGCTTATCAAACAAGAGAAACCAGCCAAGACGACGATGAGAAACAAAACCTTTTCACACCTGGAAAGGTGATGATGCACTTTTATGTGGTGAAGCCTCGAGGGCGCCGGTGCCAGTTTTACTGAGCTACAGTATTTCTGCACACAGGTCTGTGAATGATATAAGTTAGTTTTGACTAGGAGTGTTGCGATACAACTTTTCACTTCCAATACGTTACCGATATTGCAGCCATGAGTATTGACCAATACAATGCCAGCATTAGTCAAACATACTTTTATTACTTATTTTGCAGTATGGACTGTTAAAAAAAGGCTTGATCAAGTGAAATTAATAAATTGTAACTTTAAAATAAGAATATTCTATAATTTATTGTAATAAATAAAATATAAATTAGAAAACACTGAAAAATAACCTCGGTAAATCCAATCGGACGATATCAATATGGGATTGGGACAGCCCTAGTTTTGACTGGATGCAATGAGCCCAGCTGTATTCATATGTGATCATTTTAGCCCCCATAGATGAGCTGTAGTGACCTCCAGCTTGCTATACTTCTACTGTAATGCTGTAAGACCTTTAGTTCTGATTTGTGATTGGATTGTAAGTTGATTTGACAGAGGAAGCTGCCATGTTTCACACACCTGTTTCCACCGTATGACTCTCCCAGCACCAGCCCTTCCCTCCTGATGCAGCTGCTGCTGGTTTTTACTGTGTCCCTGGCATGAGGTCACTTTGTGGTCTGCAGCAGAGCACACGCCCTCCACTGACTTTAACATCTGGGGTTCTGGGCTTTTAACAACTCAAGTGGCTCAGCTGTAAATTACACTAGAGGGATGTGGCGTCGCCCGTTTTGCCAGCAGCAATGCGACTTCTCCAGGAGTTATTTTTAGCTGCCAAACATTAAATGTCAGACATAACAAACAGGAGACATTTTTGAGTCTCTGCAGTTTCTAAGCAGCATTTAAACTTTGCCTTCAGCGTGTTATAAGACATTGGCATGTCTGGGCTGGAAACAGCCTCGATGAACAACATCACATCACATGAACGCTGTTTCCAGTCATCAAATATTATCTTTCACATCTCATGGTAAGAAACCTGAGACACTGATAATGAGATGTTTATTCTTCTCAGGCGGCACAGAACAAGAAAGAAGTGTTGATTATAATTCTCACCGTTTATCGGAGTGCAGAGTAAACGCAGAGTTGAACTGAGAAATATTTTCCCAAGAGGCTTTGTTACTGCAGGGATAACAACTCTGTACTAGCTTGTATATTTGGTTTACATGCTCTCCATGCAAATGAGAGAGTAGCAATGACTTTGTGTACTTTTATAGAAACAGTCATGATGGGAAAATACTCGTTTCTTTCTCCTGGTTATTCTCACAGTGACTACAAAGAGCTTCTCTGACGTGTTCTTTGAGACTTTACTATCCTGCATTTTAGGTTATTGTGAATGAGGTTATTTTATTTATATATTTTTATTTGAAGAAAGGACAGGCAACTGTAACATTACGTAAAATAAAAAAGTGAGAGCGAAAGGAACCGCCTGACCCTGAGCTACTTGTTAATTTTTGTGTTTGTGTTCAGTTTATAATCAGAAAGAAGATGCTGAATGTTTTGGTCCAAAGGTTTTCTATTTTAGGTTAGATTAATGAACTATGGGTTAATGAAGTGGCTTCATGTAACGGACATTTGTTTCACAGAGGAGAAACTTTTGGGATTATTCAGTTTCAGTTTCCATTAGAAATGAAACTAACGATTTTTTTCATTGATCATTATTTTTCTCGACTAATAAATTATGAATTGTCAGAAAATGGTAAAAAAAAAAAAACATGCATCAGTTTTTCAAACCAATTTATCGATCATCAAAATAGCTTCAGATTAATATAACCTTTGGAAAATAATTGATTAATTGTTGCAGTTTTTACTGCAGTTTAGTTGAGTTTTACTCGTATAACTGGTGCAGCACTTTGAACTGTAAGTAACTGTAATCTTTCGTCCCACATATCATCATCTGGAAACCTCACATGAAGGCCTTTATTGTTTCTGCCTATTCAGACATTCAGTTTATCTGCACTGACAGTGTTGCATTCATTCACATGAAACGTGAAGATATCTGAAAAAGTACTTAAATTATATTTCTTCCCTCAGCTCTTAGAGGGAGGAAAAAGCCCCCCACAGATAAAGCTCTCGTTGTTTGTTTCATGTCGTCCAGGCGTCCTGGGCTTCTCTCCGGGCTGAGTTTTCAGCTCTGAACGCCGCTCAGCTTCACCACATGTTGAGAGAGTACAGCTGTGGTAAAGGCCGTCCCACCGGATGGACGCCGTCACCGGCCGACGCACAGGACGCCACCAGGACAGGTGAGTGACGTCGACATACCGTCCTAAATACAACAAAAAAAATGTCATAAAGGCTTTTGATTTGATCTGATAATATTACTATATCTTAAGGTTTTTCATTTTTTAATTTCCACAGTTTTTTTTATATGTAAGACAATTTGTGTGATTATTCACACTTTTTTATTTATTTATTTGTTTGATATTTTTCACTTTGACTCTTAGAAGATGAAAATTACTTTTTATGTTTGATTAAAAAAATCAAGCTAAAAAAAAAAAAGTACAATCAATCACATGTTGGTGTCATCTGTTGGCTGCTCCCGCTAGATGATGCCACATCTGAAATATAATCCTATTATCCATATATTTGATTTGATATCTGAGTTTGCCTGTCCTCTAGTTTCCTGTCAGACCTGTCACCACCTATTTTTGCCTTTACTTCCACCCTGCTGTGTCGAAAACAATAACTGCCGTCGACTGATCCAGCATCAGTCCTGTTCTTTATTTACAGCCTTTAATTAGGTGTTAATCCAGATCCAGCAGGGTTGAGTTTCATGGGAAAGCTGTAATGAAGCTCAAGGTCGTTTGTGACAGACGACCTTTCTTTCCTCCTGCAGCTGACATCCTGGAGAGCTTCGACAGCCACCCGCCGCTCATCCTGCCCAGCAGTACGTTCCACCTGGAGCTGGGGAAGCCCGTCACGGATCCCGCTCTGTTCGAACAGCTGGCACATCTGCAGGAGTTCATCCGCCGACTCCCCCGCGGCGAAACCCGAGCCGGGCCCGACGTGAAGGAACAGGTAACGAGCCCTTTGACCTCAGAGCAGGAAGTGAGGCACCTTGATGTTTCTACATCTGTTCATAGTTGGCTTTACTTTCCTCAGGCTCTCAGTGGGACGACCACAGACAGCCAGTCTACGACCTCTCCCTCCGTCAGAGTCTTCCAGGATCCTGCCCACCAGGTGCTCTCCGACCCCGAGGTAGACCTGAACCTTACCCCCCCATCAGACCCGGCTCAGGCCCGGGGATCTCATGGGGACCTGAGCAGCTGTGAGGCGGTCCTGACCCAGAAGCTGAAGAGCCTGGAGCTGCAGAACACCCTCCCAGGAAACACCGACACAGGCTACCATAAGAGCCTGGCCCTGGACCCGTCCTGCCTGCTGACACCACCCAACACCCCACAGGGCATGGAGCTGGACGAGCTGGAGGCCGATCTGCAGGAGGGCGCCCACCAGCAAAACAAAGGTACCTGAAGAAACCAAAGATGTGCACAGAGAAACTTTCATCACTGATGGTGTCCTCTCAGGCTGGACCAATCAGAGCAGCTGGATAAGATGCTCTGGTCTAAAGAAGAGAGAATCATCCTAGAGTTTAGAAAAGAATTTAATTCTACATTGTAGAAAACAGAAAATGAAACTATGTTAATCAGCCTAAAAAAGGTTTAAATGGCAAAACAAACAAAAGAAAGAAGGAAAAAATTAAAATCTAAAATATTATATATATTATATTATTACATCTCTAATTGATTAAAACCACTAAAATCACTGAGTAAAGCTGTGTAGATGTAGATGTAAAACGTCTCTGAGGGGCTGCGAGTTGAGCTGCAGCTAACGTTAGCTCAGCTAGTTTCACTGACAACTTCAGATCCAGATGTCTGGTAACTTAAACCCTTTGTCTTAAAATGTAGTTTTAATTACCAAAATCTGAAAAGTGCATTGTAAAAATGTGGCTTCAAACTGGATGAAAAGTAAATTTATGGACAGCATCCAGTGAAACGCACCGTAACCGTGATTAGTGTTAATGAGTTGGAAGTATTTGGGTAAGCACACAGCAACGTACTTAACACGGATCATAGATTTAAAATGGTCTTTCAAAGCCACAAACAGCCGGAGGACATTAGCTGAAACCTGACAAGAGTGGATGATAATTGAGTGAGTGTACAGGTAAAAAAAGAGAGTGACACAGAGAGTGAACCACAGGTCTGAAAAGACCCATTCATGGCTTCACTTCCAGCAGGTTTTCATTCACATGACAACCGGCTGTGTCACCATCCCGTTACTAACGTCTGGAGGAGGTCGCCTCCTAAAGCCTCGCTCACCTCCTCTGACTGCATCTATTAAGCCTTTAGTGACTTGACCTCCAGGACCTGCTGCATACTTGGTCCAGGTCCACATGAAGGTACCCGGCGACATAAAAGAGGTGTTTCTCAGCCCTCCCTTCATCTTTTTACTGACTATGGAGGTCAGGAATTTCAAGTGGAGGGGCTGTGCAGGGTGGGCTCGCCCTGCAAAGGAAAGAGCATTTCCTCTCCCACCCCTATTGTTTCTGGACGCCTCCGTCATGAGGTCATCTGCAGGAATCAGGGAGTCGACCTACAGTGGCTGTCTTTGACTTAAATGGGTAGTTGTGGTGTTTCTCAGTGCGGTTGCATTTTATCAGCTTAAGTGAACACGTTATTTAGAATATTTTCACCACTTTAGCTCATTATCACAGACTTGAACCTGTTGTTTAGGTTCTTTTCAAAGCCACCAAACTTCATTTAAAAAAGCTGTAATTTTACATACAGACCTTTCTGATGGGAACTGAAGACGTTATATCCATTTATACAACTGATTTTTTTTAACGTTAAACTGCTTTATTCAGTGCTTTTCTCACTTTTGTTTGTTTTTGAGAGGAGATGATGTAGGCAGGTGATTAATCCACAGATCTGACAATTTCTGATTAATAGCTAAACTGAACTAGTACATCATTAATGAGGAAAAGCAGTAAAACAAAAGCTTAAAAGAGTCAAACTGTGATGCAGCAGCTGTCACTCAAAGCAGCCAGACCCTTTAATTCTATCTTAACTACGTACTAATTAACTTCACAATAAGCACTATTCTCATTCTCACTGCTATATTTTTAACAGGTGAGTTAAAATTCAGTACAGTTGTCATGAACGTGGAAATAAGCTGTTGAGACCAGGCTGGAAACATGTTAACGTGTGCTGTGGAGTTTGATCATAGAGTTCAGTGAGGACTGACTTGCTCATGGAGGAAGCTTTTGAGGAACTTGAGGTAGTTTTGATGCTTCAGTTGGCTTCAGCTTCTCAGTGTATTGTGGCTGAGTAGTCTGAGGGGTTCGATTCTAGTGTCTTTTGGGACGTTGGTTTGAATCCCACCGCTGCCATAACATTTGTTGAAGACTGGTTTTCCAGAGGAGGAGGTGGTTAAAAGCCTGAACGCTGAAGGAGTCATAACCAGGAGAAGCTGACTGACATGAGGACTGCAGCTCCCATGATGCCCTGTTCTTATTGATTGAGAAGCAGAAAAATTTAAATCAGGGTTGTCTTGACATATGACAGAAAAAAGAATCAATCATTTTGACATTCAAAGAGGAAATTGTGTTAATTTGTTTTATTTCACCAGAATAAGTAAAACAGTAAATTTATAATACTTTAATAATAACATCTGTGAGGATGAGTAAAGCTTCCATCCCATGTTTGTTAATGACAGTTTTAACCAAACCAAACATCACTAATGAGCTGCTGTGTGGCGTCTTGAGGCCGGTTGGTCCTCAGATCTGAACCAGACCTTCAGAAACACTTTTCATCACATGTGATTGTGTTTAAGAGGTTCAGCTCAGCTGCCCCCCTCAGACCCCCTCAGACCCCCACTGTGGCACAAAGGCTGGAAAGCTGCAGGATTTTGTTGATCCTGATCAGATGTCTTCACTCTCATTGGTCACTTGTTGTATCATGTTTTCTCTCTTAGCGTCTTTATAAAAGTCATTTGTTTAAAGGGTTGGAGGATTATCAAAACAAAGCCGTCAGGCACACGAATCTCTGCTGTATATTTAATAGTTTAATACACCTAAATGACCTAAATGTTCATCATTTAGGTCCTTTTTAAAGGATAAACATCAAACATATAACAGTTACAGCTCTTTAAATGTGACACTGTCTATTTTCCTTGTTTATATCATATTTAATTTACGTCCAGCTGGTCTGCTTAATTTTATATTAGCAGTCTATTTTTCTCGTTTTTTTCATGCTGAAAGATTTATTTTAGGATCATATTTATGTTGAACAGGTGGAGAATTCAACTAATCGATTAGTCAACAAAATCACACAATCGATGTGAATTGATGTGGTTTCAGACAGCCCTAATATTTTTTTATAGTTAAAGGTGCCCACATTGATATTAATCTGCTATTTTGGTAATGTGCAAGTCATTTTTCAGTGATAAATGTCAAACATCTTAAATTAGCTCTGCTCCTGTTTGTATCATATTTAATTTAATATTTGTTTGTTTTTGGACGGTTTCTTGGATAATAAAGAGTTATTAAATTATGCTACCTGGAACATTATAATGGACATTTTCCTCTGATGGTTTATAGTCTAAACGATTAATCTATGAGCAAAAATGATTGTCCCATTTGTAGATAATGAACATAATAAAATAGGTCAAATTGCATTTTTATATCCAAGATTCATTTCCTGGGGTAAAAGGATCTCTCATGTATTAAATTTACATTTTGTTTTTGTTTTTTTTTGTATTTAGTCTTCAGCTGTTGTAGAAACCAGATGAATTAGTAAGAAAAGTCAATTTTGGAGTTTTTTTATGGCCTCGTGGGAACTCTGGACGCCGTCCCATCATGCCGAGCGGTTATCTTGGCCTCCGGTGTATCTACCTCTGTGGTTTTGGCTTATTTTGAAAGTTTGGTAATCCTTTAATCTGGCCCAAGAATTACAGAGAGGTGGTGATGTCGGGAGAGAAAAGAGCAGCGGCCGATCCGTCATGGGAATTTACAGTTGGGTTGGTGCGTGGAATCTTAATCGGTGGCGGCATTGTTCGGGACAGGTCCTGCGTGGGGGGCAGACAGACTGCATGTTGGGAGGTTTAGGGGGTTAGATCAGAAGCTGCAGGGGTGGGAACAAGGTTTTTTTGGCTGCTACTGTTGCTGTGTTGTTGTTGTGACAGGATGAAGAAGAAGACAGGAAGTGCCTGTAGCAGCACAGCAGCATGCTAACGGCTAACGGTCTGACATCAGGCTAATCATTTAACAGTTTAAAGATGCATCAGCTCGGAGAAGTTGAGTTTATTTGGGTTTGGACAGTAAGGTGGAAGTGAGATGAATAAGTGAATGAGTGTATTAATCCCATTTTTGTTGTAGTTTAAAATGATCTCGTTGATCATCTCCATCAGTTCTTCTATTATCAATGAGTGTCTGATCAGTGATGTCAGGTAAAAACAGCCAATCAGAGTTGGTCTCTTAGACGAGTCTTGGTGTCGACAGGTCCGCAGTCAGGTGACACCATGTAACCAGAGCTGGAGTTAACTTCTTCATCAGCTCTGTGGACACTTGATCACTGGGAAGTAGAAGCTTTAGCCTGTTAGCTGTTAGCATCCCTCTGATTAGCTGCACTAGCATTAGCTTAGCTCATAGCTGCTAGCTGATGATTTCAAAATAAAACCAATCATTCAGAAGTTCTTTTCCATGACTGCAGCAGGAAGCTGCTAGTAAGGGTGCAACAAACCAAAACTAAATGTGAGGAACAAGATCTCATCTTCATCGATAAGACCTTCTCTCAGTTTTAATAGTTGAGGTTTTGAAAGGCAGTGAGTCACTGTGTCAGGTCTGCTCACTGTGGAACTAAAACAACCATAACAGCAGATATCTTCTCTGTTTGTCCAGCCAGTGGATGTGAGGACAGGAGGACAGAGAGCGTCGAGGAGGACAGAGAGGAGGTGTTCATGGTGGAGCTTCACAGAGGACCTCATGGTCTGGGCCTGGCCCTGGTGGACGGGACGGTACGACTGTTCTCCTTTCTCCTTCATCCAGCATTCCTCCTCCTCCTCCTCTCCTTCATCCACATACCTCCTCCTCTCCTTCATCCACATACCTCCTCCTCTCCTTCATCCAGCATACCTCCTCTTCTCCTTCATCCAGCATACCTTCTCTTCTCCTTCATCCAGCATACCTCCTCCTCCTCTCCTTCATCCACATACCTCCTCCTCTCCTTCATCCACATACCTCCTCCTCTCCTTCATCCAGCATACCTCCTCCTCCTCTTCTTCTCCTTCATCCAGCATACCTCCTCCTCCTCCTCTCCTTCATCCAGCATACCTCCTCTTCTCCTTCATCCAGCATACCTTCTCTTCTCCTTCATCCAGCATACCTCCTCCTCCTCTTCTTCTCCTTCATCCAGCATACCTTCTCTTCTCCTTCATCCAGCATACCTTCTCTTCTCCTTCATCCAGCATACCTCCTCCTCCTCCTCTTCTCCTTCATCCAGCATATCTCCTCTTCTCCTTCATCCAGCATACCTCCTCCTCCTCTTCAATCCAGCATACCTCCTCCTCCTCCTCTTCTCCTTCATCCAGCATACCTCCTCTTCTCCTTCATCCAGCATACCTCCTCCTCCTCTTCTTCTTCTCTCCTTCATAGCAGTGATTGAATTACCGTATTTACAGTAGAATGAATTTGACAGAAAACCTGCTCAGATCTGATGAATCTCATCTAATCAGATCAGACTGTAAACTGAAGGGATTTCTACCACAGATCTAATCTCTCTAAATGTTCTTACTGAGCTCTGCTGTCAGTCCTCATGGAGCTGCTGTGATACGTTACCATTTAACAGCTTCATGCTTCATAAATACAGAATACCTAAATGTCTGGACCTGCTTTGCTGCTGTTTGTATCTAAATGTCTTTACAACAGTCAGTAATCTTTGACACCTCCTGTTTTCTGTTTGTATAGAAAACACAGCTGAGCATGAGTGGCATTTATGTGAAGTCGGTGGTTCCCGGATCTCCTGCCGCTCAGTGTCAGAAACTGAGAACGGGCGATCGCATCCTGGCCGTTAACGGCGTCAGCGTGGTCGGTATGGAGTACACGGTGTAAGTATTAAACTGAACCTTGACATACTTTGACATATTCTTCTACTTGTTTACTGATCTCACTGCTTCTTATTTTTGATATAGTTATTATGTTATTGTATAACATCCACCTTACTGTTGGAACAGTGTAAATTTCTCTCCGTCCTCTGTTTTGATTTCAGCGGTAGAGAACTGATCCGCTTATCAGGGGACTCGCTCAGACTTCTGGTGGCTAAAATGGACTCGAAGGTGAGCAGCAGGAGTTCAGCTAAACGCTGAAGATGTGTGGATGTTCAGACTGGGAATTCCTCTAGGATGCTCGGTTCATCCTTCCTTCTGCATCCACAGTCAGTGTTTCTCACAGGACGAAGGAAAACTCACTTCCTGCTGCTCATGTCAGACATGTCGTGAAGTAGAGCTGTTTTGTTTGTGTTGAGACAATCAAGCCGAAGCAGCAGGACTGACTCCACTGAGGCCACGGTCACGTTTTTAAAAAGCTCATTTTGCTGCCACAGCTCCTTTCAGGCCTATAAACAAACTCTGCTCGCCTCCACGCTCATAAAGCATGAGGGTTTGGCAGTGAGCAGAGTAGCCGTCTGTGGCAAGCTGCAATTGTGAAACATCTATTTGAACGTCTGTCTGAAGAGCTTCAGCGTCTGGAAACAACTGGAAGAGTTCATTTCTGAATGATGGCTGTTTTAAAAACAGTGCAAGAACCTCCAGAGTCATAAAAAACATGTTTCTTTGCACATTTGCCATCATATTTGGATTTACGTCTTTGTTAATATTCTGTCTTTTGAACACATTTCAAGAAAAGTTCCAAAACAAGGAAAACCAAACTGGGATGAAGCAGATTTATCTCAACTTACTGGGAGATTTTTCTTTCTTCTTCCCAGTAAAAACAGTATTATTTTTCTTTCTTTGCATTTTAGCCGTTTCATTGTGACTCCACTTTTATAACTTTAACAGGATTGACAGGATGAACAGCAGCAGCTTTTGGGAAACTGTAAACGTCCAGGTCAAACTACAAGAATCATCTCAGAACCATTTATGGTAAAAACTGGAATAATTACAGAGCGGGGGAGGGGAGCTAATATTCTCCTGAAAAAAATAAGAATTTAATTTCATGAAAGTCATAAATTTAGGCAAAATAAATGTGACTATTCTCTGACATTCTCTAAAAGGAACATATATAGATATCTTTATTTTTATTCTGACTTTACTGTTCTGGTTCACTCACACTGCTGTCATCACGTCTGCCTCAACAAAAAAAAACTGGATAAAGGCGTCATGGAAATAAAAGAATGTTTATCTGAGTTTCCTAAAGGTTTTGGAGGTATAAAGGTATTTCTAAAAGGTATTTATATGCTCATAAACCTACAGGAAATACATCCTTGTCTGTCATAATATTCACCTTCCTTTGGCTTCAGTTGTTTGTATATTTTGGGATCTTTTGGTGAAGCCACTTTCTCATCAGCATGCTAATATGTACAGTAGTTATAATGAAACTTCAGGACCAAGTCAACATTTTGGGAAACGTGTTCATTTTTTTAGCAGATTCATAATGATCAATGTTGAATCTTTCCTTTAAAGCTCACTGGTTTGGTCCAAATCATCTCAGAAACACAGATCCCAGATCAGTTAATTTGACGTTTTAATATGTTTAACACTGAAGAACGACAAACTGCTGTCATCTCACTCATCTGTCCGTGTTTTCATCCCAAATGTTTTAAGTGTATAGACTCAGTATTATTCACAGTATTTTGTAATATTTATATATTGCACAGTATTTTTGAAACTATGGAATAAATATTATTTTGACTCCTCTGGACCTCTCTGGTTGTTTGTTGCAGCAGGAATCTGAAGCTGCAGGGTGTGTCGGCACGCTTTCGTGGCTGCCACCAGCCGCTGTTTATAGCTGCTCTGTGGTTTCCACCAGCCAAGCACTTTCCACTGACTCCAGCTCAGTTCAGCCTCTGTGGCCTCCCGAGGCCACCATTAAAAACTCTGCTTTATATCAGCATAAAGGCTCTAGCATGCTGTCAGAGTGTAATTAAAGAGTCAACAAGGTGCTGAGTGAGAAGCCTCCCTGCAGCTTTCTGACATCAATCCCTCTTTTTAAAGAGGAATTATTTTCCAGTGTTTGGTGTTTTTATTCTGTCACAGTTCCTGATGTTTGGTCCAGTTTTGACAGAGCAGGAGAGAGAGCCATGGAGCTGAGCTGGCAACATTTACACCCGATGAAAGAGCTCGTTTTTGTGAAATTTCCAACTTCTGACCTCCAAGCGGTCCAGGTGCCAAACCTAAAAAAATGTCAGTGACAAACTTTATAGTAAACACCACTGAACTCTGAGCAGAGCAGCCTCCACACTTTCTTCTCAACGTTTTAATGAGCTTTCATAGCTAGTTAACCAGCTGAAAACATGTCAGTGCAGTTATGTTTGTCTGTTTTCAAGAGATGCGCTGAAGTGAATTCATATTAGCTATGTCGACATGGCAAAAATTATTTACCAACAGAGAAAAATAAAAAATAAAATGTCACACAGATGGGAGTTGAAGAACTTAACCTTTTTAAAATGTATCATTATTTTATTCAAGTTGAATTTTTTTATTTATTTTAAATAAAATAGTTTGTAGTTAATTAAAATAATTATTATTGTTGTATGATTAATATTATAATTATTAACATTACTACTATTATTATGAAGATTATTATTGTTATGTGATGTTATTATTATTATAAATTAATAATATAACTAGTGTTATACTATTGTTATTATTATTAAGAATGATTTTTATTATAATAATAATTATTATCATCACTGGTCCACAAAACGGAGTGGGAAGTCTCGTTCAAGGAGGAAGTCTCGCGAGGTGACGTGTTACCGGAAGACGGAGGAAATTGGCGGCAAATGTTTTCAGTTTGGAGAAGGAAAGAGGATAAATAAAGCTCCTGTTTGACTTCTTGGAGGAGGAGGAGGTATGTTGGATGAAGGAGAAAAAATGTCTTTCTGACGAAATAACAGATTAAATCCAGAAGATGGAGGCAAAACAACATGACGGCTGTAAAACTGTTTCTGGAAGCCAGTGGTGGAAAATGTGAAAACATCATCCATGGTGGAAACGGGATAGTCAGGCTGCTGGAGTTTCTTGTGTTGGTGAACATAAAGATGAACTGATTTATTAAAAAAAAAAAAAAAAAAAGATTTCCTGATGTTATGGTGGAATATTTAGATAATGTCAGCATCCGTGGCCGCCATGTTTGTTTGAGCCAGAGTATCCGGATGTTCGGTTTCCACAATAAGAGTCCTCCTTCAGCAGCGTTTAACATCAAGAGAAAGGTAAGAAAATGATTTATTCCTTTCAGACTCTTACTGTAACAACCTGAGCCTGTCAGCGGCCAAAACAAAGAAAAATAAAACAGCCCAGGTTATGAAATATAGAAGTGAAAAATCACATTGTTTGATTTATATTATTGTATCCAAACAATGTACTAACTGGTTTTAACCAGGTAACACTGAACCCAGAAGTGCTTTTAGATTTATTTTATGCTACTTCCTACTTCTCCCCATGACACCTCAGAGGTAAATATTGTACTTTTACTCCATTACATTTATCTGCTTTAGTTACTTCCTGTCCAGTGAAAACCATGTATCTCCAGATATTGAATGTTTGTGATAAATCGAAGGAGATACTACTACTACTAGTACTACTACTACTACTACTAGTACTACTACTACTGATGCTGCTGGATCCCAACTTGGTCCTGGTTTCCTACCAGGTCAAGATCCTGACACAGTCCAGGGTCAGACTGAGGACTCGAGTTGAAGGGGATCAGGAGCTGTTGGTTAAATCTGGTTTCTGATTTATGTTCTAGTTTTTCTCTGACAGAGTGGCTTTAGTTATGGGTTTTAAAAATCAGGTTTTGTAAAACCTGACTAATAGCTTCATGACTAGTGCAGTTCACTTCACATGGAGTGAGTTTGTTTTTTACCCACCAGGACTGATACTTTTTGAGATTTCAGATTTATTTATTTAAAATAGGGACAGTGCATTTTTGATTTTGTAACTTTATCTGCAATATTTACTTATTATACAACAAATTTAGAGCTGCAACAAATAGAAGGGGAAACAAGCCTTGAGCTTTTGGGAAACACTGATTGACATTTTGCACCTTTTTATAAACAAAATAACAAATTAATCAATGGAGGAAATGATCGGCAGATTAATCAACAATGGCAATAATCATCAGTTGCAGCTCTATATAACATTAACGTACAAGTATCTTGGTTTATATTTTGTATTAATAATCTCTAAATCTGTCGTGTAGAAAGTATACAGAAGTTGCTTAAAATGTGCTATTAGTATTTGAGTAAATGTACTTTCTGCCACTGAAAGAAACCTGAGAAACAATTATCAGGTCAGAGGAGGCGACAGACGCTCTGAAGGTCGAGTAGAGGTCGTCTCTGTTTGTGGAGCTGCTGCAGTAACACAGGAAGTGATTTAGTGCCGAAATAACTCCACCTCACAGGTGGAGGTTCTGTCTCCATGTTGAACCTGTTCTTTTAGTACTTTATTTATAACTCCTTCTGTTCACAGGGAGGGAAAGAATATTCACATCCATTACTTCAGTAAAAGTACAACAGCGTAAAAATACATATGTATTCAAAATATTACTTCAGTGGAAGTAAAGAATTATTGTTGACAATGTGTACTTGAAATATAAAATAAAAAAAATACCTGTTCACCTGTCACAATAATATCCATCCATCCATTATCTACCGCTTATCCTCATAGGGTCAGGGGGGCTGGAGTCTATCCCAGCTGTCTTAGGGTGAAAGACAGGGTACACCCTGGACAAGTGTCCAGTTCATCACAGGACACATAGAGACAGACAACCACTCACACTCATATTCACACCTACGGTCAATTTAAATTAACCAGTTAACCTAATCCCCATGCATGTTTTTGGATGGTGGGAGGAAGCCGGAGTACCAGAGAGAACCCACACAGACATGAGGAGAACATGCAAACTCCACACAGAAAGGCCCTGGGCCGGGAATCGAACCCAGTACCTTCTTGCTGTGAGGCGACAGTGCTAACCACTACACCACAGAAAATTATAAATAAATGCTTAAACATGTTCTGTAAAAGCAACAAAAATATAATATTCTGTAAAAAAAAAAAAAAAAAAGACCAGTCCTATTTTTTGTCTCTCACAGTGTGAAAAGTTAAGTCCAGTTTGCTTTTCTTTTTTTTGATGGACTCTGAAGTTCATTTTAGTCTCATTTACTTTCTTTTCAAATGCAGAAAACTATACTGTGATTTCTTATTTTAAAGAAATGTATTTAGGTATATTGTATATTGAAATGTATTTAGGTATATTTATGCTGAAATGTTTGTACATGTACTGTATGTTGCTTATTGTTAGTTACTGTCATTAGATTGTTTGTCCTCTGTCACTTTAAATGTAGAGTTCACTCAGACTAAAGCATCGTTGTCCTGGTTTATCTGGGAGCTGGGTGGAAGGACGTGACTCACAGTTTCCTCCATGAATGCTTCATCATGACTAAAGGAAAACAAAACAACAACAAACAAGCACATAGACAAACCCATGTCTGTGTGTCATTTCTCAAACACCTTTTGAGGCCGTCTCATGCTCTTTTCTGCTGCAGAATGGAGCTTCTGTTAGTTGACCTCTTGACCTTTGGCTGGACCACACACTGACTCTGGATCAGTTTTACAGCAGCTGATTAATCCTGCTCAGCTCCAGCAGACAGGAAGGGAAGAAGAACCAGGATGGTTCCACTGTGGCTCATCTGAGACAATGAAGACAGGAAATGAACATTTAGGACATTCAGGACATGTAGACAGCTGCTCACTGCCATCCTGCTCTCCTCCCCAGTGCCAGTGAATTTACCGGTAAATTTCCCACTGAACTCTTTGAGTGCCACTGACATAACACAACGTCAAATTGTTTTTGTTTTTTTTTTTACAGCGGGTCGCTGATCACAGTCTCACACAGTCTGTGAGTAATGTTGGGGCTTCTGTGATTTGTAGCCGGGACATAAATAGTTAACATTTGCCGCAGAAATCAAAACAGGAAGTGGAGACGATCGAGATTAGAGAGTAAAACAAACAGAATGTGGACAAAAAGTGGTGATTTTGTTGAAAGTGTCCTCTACTCTACCTCTGATAAAACAAGAATGGAACAAGGTAAAAACAACCATTTTTTTCATGATGAAATAGAGAGTCTCTTCTTTCATTTGAGCTATTCACTGTTTTCAGAGACATAGTACTAAATATTCTGTGGGTCTAGAAATATGACTCAAAATGGACAAAAAAAACGCTGGAACAAGACACTTCCTGTTTTATGAAATGACTGGATCTCACTGAGTTAACTTCCACTTAATTTCTCACTTAACTTCCCAATAAACTTCTCACTTCTCACTTAACTTCCCGCTTAACCTCCTTAAAGTACCACTAAATTAGTATTACCTGATAAGACTGACACTTCACGAGTTTATTTACAATATTGACACGGCTGAATGGATAAAATGTGCAATATTTCTTATTATATTCTCCCAAAATGAACATTGTCAAATAAAAATGCTCCCATCAACCACTCACCTCACGACGGACATAATGTGCAATAATCTACTACTGTGCAGCCGGTCCATTTTGTTCCTTTAAGTTGTTTATTTACTGACCCTAGTTTGCATCTGATGCTTATTCTGCGTATTCTACTTGTTCATGATGTGATGTCACTGCTTCTTATTTTTGACATATTATATTATATTACGTTGTTGCTCTGTTTTTGCTACTGTAACAGTGTAAATTTTCGTTCTGATGGGACAAATAAAGGTTTATTTATGTTTCCTTCTGAGAGATTGAGTAATAATACTGAGGAGGTGGTACAGTTTGTACTTATACACTGATAATAATACTGTTTTTTATGTTTCTGACAGGATAAACAGAATCTTTTGCAGTGGTTTAATGCAGCTAGGTCTATTTATTCAAGTACTGTGCAGTTTGAGGCAATGCTAAAACGCTTGATTTATTTTCATGTTATGTTTCACTTCCTACTCCACTCCATCCTAGAGGTAAATATTTTACTTCACTGGAATTATCTGACAGCTTTCATGACTTTACCAATTGATATTTTGCACATAAAAACACAAGTATGATGATTTATATGATGAAATATGATGATTTATCATAAATTAATCCTGGTTTTACATTAGACCACATGAAATAATGATTTTCGAGCGGTTTATCTACATCAGTGAGTACTTTTAATACTTCAAGTGTATTTTCCTGAATAAACCTTTAATAATATTTTCAATGCTGAACTTTTACTTGCAGCAGAGTATTTTCACTGTGTGGTAAAAGCACTTTGACTGGAGTAAAGGATCTAAATACTAAGAAAGTTTTCACTCATATTGTGAAGTAGTGAGACTTGTTTGGTCAGAGCGCCTCCTGCTGAGTGAAAACAAGAACTACAGAGGAACACCATAGAGAAGTTAACAGTAATTTGGATAATAATTCATTGTTATTATTTTTATGAGTAATAAGAAGAAGAACTGTTGCTTCACATAATGTTTTCCCTCAGTTTGTTTTTTGCTCATATCCCTGTGTACTGTTCAATGCTAGGGTTAAATGCTAAAAACCTTCATTGCTTAGCTCTTTTTTTAATTATTATTAATAATAAAATAATGTTAATAATAACAACTATTCAAACTTAATCATTTAATTTAATCTAAACATGTTTTTTTTGTTTTTTTGTTTTTTTTTTAGTTATATGTATGTCTCAGGGAGGCACGGTGGTGTAGTGGTTAGCAGTGTCGCCTCACAGCAAGAAGGTACTGGGTTTGATTCCTGGGCCAGGGCCTTTCTGTGTGAAGTTTGCATGTTCTCCTCACGTTGAATACCATCTCATTATTTAGAGATATAATATCTTATTATTTTGAGATATTACACACATGATAAAAAAAAATGGCCAATATTTTTTTAAATAAGGAGATAATATCTCACAAAGTTGTCTTCACTTGCAGCTCAGGGCTACCGTACCGTACACTCACTGAAGTTCTGTCACTTTGCAGAAAAGAGTAAAGATGTCTGACATGAATCTTCACCGTCTCCAAACCGCTCGCTGTGCAGCTGCAGGTGGAGCTCGGCCACATCCTTTCAACAGCACAAAAAAAAAAAACCACACAAACACTTCAGAGTGTGAGAAGGAAGAAGTACTGCAAGTCATGCATGTATCATACTGACAGAACATAACATTCAAAAAGAAATATGAGTAGTTATTATTATTATTGCACTCACCACACGGTGTACACATGGTTATTAGCACTTTGGCACTTTGTTTGTAGAAATGCAACACGTTTGATATATATGTCAAATATAGTTATTGTAGTAAGGCACTGAGGCATGAGACAATAACCTCAGCAGTGATGCAGATTTTGATGCCAATACGTTGTACTTTTACTTTTGAGGAGATTTTATGCAGGACGAGAAACAGTATTTCCAGGTACTGTACCTTCAGTTTATCAAGAAACTCCTCACATCTCCCTGGAATATCTGCACGCACTATAATTGTTTTGGGAGGAAATTTTTGAAATAAATAGTCACAAAAATCTGCAAAACAAAAACAACCTTACACTACTTTCTTTTGAAACATTACATTAAATAAATTATTTGAGCAAAACACAGTCCTGAACACTGAGTTCCCTTCACTTCATCACTTTGAACAGAATATGGCATCTCAATCAAAAACAGAATAATATGCTTTGCTATTTTTGTCTGCTAAAAAAAAATAAAATTAATTGATAGCAATAATAATTATATTTGACTATTAAATTTCGATTAAATAGCTTGCACATAACGGTGGATTAACCATTACAGAAATATTATTTTGGTAGTCAGTAATACTGTTAATGGAGGGCAGTAGTGGTAAACAGCTGACACTGGGGGGTGGATAATATATTTATTAAGTAGTGAACATCAGTAGACTGATGTTTTTATGGTATAGTAAAACATGTCAAACTGTCAGTAAAACTGTTAGCAGTTCACATCTGGAGCAGCTGTTGCTGTTAATCATGTACTGTATTATGACAACAAGGTGCTGCAGCTGTGTGTCACTTCACCTGTTCTGACACTAGGTGGAGCTGTTGCTTCACCACTGCAGTTCATTGTTTCTTACAGGACTGAAAACTGTCTTATAAAGTTTTTTTCTCTCTCCAGTGCAGAAATATCATCATAACATCTGCTACAGTTTTCTATTTTGTTTCAGCCTGTGTGCATCCAGTCTTTATTAACACACAACAGTCACACTACTGACCAGAGCAACCCAGCTGACGAACCAGGGTATGTACCGTGGAAAAGAAAAAAAAACACTTAACTCAATGATTAGTGACTGGATAAATATCTGCTTACTAAGGAGAGAGAGAGAGAGAGAGGTAAGAACCATGCTACATGCTAAGGGACGAGGCCTCGAGGCTAGCTGTTGGTATTAGCATGATGTGATGAAATTCCTTTCATTAAAGTATATATAAGATTTGTCTTTTGGGGTTTTTATTCAGCTGAAGCAGGAACCTGAAGTGTTTTTCCTTCTTTTCCAGGCTAAGAAAGTCAGCTAATAATTCAAATGCATGATTATTATTATTATTGTTATTATTATTTTTCTGTCTTCTGTGCCACAGAGGGCGCCCACGCTCCAGGTGAAGGCGCTGTACGACTTCATCGCAGAGGAAGACGACGAACTGGGGTTCGCCGCTGGAGACGTCATCGAGGTGCTGGATCGCTCCGACCCGTCATGGTGGAGAGGAAGGCTGAGGGGGAAGAGTGGGCTGTTTCCTGCCAACTACACCATCCAGCTGTGACCCCTGAGGAGACAGACTCTCTGCAGGCGCTGCCATATTTCACAAAGACTGACTCCCCTGAAAACCTGCAGCACATGTTCATCAGACAGGAAGTCCCTCAAACCAACGAGCGTTTGACCGTTTGACAGCAGCTATTCATTTTTAATAAAGCTCGCTGCTGATCGATCGACTGTTTCTCACATTTTTCCATCACAAAAAAAAATGTTTGCAGTGAAATATTCAGCAGATTCTTTTATAAGTTTTGTCCAGATGTGTGAGGGAAACCAGAGCCTGCCAAAATAAAACCAGAAGTAAGGAATGTTACTTTTCACAATAAAAGATGCACTAGAGTCTGGATCCTTATATGAACCATTTAACACAATTGGTTTTGTTTTTATATCATTATAACATTTATATTAACTCTCTAAACAATATTATTCAACCATTTGATTACTGAGCTCTTCCAGATGTTTAAATGAACAACAGTTTATTATTTTTAATAAAAAAAATAATAATAGTGCACACTTTGACCCCTGATATTCCTGATTTTCTTTCTGTGAAAAACAAATGTTTATCTACTTCACCACCATCTTTAAAACACTTTTCGTGTGGAATATCACCTGGCTTTTCTTTAGGAAACTATTACCCCTGGATCTAGCGTGCGTAAAAATCCACAACGCCAAACTCCATTCAGAAAACAGTCGATATTAGCTTTTGCTAGCTCTTACTTAGTTTACATACATGTGGGGTGGCAGAGGTAAAGAGTCAGAGGATTACCATAGTCCATTTGTCAACTCGGCGTACACTTAACAGACAATATAACAGTTTTTGTCAGTGAAATTTGAATTTGTTCAACCACCGCCACGTCCGCTCGTCCTCTCCCACAGATATGGGCGGCAGGAGCGAGCTACATTAAACTGACGGATTTTTTAACTGAGTTTACATTTTTTACATTTTGCCATTAACGGACAGAGTCGGAGGGTGCAGCCAACAGTAGCCAGATAACGGCCTTTGATGTGTGACGTCACAACATTCTGCCTTTGATCTTTTGATTCAGGAGTGCACAGATATCCACTTCTGTTCATTTTCTAGGAGTTTCTCAACAAAAGCATCTGCTTTTTACAGCTAGACAGTGCGACAGAAAACGGATCACCAATAATCATTTTTTCATTATTTGAGCTTACAAAACGTCAGCAATGGCTGAGGACTCGCCGCTAAAGTCCACTCCCATGATAGAAGAGCAGGACGTTCGTCTGCTGTTTGAGTCCTTTTTTGCGAAGCTGACAGTGGAGCAGCTGAGGCTGCTCAAACTGGGCACCCCTGACACCGCCACTAAGTCCATGATGGCAATGCTGCTTCTGGATTTAGTTTTATCAGTGACAGAAAACATCATGGAGAAAAAAGGCTTCACCAAAATCATGTCTGAGGAGGTCCAGTCCAACCTGAGCAAGATACTCCCTCAGGTTCTCGCTCTGGTTCTGGATGGAAAGATCCCAGCTGACCACAGCAGCTCTGAAGCGCTGACAGACATGATCGCAGATGAAGTTGTAAAAAAAATCAACGGCTCGTCGGACGGTGCTGCTAGTGAGGACGGTGGCTCAGATGAGGACGGTGCTGCTAGTGAGGACGGTGGCTCAGATGAGGACGGTGCTGCTGGTGAGGATGGTGGTTCTGGCAAGGTTAATGGGTCAAAACCCAGTGGGAGTGCTTCTTCCTGTGAACATAACATCCTGGCTGAAATGATCAACCACATCAGCTGCATGTTCAGAGAGTTCATGCGCCACAAGAACGTCGACCTCACGACAAGTCCAAAATATAGGTCAGAGCTTCCAACAAATTCTCCCTGCGAGCTCACCAAGTATCGCCACCTGGACAGTCCCACTAACCAGGACCTACCTGTCGAATCAGAGAATGTGAAGACAACACCAAGAGGATCACCGGACTATCTGAGTATCTCAACTAATGTCACTCAGCAAATAATCAGGAAGGAGTTTGAGGAAATCGCATCCCCAATTCTGCGCGATATGCCAGACGTTAAGTACCAGCAGCTGCAAACTGCCTCCACCGAGGAGACTGCAGTCATTGCTAGTGACATCACCATGGTAATGGAAGAGGAAGGGAGGAGTCTGGAGGAGTCCACAGAGTCCAAGGAGAAGACCAGGCTGCACTTGAAAGAGGTCTTGACCAAACTGAAGATCTTCTTCACCACACAGTTTGCCAATCTGTTTTTCCATCAAATGGCGACAGAGCTGAAGGAAAGGTTTTATTCCAACGAGATGACTGAAAGGGACAACTTGGTCAAGCGCCTCACGACGGATATGAACGCACTGCTTCTGCCACAGGAAGGAGAGGACCAACAAGGTGGAAACAAGGCAGATGTGCTGGAGAGATTCCAGTACATTTTCAGCGGTAAAGACCTGATCTTCACCAAGACACTTTGTGATCTCCTCTACGATTACATCAAAAACCACCAAGAAACCGTCCCAGGGACAATGTTTGTCCTGCCATCGCGCCAGAACATGTACAACTTTATTCAAAGCAAAGTGTGGCGCTACATGAGGCTGGTGGGGTGGTGGCTGACCACACAGTCCGGCTTCCACAGCAGCAAGGTGGTGCTGACTTTGATGGAGGGCGACACAGTTGTGTCAACAGCCACAGTACCTCGGAAGATAGACATAAAGAGAGAATCCACCAGGATCCTTGTGGAGCAGCTTTGCACCAAGATTTTGCTGAGCTCACAGCAGAGCAGGAAAATTGAAGAACCAGTCGACGTCGTGAAGAGCCTGTATGAAAAAATCTGGAGCAAAGTCAAGGACGAGGACTATGAAGTCAACTTGAAAACGTCCAAGGCCTTCACCGATACGGTCTACAAGTACCTGTGCAGGAGGTGGGGCGGCATCTACACATTGTTTCAAGAGCTGATGGAAGACCAAGAGCTCTTTGAGGAAAAAGTCTGCTCTGCGTTCGTCGACCACCTGATGGGGCGTCCAAAAAAGGTCAACATCTTCCGCAGGTTCTTATCAAGTGTCACCAACAGCTTCAGGAGGATATTCCAGTAGACTCTTTGTTTTATCCTGAACTCTGAGCTGACTTACCCTGCCAGTGAGCAGGTTAGCTTCACAGAGTTGCCATGGTGATTGACTCAGAGTTTTACTGACCTCTCTTTCTGGAACTGAAAGCCCAGAGTTTCCCTCATTTCAGGGTTAACATACTCAGAGTTTTCACCAACCCCCAGACCAGTGATTGGTCTCCACCAGACAGAGACCAGTGATTGGTCTCCCCCAGACAGAGACCAGTGATTGGTCTCCCCCAGACAGAGACCAGTAATTGGTCTCCACCAGACAGAGACCAGTGATTGGTCTCCACCAGACAGAGACCAGTGATTGGTCTCCCCCAGACAGAGACCAGTAATTGGTCTCCACCAGACAGAGACCAGTGATTGGTCTCCACCAGACAGAGACCAGTGATTGGTCTGTGTTACTGGGTGTTTGGGTTTTTTCCGGGTACTCCGGTTTCCTCCCGAATAATATCACCAATTATTTAAAAAAAACTATAAAAATAAAATAAAATGTTTGGTGCATCTAACTACTTTAGTTCAATTCAATGGTTCAATTCAATGTGTGTGTAAGCGTGTACTGCCATCTTTAACTTGTTCATGTACTGTACTGTAGCGTTAGCAGTTTAACAATGTATCCATGGTAACCGGCAAATCCCGGCAAATTTCGAGGCGTGTCATTGGACAATAACTACAACTACATCATGCATGTCGGACCCCGAGCATAGCTGCCCGCTCAGTTAGCCGGAACCGGTAACCCAGACACCGTTACCGATGAACAAAAAAATGTGCAAGATGTAAGAGTGCCAACCATTTTGTTTCATTTGTTGAAAAATGAAGCTGTTGTCCACAAAAAATTAGGTCCTCCCTCGTTGGAGATCGTTTAAATACACAAAATCTCCCCTTGGCCCACCGTCTATAAGCTCCAACACCTCATAGTTATACTTTAAATAATACCTGACTATGTGGAATTTACTGCAATTTTAGTACTATCGTTACATATTAACCTACTGTTTTAGAGACCATGTTGCACTATATTGTTTTTGTCTTTATCTTTATTTTTATTCATATTTTTATAATAGTTTTCCTTAATGTGCTTTTTATGCAAACTTCCTTGGCAGTCAACTTGATTCAGATTAAGAATATAATCTCATCAAAATTAAGGGTGTTCATTTTTCATCTGAGTTCAATCAATCAATCAATCAAGTGCCTATATTATCATTCTTATCATTATATGATGTGCATACAACTAAATCAGGAGCAGTGCTCCACTTGACAACACAGTCAGGAGTAAATAATAACATCAATAAAATGTGATGGAAAAATATAATGAGTCATTTTTACAGTTTGTTTTTTCAATAAGACACATTCACAGTTTACAGGTATTCAGTTACTGCAGTTATTGATGTTTTAATAGATACAGGTGAACCAGGTGAGACACAGGTGAGCTCCCCAAAACCTGTCTGAAGGCCTACTCTGCTACCAACATCACATCTTTGCTTTTATTCTGAAAGTTTAACAGCAGGAAGTCCGCTGAGTCCGAACACCTGGCGGACTCACCTGGCTCCCTCACCTGTCCGCTCAGTGTCTGGGAGCAGCGGATCTGGACGCACCGTCCCGCCTCCTGCTATGGCGGAGTCTCAGCTGCTCTGCATGGACGACGACCACGTCAACGAGAAGATCCCGGAGAGCCAGCCGGGCTTTTACTACAGCGAGGAGCAGCGAGCAGCCCTGGAGCAGCTGCTGCGGAGCGGCGACGGAGCCTTCAAGGTGCGCCTGCAGGAGGACAACATCAAGGACTTCCTGTCGGCCAGGGAGATCCGATCCATGCGGGAAACCTTCCAGGAGTACGACGAGGACAGCGAGTCCGAGTCCGGGGAGCAGGAGAAGGCCAAGGAGTCCTCCAGCGCGGACTCCGGGGTCCACTCCACCTACTGGCCCCAGATGTCCGACACCGAGGTCCCGTGTCTGGACCTCGGCTGGCCGGGCAGCAGCGGCGTCTACAAGGGGGTGACCCGGGTGTCCGTGTTCTCACACCCCCCTAAAGAAGCGGGTCCACACATCAAGGAGGTGGTGAGGAGGCTCATCCAGGAGGCCCACAAGGTAACCTCCATATTTATAATAATAATAATACCCTAGTAAGACACTGTTGTGTGCTTATTGCTGCTTTACCTTGTTCCCTGCTTATTTTTTTAATCATCATCACATTTATTTTTCTGCTTATTCTAATTGTTTTCTGATGTCACTGCTTCTTAGTTTTTATTTGTGGTTGTTCTTATAATAATACCACAAAAGTAAAATCACAGTAAAAATCTAATAAAAAATATACACAAGGAGTATTATGTTGTTGCTCTATCCACTTTGCTGCTGTAACACTATTTTTTCTTTAAAAAGTTTCATCTGCTCTTATCTTTTTTTCAGATGTGAAGAAAAAAACCCTAAACTAAGTTCATTTTTTTATTTGCATCTTCATGTTGTTGCACTATCCACTTTGCTGTTTTAACACTGTCATTTTTTTTGTAAATCTTATCCAATCGTATTTTCTTTCTAATGTAAACAGACATTACATAATGAAAAAACAAACCAAGCTAAGATTTTCAGGTTTGTATTAAGTTTTAATTATTTTAATTGTTATTGGCTGATATATAATGAGGACAACTTGAGCCATACTCAGTCAAACCTTCAGTTTAGGACACAATTAACAGTTATGTCTTCTAATTATACCTATTATTTTTAGCTAATTGAAAATAATTACTTTTATAATATGTCAATTATCAAATATTTTTCATTTTTGCAGCAGAATGTAGGTCAAACATGTAATGCTGCATGCAGTGACAATTCCATTAACTTGTTTTTTGTTTAAATAATCTCTACTATATTAATAACTAACTAATAGATCTAGTAAATGGTTCATCATTCAGGCCTTTATTTATGGGAGAATAACAAGGAAAACATTCATAAAATCACAGGTGCTAGAGCACCACCTAGTGTCTACCTGTGCATGCCACTGACCGCCGGTGCAGTAAAACTGGTCGTACTTTGTGTCCCTGATAATAAATAATAAAGCATTGTACTTTATTCATTCATAGGAAGGAAAAAAAGAGGCTGCAGGATATCTTTATTTCACATGAAGAGATGAAGCTCACCGGTGCGATTTGTGTCGAGGCTGCGAGCAGAAATGTTTTCAGGCGTGTCGACCACAGTTATGGAGTGATGCTGGTTCAGGCTGAGCTGCATTCAAAGTGCAGCGCTGCAGAAAACGTCTCTGTTGGCCTGAATGTTGGGTTGTCAGACGTTTGATGGTTGATCAGAAGCTACTGATGGACTTTAGTGGCTTTTTAACTCACTGAATGACAGCCGTTTTATAAAACAGGAAGTGTCTTGTTCCAGTGTTTTTGCACATTTTGAGTCATATTTCTAGACCCACAGAATATTTTGTTCTATGACTCTGAAAACAGTGAATAGTTCAAATGAAAGAAGAGACTCTCTATTTCATCATGGAAAAAATGTTTGTTTTTACCTTGTTCCATTCTTGTTTATCAGAGGTAGAGTAGAGGACACTTTCACCAAAATCACCACTTTTTCTCCAGATTCTGTTTGTTTTGCTCTCTAATCTCGATCGTCTCCACTTCCTGTTTTGATCTCTGTGGTGTATACCGTCTCTTTATGCTCTGACTACATCTCCCAGAAGCCCCAGCATTACTCACAGGCTGTGTGAGAATATGATCAACGACCCACTGCCAAAAAAAACTGTTCGACGGTGAAATACGTCAGTGGCACTCAAAGAGTTAATTCTGGACGAGAAAGAGAATAAAATGAGTAAATGTTGAATTACACCTCAGCAGACTGACTAAATTAGGGCTTCAGTTTCCTGCTTCCTGCCATACACTGAATGATTTGTTTTATTTTGAAAAACAGCATGAAGACTCTGGTCTAAAAGATGAACTCTGGTTGAAGTCAAACTAAAACACAGTCTCATCTGGATTCATCCTCTGGGGATCATAAATGTACAAAAGTGAACACTGAACAGTTGTTGATAAAAAGATCCCTGGACACTTAATTAATTAAAAGCACAGATTATGTCGGGAGCTTTGGGGGGGTTATTGTGACCAACAAGACCGGAGTAAATACCATGACCATACAGAGTACCGTGATCGTTGATGTGCCCAGGTAACAGGCAACCTCCGTCTCGCTCGCAGCCGCCTCTCGAAGCAATTATGACGGTAGGCAGTAACAGTTATATGGCTTTATATTTGTGCCGCATTCCTGAGTGAACAAAGGCAGATTTTGAGTGAACAAATGCAGATTTGAGCACATATGGTAAATAAATTTTTGTAAATTTATTTTTGCATGTGCCATAATCCCCGTAGAGTCTCAGTGTTTCTCCTGCTCGTGCATTTGCTCGCTCAAAGTCTGTCTTTGCTCGCTCAGTATAACACCATACAGTTAGTTTTGCAAAACCTTGTTTTGATTTCACGCTGCACAAGCTTTGCTGTGACGTACTGATGTTTTGCAGTGACGTAATGACGTGGCTCTGACTGGGCTCCTTGCCAGTGGAAAAACAACCGGTGCTCAGGAGGAACGCAAGGTGAACCAACCAAGAACCAGCACAGAACTAGCACCAAGTTCCTTTTGGTGGAAAAGGGCTATAAGACAGCTGGGATAGGCTCCAGGCCCCCCCGTGACCCTATGAGGATAAGAGGTAGAAGATGGATGGATGTGTGTCTCATTCGTATCTACGTCATGGGACACAAGAAAAAAAAAAAATCTGATAATTAAATAAAATTAAACAGATGTGACTAAGCTATGGAAGTTAATTACTGCCAAGAAAATAAATTTAAATATTTGGGAAAAAAATACAGAATGACAAAACACCCAGACTAATATTTATAATTAATAAGATATTTTTTATTTAATTTTATTGATTTATTTTAAAATAAATATGAGCTAATACTTAGACATCATGACTTTAAGAGAGAAATATTAACAGTTAGTAAAAAAATATTTGACAGAAGCTCATTATGGCCAGAAAAACTTAACAATTGATAAAAATTCAAATCTGAATAATAAAATATAAACATTATGAAATATTAAGTAATTAATTAATTTTATAATATTCATAATTAATAAGATATTTTTATTTAATTTTATTGATTTATTTTAAAGTAAATATGAGAAAATACTTAGACACCATGATGTTAGGAGAAAAATATTAATAGTAAAAAAAATTATTGGACGGAAGCTCTTTATGGGCAGAAAAAGGCCTGATAAAGGTAAACATTTTGAAATATTAAGTCATTATATGATGTAAATAGAAATTATTTGATAAGCTAAAATTAGGTGCTTACTAGGCACACATCTGAGATATTTAAATTGTAAAAACACTTTGTTTTTAATTCGTTTAGTCCCTGTTATTTATTATAATTTCCTGGAGAATAATATCTACCTGTGTCAGTCAGTTAATTCCAATTTAAATAGAGCTTGGTTTCTACTCTTTTAAATAGCTAAATATGCTAAAAAATGTCTTAATCTAAAACTTAATCCTGCTGTCAGACAGATGTAGAAATGTAGGAAAGGATATCGTAGCATAAACATGAAATCAGTAAATATAAGAATGACTCAAATACAGTTTTTTTGTTTTGCGGCACTTTGCTTTTAGGAAGTGTTCTGTCTTGTTTTGGAGTTTGGTTCATGTTTTTGCATTATATAATTATGCTGTCATCGCATGCTCGTCCTTCTGTTGACTGTTAATATTATTTTACACATCAGAGTGTTGTTTGAGATGTGAAATCCGGTCTTTCTCACCCTACATACAATATGCGTTATTTCCTTCCTATATCATGTTTTTGCATATTCTGCTCTAATTATCGCTCATAATTTTTTGCTGTAGTTCCATATTTGTGCAGCCAAACAACACTGTAATCCATTAGCCTACTTTTTCTTTACATAACTCCCATGAATACATTACATTTAACATCTTGTTTACTCCTCAGCTGCTTCTTCTGGTGTTAATTATGAGCATTTTATGCTGCGATGACACACTTTCCACTTCTTAAATATCAAAGTCATCTGCAAATGTGAGCTGGAAACCAGAGGCGTCCTGACAAGTGTTAAAACCTCTAATTATGGTTGGTGATTAAAAGCTGTGGACTCACTGCTAGCTTGGCTCAAAACAGGAATTTAAGTTATAGCTATTAAAAGATATGTTACTTTATTATTAGTTGCAGGAAGCTATAAATGACTCGTAATAATTGATAACTGATTGGTAAGCTCCAGATGAGAATCTGCTCACTCTTTGTTTGCAGTCTAGAATAATTTAGAAAATCAAGCTGTCAGAATATCTTTTGTCCTTTTTGCCTGTGATGTAAACCGGTGCTGTAAATTTGCTGCTTGTGTTGTTTAGGGTGGATTTTATATTTCTGCATAAATTACAGCCTGCAGCTGCAGAGCAGCCGAGACAAAAGGTCAAATTATTCCTGACAGTGACACTAATGACACACTATTTCTCCTCCCTGATGAATCCACTAGAGCTAAAATCTGTGATGGATCAGCTGTTTGTTTACTGCAGCATCCCGCTGATCAAACAGATCAATAACTAACATAAATGAATAGACTTCACTGCATGGAAATGTCAAAACCTTCTGCAGCAATGGGACAATAAATCCTTTAGTTTTTTTCTTTCGGTATTTTCTTTGTTCAGCCCCAAAAATAACAATAATAATAATAATAAATCTTATTTTAATATTATAAATTAAATGGCAGTTTTAAAATCGCACAAACAAAACAAACATTATTTTTTGCATCTTAACGAGAAGAACGCTGCTGCTTTTTCTGAATAAAATCTGTTTTTTTTACATCAAAACCTCAAGACTTGGACAAGATGAAGTTGAAAAATGTTTCATATCTGCTAGAAATCATGTGTTTTTAGCAATGTTTGTTACGTGATTTTAGCGATGTTTGTTACGTGATTTTTAGTGGTTTGTTATGTGTTTTTAGTGACTTTTTTACTTGTTTTTAGTGACATTTTTGATGTTTTTAGCGATGTTTGTTACGTGTTTTTAGTGACGTTTGTTTCGTGTTTTTAGTGACATTTTTTACTTGTTTTTAGTGACGTTTACGTGATTTTAGCGATGTTTGTTACGCGATTTTAGCGATGTTTGTTACGTGATTTTTAGTGGTTTGTTATGTGTTTTTAGTGACTTTTTTACTTGTTTTTAGTGACGTTTGTTTCATGTTTTTGGTGACATTTTTTACTTGTTTTTAGTGACGTTTGTTTCGTGTTTTTAGTGACATTTTTTACTTGTTTTTAGTGACGTTTACGTGATTTTAGCGATGTTTGTTACGCGATTTTAGCGATGTTTGTTACGTGATTTTAGTGGTTTGTTGCGTGTTTTTAGTGACATTTTTTACTTGTTTTTAGTGACATTTGTTTCGTGTTTTTAGTGACATTTTTTACGTGTTTTTAGCGATGTTTGATGTGATTTTTGTGTTTAAAATCCACAGATTTTTCAAACAGTATCACCGTTGGCGATCGCCCCTCACAAGTTATTTCAAAGTGAAATGTGCTGTTTCTTTCTCTCAGTGGGGATGAATAAGTCAGGATGTGTAGAAAGGTGAGAAGGCAGCTTTCATCCTCTGGCTTTGATTCTGCCATTGAAGAGAAATGAAGACTGTGAAGCTCATGTTAATAAGTCTTGACAAAATGACCTTGGTTATGAGGGTTTATTAGCTGTTGAATTTGAGTCTCAATAAACCTGCCAGAAGAATCAAAAGTGCAGCTTCAAGTAGTCCCCAAAAATCAGTTTCACTCCTGTCTCCTATATCTAATAGACTCATATTTATTTCACATGTATGCTTGAAGATACATGTTCATCAACAGTTTTAAGTAGAAAGTAAATAGCTAAAATAAAGATGTTTTTGGCATTATTACATTTGTACTCATCCCGTTTACAATCGATCTCAAGATTAGGTAAAGTTGTTAAACATTAAACCTGCAGAAAACATCAGCATGTTGTGTTTGTGAGCTGCTAGCATGCTGTTTTTAGCTTTTAGATGCACTCAAAGACCTGCTCCCATGCTTCTTTTAGCATTTAGCTCCAATCACAGAGCTGCTAGCGTGCTGTTTTTAGCATTTAGCTCCACTCAAAAGAGCTGCTAGCATGCTGTTTTTAGCATTTAGCTCCACTCAAAGAGCTGCTAGTGTGCTGTTTTTACCATTTAGCTCCACTCAAAGAGCTGCTAGTGTGCTGTGTTAAGCATTTAGCTCCGCTCAAAGAGCTGCTAGTGTGCTGTGTTTAGCATTTAGCTCCACTCAAAGAGCTGCTAGCGTGCTGTGTTTAGCATTTAGCTCCACTCAAAGAGCTGTTAGCGTGCTGCTTTTAGCGTTTAGCTCCACTCACAGAGCTGCTAGTGTGCTGCTTTTAGCATTTAGCTCCACTCAAAGAGCTGCTAGTGTGCTGCTTTTAGCATTTAGCTCCACTCAAAGAGCTGCTAGTGTGTTGCTTTTAGCATTTAGCTCCACTCAAAGAGCTGCTAGCGTGTTGCTTTTAGCATTTAGCTCCACTCAAAGAGCTGCTAGCGTGTTGCTTTTAGCATTTAGCTCCACTCAAAGAGCTGCTAGCGTGTTGCTTTTAGCATTTAGCTCCACTCAAAGAGCTGCCAGCGTGTTGCTTTTAGCATTTAGCTCCACTCAAAGAGCTGCTAGCGTGTTGCTTTTAGCATTTAGCTCCACTCAAACAGCTGCTAGCGTGTTGCTTTTAGCATTTAGCTCCACTCAAAGAGCTGCTAGCGTGTTGCTTTTAGCATTTAGCTCCACTCAAACAGCTGCTAGCGTGTTGCTTTTAGCATTTAGCTCCACTCAAAGAGCTGCTAGCATGGCTTTAGACATGATTTTGCCCAATGAAAAATAATATTTCTGCATTGTGTACAGAAGCGCCTCAAGACACCCTGTTTCAAATTTGTTTTATTTTATTTTATTTACTTTATTGTTATTATGATTTTTATTATATATTATCAGCTTGCTGTTGCCACCCTTAAGTTTTATTCATAATTTTTTGTTTAATATCTGCACTGTGAACAGGAGCGAACTTACTTTATTTTATTTTGCCTTATTTTCATTATTATTATTTTTATGATGACCTTGTCCCACTGTTGCTGTTAAATTCTATTTGTTTATTCCATATCTGTACTTTGTACAGGAGCATTTCAGAATACACTGTTTCTAAATACTTATTTTATTTCAATTTTATTTTTTTTATTTTATTTTGCCTTATTTTTTTTATCGTTATTTTTATATTGACCTTTTAAGTTTCACTTTTTAACATTTTCGGATGCACTGTTTGTATACACTTTTTTTTAATTTATTTTTTTTTTTTTTTTTATATTGACCTTGTTCCACTGTTTTAGATTTATATTCTTTATTATTTTTTTGTATTATTTTTTATCACTGTGACAGTATAAATTTCCCTTCTGTGGGATTAATTCAGGTTTATCTTATCTTAGTGATCCACAGCCCAGAAAAACATTCATATTGTCTCGTTGTTCAGTAACTATTACATACTTTGTGTACTTTCTAGTAAAAGGGTAAAGATGAATGTGGATATCAGTGTTTTCACGCTGTAGGTTAACGGCTGTATGCTTGTTGTCATCCTGGCAGTGGGTTTTATCAGAACAGTGTCCAGCAATTACGAACAGAATTATTTCAATCCATGCCAGCTGTGTTTGTTAACATTTCTAAAGGCGTGACTCATGTTTCTCCTCTGCTACGTATTACTTTTAGAGCCGCTGTTCTTTCTTAATTGTGAAATAATGCCAGTGGCCTCTCGCTGGTTGTGACTCAGCAGCTGCAGCACAAAGACGCTGACTAATCGAGCTGTGTTTGAATAAAACCTGTGGCCGTCAACGCCTCTCCCTGAACTCGGCCTTTGTCCTTTTCAGCTTCCCGAAACTTTGAGGCCGACCTTGAGGATCAGAGATGAGATTTATATACATGTGATGAGCATCAGCAGGGGAACATGTATGTTTTATCTGACAATAGAAACATGAGAAAACAAATATCTCCTCCGATCACCTTCAGAGGTACATTTAATTTACTGGAATGGTGTCTGTTTGGAACGTCATTTATTTAACTTTATCTTGGGAAAAAGTGGCTTGATTGTCATCATAAATGACAAATATAAAACAACAAAGACATAAAAATACCTCTCAAAATATGGTTAAATGCAGAACTTCCTGTCATGTTTGTGAGAATGATTGTTGGTTTACTGGTTAGAAAATACAGAAAAACAACAGAAAATTGATTCATGTTGCAGGAGTCATTTACATTTATTAATACACACACAAGTTTCACATAGCTCTGAAAGTTGTCAAAATGATCATTTTTGTTTCTCATTTCATTTTGAGAGTGATGTAGTTTTTGATACCAAACTTAAAGATGGCTGCCAAGGTTTCACTAGTTGTTTGTTGTTGTTTTGGTCACGAGGCGGCATCACTGAGTAACTTTATTGTGAAATGCATCTTGGCCTCTTGGTCAAAATCTAATTTCTTGTTCAAATAATGACATTTTTTGTTACTGGATGGCTAATTTAGACGTTACATCACTTTCCCATCAAACTGTGTTTTCAGTCACACAGCAAGGTAATATTAATGTGCATAAAGCATCAACTCTGAGGTGATTTAAGGCAGCTAACGAGGATTTAATGGTGTGGTGGTTACGTGTCTTCCTGCCTGCTGATAATCAGACGTAATATTCAGCTGCTGTGAACATCCTGAATATATTTTCAAGAGGAAAATCACATGAGTGCTTTCATGCAGACACACTCATTAATTAACCAAGCTGCTGCTATTAGACACATTAATGAGACTTCTGCACAGATTGTACTGAACATTGCAGATATTGGTCCATCTCACAGCAAAACAGGGTTACTTTTATAAGCACCATATTTTCATCTGAGGTTTTCAAACTGATATTTTACGATCGTTTCTCAACGAAAAGCGAACCATGTTTATACCACAGAATTTGAATTTAAGCCACATAATTGAGGAAATGAAATCACCAGAAAACTGTCACGTTACTTATGTTCTGTTAAATAATGCCACCATAGTTATTGTAACCAGAGCAATGATCTATCCTAGACTGTAGCTTTTCACTTCGCTTAAAGAGCTACTAGCATGCTGTTTTTAGCATTTAGCGCCACTCAAACAGCTTTTAGCATACTGTTTTAGCATTTAGCTCCATTCAAAGAGCTGCTAGCATGCTGTTTTTAGCATTTAGCTCCACTCACAGAGCTGCTAGTGTGCTGTTGTTTTTGCATTTAGCTCCAATCACAGAGCTACTAGCATGCTGTTTTTAGCATTTAGCTCCACTCACAGAGCTGCTAGTGTGTTGTTTTTAGCATTTAGCTCCACTCAAACAGCTTTTAGCATACTGTTTTTAGCATGTAGTTCCATTCAAACAGTTGCTAGCATGCTGTTTTTAGCTTTTAACTTCACTCAAAGAGCTACTAGCATGTTGTTTTTAGCATTTAGCTCACTCACAGAGCTGCTAGCGTGCTTTTTTAGCATTTAGCTCCACTCACAGAGCTGTTACCATGGTGTTTTTAGCATTTAGCTCCACCCAAACGGCTTCTAACATACTGTATTTAGCATTTAGCTCTGCTCATTCTGTTTTTAGCATTTAGCTCTGTTCACAGAGCTGCTAGTGTGCTGGTTTTAGCATTTAGCATGCTGTTTTTTAGCATTTAACTCCACTCAAAGAGCTGCTAGCATGCTGTTCTTAGCATTTAGCTCCACTCACAGAGCTGTTAGCGTGCTGTTTTTAGCATTTAGCTCCACCCAAAGGGCTTCTAACATACTGTATTTAGCATTTAGCTCTGTTCAAAGAGCTGCTAGCATGCTGTTAGAATTTAACTCCACTCACAGAGCAAGTAAAACAGGCTAGTTTTGTTGCCTAACCCTAACCAAGTAGCTCTTGGTTTTAGATGGATTTAACAAGTTCTTGTGAAGATGGAAGTTTCTTTTGAAAAGCTTGTGTGTCGCTTGTTGGTGGACATTTGTAGGAAAACAGAAAAATAAGGAATAGCAGCCGTTGCCTTGTCTTTATTCAGCCTTACTTGGAGGTGTGAAGATAACCGAACACCTGAACGCCTCATCTTCAGGAAAAAACTGCCTCAATTTACAAGAAGTTACCTGAAGATATTAAATATTTCAAGCCAATGATATTGTGTCCTGAATTTATTTGACTTTTGAACAGAACAAATTTACTTAGTTTTCTATCTATTTTCTATTCTATTCTTTATTTATTTATTTATTTTCCCCGAAAGCAAGAGGCTACAGTCATGCTAACATGCTGATGCGTGTGTGATGCTTATCATCTTAGTGTCGTGTGTTAGCATGCTAATTAGCACTAAACACAGAGTCCAGCTGTGGCTGATGGGAATGTCGTCAGTTCTGCAGGTGTTTGATCATAAACCAGATTAAAATGTTGACCTGATGGTGGCGCTAGATGGAAAGTTAATGGATCACCACATGTATGGTGATTAATCCTGAAGGGAGCATGAATATTTTATGTTAATTCATCCAATAATTATTGAGATATTTCAGATTTTACCTTCTGAGATTCAGCAACATTTCATGGTCATAATTATTGTGATGTTTCAGCCTGGATTGAACCATATTTTCTCAACAGATCGTACAAACCATCTGTGACAGATTTCCTTCAGTCGATCGCAGCTACCAGCTTAAATTTACTGTTTACAGCCGCAGGTTTGTGGCTAACCAGCCGTCTTTGTGATGTAAGCTGCAGGCAAGAGGCGACCTTAACTATTTTAACCGTCCTCATCCTGGAACTGTGACACAAACAAGCAGAAACATTAATGATTATTCAGAAGCACTGGCTTCAGTTTCTTCTGTGGATGGAGGTCAGTTTCCTCTCTGCAGCGTCTGTCAGGGAAAGAATCGAGAGGCGTCATCAGGCTGCAGTTTATCTTCCTGTCCTCGTGTCCTCGGGGTTGTTAATGCGTCACGTGGAGGACTCGATGTGGGGGTGGAGGCTTTTTCATCAGCAGATGTCCAGACAAACCCTCACCTGGTTTACTTTCCTGTCCTCTGCACATGTGCATCAGCAGCAGGATTTCTGCATGATTTGTCTCTGAGTTGTTGTTGTTGGTTTTTTTTTATCAGCTTTTCTGTAAAATCCCTCTGGATTTACTGACGTACCGCAGGAGAGGACAGTGTTGTTTTAGAGGATATAACAGTTGATTGTTGACAGATGAGAGAAACTGTGTCACAGCAAAACAAATATTTATTATAGTTTGTTGTTTCTCAGTGTGAGGCTGTGAGCTGTTTATCCATTGTCAGGGTTTTCCCTGCAGGCAAACAGAAAAATAAGGAATAATAACACCTGAATGCATCATCTGCAGGAAAAACTGCCCCAAACCCCTTTTAATATATTCAATACTTATATTCAATAATATATTCAATGCTTTTTCTAAGTTCAGTATTTATCTGGATTTGTATTTATTTTTCCTGAAAGCAATAATAATAATAGTAATAATTAAATACGTAGCAGAAGAACAACAATATGAAGAGTGCAGAACCATTTGTGCACTCATGAGTGAGTAAATTAGCGTCCAGTGCAGTAGTGAACGCTGCATTGAGCTGAATGCTAACACGTTGATGTTTAGCATGTGTAATGTTTACCATGTTCACTAGCTTAGTTTAGCATGCTCACATTTGCTAATTAGCATTAACAGCCTGTTGACGTCATTCCAGCAACACGTCTGTAGGCTTTGTGACAGACTATTCGTAAAAGCCCTCCAGCATTTTCTTTTCTTTGTGGACAGAATTCTTTCATTTGATAACAAAAGGCTTTTATTTTGCACAACATTGTTGGGGAAAATGTAGTAAAATGCACGGCTCCATTAATGAACAGAGAGACGACTTTTAAAATACATGGAAGTGACATTTATAAGGAAGTGAACCGTCCGGTCTGTGAGTTGTTCATGTTTTAATCCCTTCAGTCTGTTTTCACTTCATCAAAGTTAATTAAAACATGTTGGTCGACTAACAATATTTTATTCAGTATTTAGTTGTGCGTAGCTCCCCTCCTCTTTTGTCACTTCTGGTTGAAAAAACCAAGATGGCGACAGCCAAAATGCTGAGCTGCAGGCTCCAAAATGGCAGTAAAACTGTTCATTCAGGGCAGCGGTGGTGAACACCTTCACTGGGTGGTCTAATAAATGTGTTTAAAAGGATTAAAGGAACTGGTCTTTTTGGTTCACTTTTATATAAAATTAGGTCAGTTGATAGAAGTTTTATTTCATGACAGCTTTATTTTGGTGAGAGCAGCTTGAGTTTCCAGGTTGAAGCAGGGCTGCAGACATTTATTCTTTCCTTCTGTCTGTTATCTGAAGAGGACCTGCAGCAGATTAAAAACATGGATGTCGCCCAGCGGGGGGGTGGAGGGGTTTGTGGCGCTGCATGGCATTCTGGGAGCTCGTCTGCCACCATAACCTTGATTGAAGTGAGGTGATTTGAGTCGCAGCTGTTCAGATATTTTGTGTCTGCTGGTGAAGAGCGAGCGAGGACACATGTAAAGCTTTTACACTGAAAAACACCACGGTCGTTTCCACCTGTCTACACGTAGTCTGAGTGTGTGCCAGTGTTTGCTCTCGATGCTCATTATTCCTGACTGACGAGAATCGATCAAACGACGCCGCCGCAGTAACGAGGCCACTAATTATCCATCTTGTCTCTGGCCTCTGGCAGTTTGTGCTTCTGGAGAGAGGAGGGCTGTTTATGTTCACCACAGCTGTACACACCAGAAACACTGCTTACATCTGTTATTGAAGCAACACAAGAGATAAAGTAGAAATAATCCTGCTGTAAAAACCCTCCATTCTTCCTGTTCCTGAAGTAAAAGTAGTAACATCAACATTTACTTAATTAAAGTAGTCATTAAGCAGACTGACCTGTTTCAGAATAATAGTCTTGGATTATAATAATGTGATGTCAGTAATTAATGTGCTTGCTTAACCTAGAATAATCCATCATCATTTATTTCTATTTTATTAATAGAATATGGACTAGAAGTATAAAGATGCTCAGATTTTCGCCCTGCTTTGAGTGGACATAAATTTTAAAAAATAATAATCATTATCATGTCTTAGCTCCAGTGCCATAGCCTGAAGCCTCTCTAATAAATAATCCAGCAGCATCACGGGGTCATTAAACACTCTTCTGTCTCTTTAAATCACCTTTTACTGTCTGGTGTCATGCACACCTTTCCATTCACTCCAACACACTGTTTGAATTTCCTGATTTAAATTCCTCTCATTTCATCCAGAACATGTTGTGCTTTGCCTTCTGCTTGTCCTCATGGTGCGTTCACAGACATGGGAAATAGAAAGAGATATTTTTTAAATACTTCTTGATGGATTTTCTGAACATGTTTTGAAGAAAATATCGTCCAATGTCAACAGACTTTTAACGGGGAGATGTTTTTTTTCATTTCCACATGAATGGCAAGGGAAAAAAAAATAAAAATGTTTTTTTTCTTATGAAGCCTGTGCTGTGTTGTGTCACAAAAATAAACTAGCCTGTGTCTGAAATCAAATATTACGCCTCACTAATTGAGTAAACTACCACATGTCTGTTGCCATCCATGGAGCCATGACAATGACTAGAAAATTTCAACAAGGAGTGTCACATCATATCTAAATTAACTCCATTTCTAGTTAATAATATAATAAAAACAAGTTTTTGTAATTTAAATTAATTCTATAAGGTCATTTAACATTAAGTGTGTGTGATATATAAATAAAAAAAATATTATAAACAATAATATTACTTGAAATGTCCAGTATAAATATAGCACCTTGTCTTATTTGGACATTTTTTAAATTTAAAAGCCTCTGGTAGGACAATCACGCCACAGTTTTGGTTGAGATCGTAAATTCCGACATCGCCTGAATGCATCATACATTCTGCGCTCTGATTGGACGTTAGAGGCAAGGGGCGTGGCCTGTCTGCAGGCGAGCTGAGACAATAGAGAGACACAGCCGCTCCAAGGTGCACCATCAGCGTGGAGAGACAGGGAGACACAGCCGCTCCAAGGTGCACCATCAGCGGGGAGAGACAGGGAGACACAGCCGCGTCAAGGTGCACCATCAGCGCGGAGAGACAGGGAGACACAGCCGCTCCAAGGTGCACCATCAGCGGGGAGAGACAGGGAGACACAGCCGCTCCAAGGTGCACCATCAGCGGGGAGAGACAGGGAGACACAGCCGCTCCAAGGTGCACCATCAGCGGGGAGAGGCAGGGAGACACAGCCGCTCCAAGGTGCACCATCAGCGGGGAGAGACAGGGAGACACAGCCGCTCCAAGGTGCACCATCAGCGGGGAGAGACAGGGAGACATAGACGCTCCAAGGTGCACCATCAGCGGGGAGAGACAGGGAGACATAGACGCTCCAAGGTGCACCATCAGCGGGGAGAGACAGGGAGACACAGCCGCTCCAAGGTGCACCATCAGCGGGGAGAGACAGGGAGACATAGCCGCTCCAAGGTGCACCATCAGCGGGGAGAGACAGGGAGACACAGCCGCTCCAAGGTGCACCATCAGCGGGGAGAGACAGGGAGACATAGCCGCTCCAAGGTGCACCATCAGCGTGGAGAGACAGGGAGACATAGCCGCTTCAAGGTGCACCATCAGCGGGGAGACGGTGACAGTCAGCGGCGCAGACACTCGGAACTTCCAGCTTCATTCAAACACCGTGAAGAAAAGGAAAAAACAAACAGTTGAAGGATCTGTTTGCTCTTTTGTCTGAAGGGCCCGGAGCCTGGATGGACGCATTTTGAAAGGTACTGACTGTGAACTGCTCATTAAATATCTGTTTGTGTTTTTTTTTTAATCAGTTTGTGTCTCTGCTGCTCTGTTGCAGACTGTCACACTGCACAAATGTTGTGTTTAATTCACCCTCTTTTAAAACACATAAATCATCTTTTAATAAGTTAGACACATGTGAGCAGACTGGGCAGAACAATGGAGCTGCTGTCAGGCTGTTGTGTCACAGCCACACATCTGTACTCCACTGCTGTATTGGTGATTAGTGCATGTATTGATCACACACACACGTCATGCATCTGGCTCACGTGCACGCACATCTGCGCTACCTGAGTGCACGTGTGCTCCATGTTGTATTGTTTGATGCTTTGTGTCTGCAGCTCAGCTCTTTGTGTTTGACTCCCACACTGTAAATAGTGACACGAAGGATGAGACACTGTGGACCATTTAAAAACCTCCAGTATGTGTTTTTAGGTTGTTGTATTCATGAGTTTATTTTGGTGGGAAATGGCATCAAAAAGCAAATTATTAGTGCAGAGATGATGCTGTCATCTCAGAAATAATTCATTTCTCGATGGGCATGAAAATAATCTGATATTCGATTCATCATTTTAAGTATTTTCTTAGCACAAAGAGTAAAAAATGCCTCAGTCTTCTTAGAGGACATTATAAATAAGTCAATAAATCAGTAACCTCTTTGCAGCCCTGTTTACCTGCAGCTGTGTGTTTTACAGTGATGTCATGTCGCCATGACGATCAGCTGGAGATGAAGTCTGTTTGAAAATGCTTCGTTAGCTTTGGTCTGAAATTAGAATCAAAAGAAACTGTAGTTCTTGAGACGTTTGTTGTCATTCTCTTCAGTTTTGAGTCGGTTTAATTCAGTGTTCAACCTTTGGTGAAAGAGTCTTTCTGTCTACCAGCCAGCAGGGGGCGACTCCTCTGCTTCCATAGCGGTCAAAAACCCGATCCGACTTCTGTCTTGATTTTTTCCCTCAGTAAACATTGTAAACATCAGTTTCTAGTTTCATGTCTTCAGTACAGCCTGATGTTCATTTAGTGGATTATGGTTCCATTTAGAGTCAAACACTCCATAAAGCAGAGGATGCTTTCAGCCTGATGATTGACAGGTCGTTACCACGGTGATGTCCAGTATGGGAGCTGTTCGGGTTTCAATCTGTGTTCTCACTTCATCAGAGTTACTTATGTCTTTTTTGGTCGTCTAGAAATGTTTCTTACTTCGCTCCATCCTTCAGTGTCACTTCTGGTTGCTGAAAACCAAGATGGCGGTGTCCAAAACGCTGACTACGAGGCTTCAAACCATCATGGTTGACTACGTCCAACATCAAAATAATGTTTCTTAACGATCAGTTTTTCAAGTTGACTTCTTTATCGTATTTCTGTGTGCACACAGGACGACAGAAGCAGAACTACTGAGGTGATTTTTTTATTAGGCTAAAGGTGTGTGTAGTCTAATTTTCAGATTAAACAGGTCAGGTTTTGGGAATCACTGACATGAAGGATGATGATTAAAAATCTCCATTATGTGTTTTTAGGTTGGAGAGTTTATTTGATTATATGATTAGTTTGTTGACGGGCATAAAGATCTGATATTTGGTTGCTAGTTTCAGGCATTTTCTGAGCACAAAGTTAAAAAAAATGCCTCAGACTTTTGGTTTGTCTTCTTAAAGGGGAAGATCAGCTGGTTGTCGTCCATAGAAAACTGAATATCTGTTTCAACAGAACAGGGCGGTTGAAGGCGTCACCTTGTGATTTATTGTATTTTACAGCTGTTTTTTTGGACATTTCATCAACTATATGATGAATAAGTAACGTATAAAACCAGTTTGCAGCCCTGCTCACCTGCAGACAGGTGAGGGTTTGGGTTTTACCGTCACTTTTCCAGCTTCAGGTCAGCCTGGTTGCAGCCGTGAAGCTCCAGCTGAGGCCGAGCTGCTCTGGATGTTTTGAACAGTGACGTCTGTGTTCGCCGAGCAGACGAGAGGGAAGGGAGGCAGGGATTAAAGCCTACCGTAGCACAAAGAGGTCAGCTTTAAAGCAGAGAAAAGGCCAACGATGTGGCTGCGACGGCTTTATCTCTGCAAGCATGAGGTGCAGAAATAATCTCCTCTTTCGGTGTCAGTTCACCGACCTGATGAGGTTCGAACGACAGAAGAGACAAGAAGTCTGGAAAATGTGAGACGATCAGGCTCTGGTGGCACGAAACTGGAAAATGGTTGAGTGGAAAGGCAGAAAAAGCAAAATGTGTGTATCGATTAAAAACTAAACAGTAGAAACTGTGAATAAATGATGATTCAGTTTTATTTCAGAACAAATCACATCAGAATCACAGTGTTAAGTTGTTTTCTTGGACCCTTCAGAGGTGAAAGTCCCTTAAGTATTTGTTTCAGTTGACATTGATTCCTCGTTAAGAAGGATTAATGCTTAATGTGGGTGCACTTTAACAGCAGAGAGGCTTCTGTCAGCTTTGACACACAGTTACATATCTAATAATCATAATAAATGATCATGTTCAGATGTTGTTAGCAGTTTTGGCGGTCAGATTAAGGAGTTCAGAGCGGCAGCAGCAACATGATCTCCTCTCTTTGTTCCAGCTCTAAACGAGCTCTGATTGATTTACTGACTGAGAACTTTAGTTTTCTAGAAATAAAAGCTTCAGTGTCGAGGAGGGAAAAGAAACGTGCTGACCTTTTTACTTCTGCTCCTTTTCTGAGGCCAGAGTCAGTGGAGTGAGCGTTTGGTGTGATGGATAATCTTTCCCTCTTTCTCAGTAGATATCTTCTCTGAGAAACACATTATTACAGGAATATTTTGTAAAAGAAAACAAGTGAATGACTTTAAATTCATGTGATGAATCTAAACACAAACTCCTCTTGGAGCTCATTACTACTGTTTGATGAAGCTGAATGGTGGTTTTTCTTTTCGGCCTCGCCCGCTGTCCGTTTGTTTTATTGACCTTGTCAGACGGATGCTGAGGTGACGGCTGACTCCTCGTTTTTATCTGCTTGTCGTAGTTTTCTACTCAGCATCCATTTCCACCCTCTGCTGCCGCTGCAACATCCAATTTCCAGAGTCTCCAGTGTTCCAGAGCAACATTAGAATAAGGGTTTATCTGTAAAATAAGAAGCAGTAAGCTGGTAGAATAATGAGAAGATATCTGTACAGGACTAATAACCTATATAGACCAGTAAACAACGAATAAATGTTCCTTAAGCAAATATACAACAAACTGGACCAACTCTTTATACATACATATTATATGTACACATGCCACTAGTTAAAGGTTAGAGCCCATTTTTCCTTCAGATCTGCCTTAATTCTTTGTGGAATAGATACACCCAGGTGTTGGACACATTCCTCACAGATTCAGCTGCATATTATCGTGATAGCATCACTCAGTTACTGCACATCTGTCGGCATGGAGCATTATTCTGCAGGAAGCAGCCATCAGAAGATGGTCATAAAGGGATGGACATGGGAAGGCTGCAGTGTTTAAACCATGCTCAGTTGGTACTAAAGAAAAGCTCCTCCAGCATTCGACCAGCAGCAGCCTGAACCGTTGATACGAGGCAGGATGGATCCATCCACCATCTGATATTCTGCTTTCTTTGGTTGAACCAGTGGTTATTTCACTTCCTGTTGTCCTCCTATCATCTCCAACCAGTCTGTCCACTCTCCTGTGACCTCTCACACTGGATATTTCCTCTTTTCTGGATCATTCTCTGTAAACCCTAGAGGGTGAAAATGAACCAAAAAAAAACCCACGCCATGTCCAAAGTCACTTAAATCCTCTTTCTTCATCATTCTGATGCTCTGTTTGAACTTCAGCACGTCTACATGACTACATGCTTTGAGTTGCAGCCATGTGATTAACAAGAATTTGAACATGTGTTTGTTTCATGACTTGTGTGTGTAATGTGCAACTGAAAAATATATGTATATATACTAACAGAGTGAAAAAATGTAATTTCCCTCATTGAGGGATTAATAAAAAAAAAAAAAAAAAAAAAAAACAAAACTGCTGCTTCATGAGTACTTTTACTTTTAGCGTGTTTTGCTGCAGGACTTTTCCTTCCAGCTGAGGATTTGTTCCACTCTGAGTTCTTCTTCCACCAGTAAATCACATAAAGCACAGTTTTACTGTCACTGCAGATCTTTCTAGAGGAGCAGACTGTATTTTTTGTGTTTGCTTTTATTGTTTTCACACTCTTTCCTTGAGTTTTGTGCACACATTTTCCCGTCATGATGCGTGTTCTCAGTGCAGACGGCGGCACAGATGGACCTGGCATCCCGTTTCCTCCGACACTTCCTCATCCCGTTAATGAGCGCAGGGACGGTGAGGCTGTGAAGCCTCTCCAGTCATTCAGATTGCTCAGTGTTGCTTGGCTTGTGGAGGAAGGTGAGACAGATTTAACGGAGAGTAGAAACATGTCGGGTCAGAGTTGAACGTTCGTTAATGCAGGAGGATCGTTAGTCAGGAGAGGCCTTTTATCACTTCCTTACCTTCAGTCATACCCTCCGTGTCTTTTTCTAAAACTATAAAATAGTGTATAAACAAGTTTTTCCTTTTCAAAAACCTCTTGGTCACACGAGCAGTGAGGCTACAGGGATGGAAATGTCACCACTTTGGTCCAAATATCTGAACCACTGTCAGCAGATGGTTCATGTTCCCCTCAGCATTAATGATAATATCTTTTTTATTTTTCACTTTTGCACCACAGTGAGATCAAATTTTCATTTATATGAAAGAAATTCCATCAAATCTGACGTCATTCAAAAAAAAAAGCAGTGCAGTTTATTAAAAAGGGTCGACGTTTCTCAAGAAGAGAAATGACTTTAATAAATCAGTGTTTTCTCTTTGAAATTGGATGTTCAGGATTGAATTGATTGATCAACTAATTGTGTTTATAAAAAAAAATATGTCAATGGAAACAGCTTTTCTTTGTTAGCTTTGTTCACCACGTTTGAACGTCTCTCAGTAGTTTGAGGATAAATAATTAATCTGATTTATTGAACACTTTGCAGCACAGTGAGTAAATCTGAGCACAGCTGGTCTGTTTATTTATTCAACGAGTGTTTAATTTATTGAAGATATTTATTATCACATCATTTTATCATCTCTGGACTCGATCGTGAGGAATGTTCATGCTGTTTGTTGTGAATCACGAAGAAACTCCTTCCTCTTTAAATGTTGTTGTCCAACAAAATAAACTGATTTTCCTATTTAACTCTTTGAGTTCCAGCCGTTTTATAAAACAGAAAGTGTCTTGTTCCAGCGTTTTTGTCCATTTTGAGTCATATTTCTAGACCCACAGAATATTTTGTACTATGTCTCTGAAAACAGTGAATATCTCAAATGAAAGAAGAGACTCTATTTCATCATGAAAAAAATGTTTGTTTTTACCTTGTTCCATTCTTGTTTTATCAGAGGTAGAGTAGAGGACACTTTCACCAAAATCACCACTTTTTCTCCAGATTCTGTTTGTTTTGCTCTCTAATCTCGATCGTCTCCACTTCCTGTTTTGATCTCTGTGGTGTATACCGTCTCTTTATGCTCTGACTACATCTCCCAGAAGCCCCAACATTAGACGTAAATATATGTTTGTGGCACTCAAAGAGTCAATGATGAGCAGTTTTGTTTTTTTATTTTCCACCTAAACTGAACCGTCACTTTAAAACGAGGAACCTTCTCTTGATCTTTAACAGAAAATCTTCTCATGAACATAAAGTGAGGTTTGCTGTTCATACAGCAGCTCTGCTCTGTTCACAGTTCACAGGTCGAGCTGGGCGTCTGCCTCTCACATAATCAGCCTTTCTTTTCCCTTCCTGCTCCTCCCGTCCTGCAGGAACCTCCAGACCAGATCTTCGGCTCCGGCTCGTCGCCCCGCAACAATGAACCCGTCGGCCCACGGATCCAGAGCCTCCGTCGACGTCCTGGAGGAGCTGCAGCTGATCGCCGCTCAGAACCTGGAGAAACTGGACCTGAACAAATACTACGAGGTGGTCTGTGAGCTGGGGAAGGGGACCTACGGGAAGGTGGACCTGGTGGTCCACAAGATCAGAGGTAAACATCCTTCAAGAGCTGGATCTCTGCATATTTAAGAGCAAGTCAGACGTTCAAAGATGAACTTTACAGACATTTCGAGACATGCTATCTGAGCTAGAATTCATAAAACAGTTTGGAGATAAAGACTGAAAGGTCAGGAGGACGTTAAGTCACCAGGGATGGAAGAAAAACTTCTCAAAAATTATTATTCCATCAAGACAGAAATACATTCCTGCTCTCAGAAAATTAAGAAATTGTTAAAATTTCTTGTAAAACTATAAAAGCATGAACGTCTTCATCTCTTTAATGTGTATTTTGATTACTTTAAATACTGTTGGGTCAGTTTATTCTGTAAAAATCATAAATCATAATGTACCAGATACTGTAATAACACATAAACATGGTGGAGTAGAAAGTACCTCAAAATTCTACTTGTGTAGTATCTGTAAGGGGCGTAAGAAAATATAAAATATTCTAATAAAATTAAATTCATTTTGTTTTAATTAATTTCTTTTAACCTCAGATTTTAAGAACGCGGTTGTTTGTTCTTTATACTGTGACAGTTTTTTATAAAATACTTTTTTAATGCAGATCTGCACCCAGGCGGCCTAAATTCACTGCTAACTAACAGGAAACAGGCTCAACTTTTTCACATTAAAAGCCCAAAATGTTCACCATCTGCTCTGAGCTTCTTACTCGTCTCTTTTATTCAGCACAAAGCTCATTTTAAAGCGTCGCTAACCTGTGAAGAGCAGCTGAAGGATGTGGTTTTATTATCTGCTTTATTGTTGTCGTCCTCTCTCTTAATCTGCTGCTCTCAGTATAAATAGATCCTGTCAATAGTTTAATAACTGTGAGACTAAAAGGCCTTATCGTTCCTCCTTTTGAGTCGTCAGAATATCAGAATAATCAGAATTCCTCCTCCATCCCCGTCTGACAGCAGCTCCACATCCTGGTCTGACAGTTTAGAGGTTTAAATTATTCATCAAATTGTGATCATTTTAATTCAGTTTCAGTCACAAAATAAGGCGTCTGTGAAATGAATCCCCCAATAAGTGAGGAATTTTCTTTATGTACCTTTTCGTTCTTTTTTCCAGGCACTAAAATGGCCTTGAAGTTCCTGAGGAAGAAGACGACGAAGCTGAAGAGCTTCCTGAGGGAGTACAGCGTTTCTCTTTATCTGTCGCCGTGCCCCTTCATCATCAACATGTACGGCATCGCCTTCGAAACAGACGAGTACTACATCTTCGCTCAGGAGTACGCGCTGGCTGGAGATCTGTTCGACATCATCCCCCCTCAGGTGAGGAAATACTCAGTGATCGTTGGAAACACTGGCTCCTTCCAGCTGCAGAAGCTCCTTCACAATATGCACCTTTTAAGGTTTTCCTCAGTATCAAAGTACTGCAGTGATACTTGTCAGTACATCTGTGAGTACTCTGTAAAGAGAAAGTGGTGATGCATAATTCTGGTACTTTTCATCATGATAATTTGACAAAATATGAACGAACGTAGGCAAAAATGGTGAATATTACTGAGAATTTGTTGCACTAAAGGAACCAGAATGTGACGGTAAAGAAGTGGAAACTTTGCAGGAACAATGACAGGAAATGAGTTTTAATTTGAAATTAGCTGAGTTATTGAGCATCTCAGACAGTGGCGTGCTTAGACTTTTTGAAGGGCAGGGGCAAAAAGAGAAAAAAGGGCACCCAAGACGGCATTTTTATCATGTTTTAACCAGCCGAGAGGACAGTTGAGCGCATGTCATTTTGTAAAGTAAAGCTTTACTTTTTCTAAAATCCAACCCTGATGTGGCGTCCATTTCCTTCCTCTCTGCTCAGGTGGGGCTACCGGAGGCGGTGGCCAAGCGTTGCGTCCACCAGGTGGCCATCGCCCTGGACTACCTGCACAGTAAGAAGCTCGTCCACCGAGACATCAAACCGGAGAACATCCTCATTTTCGACAAAGAGTGCCAGAAGGTCAAGCTGTCGGACTTCGGCATGACGCGGCGCGCTGGTTCCCCAGTGAAGCGCGTTAGCGGCACGATCCCGTACACGGCGCCGGAGCTGTGCGACACCTCGCGGCAGGACGGTTTCTGTGTGGACCACAGCACGGACGTGTGGGCGTTCGGCGTGCTGCTGTTCTGCATGCTGACCGGAAACTTCCCCTGGGAGAAGGCCATGCCCACCGACGCTTTCTACGAGGAATTTGTGCGCTGGCAGCGCCGCCGGACGGGCGCGGTGCCGTCACAGTGGCGCCGCTTCACCGACGAGGCTCTGCGGATGTTTCGCAGGCTGCTCTCCATCGAGCAGGAGCGCCGCTGCTCCGTCAAGGAAGTCTTCAGCTACTTCAGCCAGTGCTGGATGTTGGACACGGAGAACGGGAATGGTAGCGGCGGCATGGTGGGCGGCGGCATGCCTCCTCTGGACATCAGCTCATCCTCATCTGAAGAAGACGCCTTAGTGGACAGACTGAAGCAGCAGAGCTTGTCGGCGGCGAAGGGGAGCATCATGATGGACACCCACTTCTCCACAAACAGCTCGCCGTCCTCCACGGGCAGCTACGAGCGGGTCAACAGGGAGAACAACGAAAGGGGGCGTGTCCTGGTGGCGACGCCCATCGAGATCTGCGTGTAGAGGCGATCGCCGCCGCTGCGTTTCAAGCTTGATGCTCGCTCAGGTGAGCCTGCTGTGAGCTGAGGAGGAAGAGGATGATCAGTCCGACAGGAGCTGCAGCTTCATTTCTGATGAAGATGAGCTCTGAGGAAACGAGCAGCCGAGACGATCAGCAGCCTGTTGTTTACACCAACAAAAACACAAACAAGCCACAAGCAATACGGTCTGATGTCCGGAAGGATCCAGTCTCTGCAAAAACAAGAACGATGTGGGGAAGAAGAAGTTTCTTTGACGGTACCTTTTGTGTTTATTGTGGTGCAGCATTTTCATGTTTGTGTAAAGTCGTTTTTTTTTTTATTTTTATTTGGAGTTAAATTATTTATTTATATGAGACTCATCTATTTATGCTTTGTTTTATCAGAGAAACTTTAATGACTGTAGATGCAGGTGCCATTCACCAACCTGTACTTTTCTTTTCATTAGTCTTCATCATGTTGTCGGAAAAAACTCTTCATGTTTTCCTGTGGTTCTCGACCTTCTTGTACAGTTGGAGGAAAGAAACTCTGTTTCCACGACTGAACACACAATAATCTATAATCTGTCTGTAATCATGCTGAACACTGGATATGCTGATGGAAGAATAAAATGAAGTATTTATGGGATTGTACCTCTGAACTTTTTATTCCACTATTTTGCTGTTCAAAGAGAAAGTGAAATCTTAAAAATGTGAGACAAGATTGATGAAAGTTTAAAACATCTGGAGGATAAAAATGTTTCAGAAATCTCTTATGTGATTTTCACAAGTATTGCATGAATTACAACTGTGGTGAACATTTGTTGGAATAAACACAGATAATAACAGGTGGATCCCGTTCTTCTTTTATTAAATATTTTTATACTGTTCAAGTTTTCAAAAGTACATAAACATGAAAATATGATGTTGTAACAAATGTACTCTCTCTGCATTAAAACTAGTGATGAATTGTTTCATCACTGATACTGCAGCTGCTGAAGTTGGAGCTTAATTCATAATTTATTTATATTTAAAATAATTAACTATTAAATTATGATGTAAGATTAAAGTGAAACTATACTTTTTTTTTTGTCGTGATAGAGGGTGACAAAAGTTTAAAAAAAAGTCATTTTATAGAATGTTGAAAATTGCCAAAAAATGTCATACTATAGTATGTCAAAAAAATCCAAAAATGAAAATTTTAAAAAGTCAAAAAAAGTTGTCAGAAGGACTGATTATAGTGTGTTGAGTGATTTTGTAGCGATAAAGGGTAAAAAAAAGTTGTAAAAAAAAAAAGTCATTTTATAGAATGTTGAAAATTGCCAAAAAATGTCATACTATAGTATGTCAAAAAAGTCAAAAAATGAAAAATTTTAAAAAGTCAAAAAAATTCATCAGACAGACTTATTATAGAGTGTTGAATGATTTTGTCGTGATAGAGGGTAAAAAAAGTTGTAAAAAAAAAGTCATTTTATAGCATGTTGAAAATTGCCAAAAAATGTCATACTATAGTTTGTCAAAAAAGTCAAAAAATGAAAAATTTAAAAAGTCAAAAAAAGTTGTCAGAAGGACTGATTATAGTGTGTTGAGTAATTTTGTAGCGATAAAGGGTAAAAAAAGTTGTAAAAAAAAGACATTTTATAGCATGTTGAAAATTGTCAATAAATGTCATACTATAGTATGTCAAAAAAGTAAAAAAATGAAAAATTTAAAAAGTCAAAAAAAGTTGTCAGAAGGACTGATTATAGTGTGTTGAGTAATTTTGTAGTGGTAGAGGGTAAAAAAAGTTGTAAAAAAAAGTCATTTTATAGAATGTTGAAAATTGTCAATAAATGTCATACTATAGTGTGTCAATAAAGTCAAAGAAAAAATTAAAATGCAGAAATGTAGAAAAAAAGTCATCAGAAAGACTTGTTACAGTGTATTGATTGATTTCAGAGCTCAATATGTTGAAAAAGTTGTCCAATTAACAGAAACGGTGTATACGCACGTGCAACTGAGAGGCTGCATGTGCAAAGTGAACAGTAAGAAGTGCAAGAAGAGCAACACACAACATCACACCGTCTTTAAAAGGCCACCTTGTGGCAGCATTCCTCGCTTACGGCCATACCACCCTGAACACGCCCGATCTCGTCTGATCTCGGAAGCTAAGCAGGGTAGGGCCTAGTCAGTACTTGGATGGGAGACCGCCTGGGAATACCAGGTGCTGTAAGCTTTTGCGCCATGCTGCAGCAGAGGGTCTTACTGAGGCCTTTTTCTCTAGACCAGTGCAGGCTTGAGGTGCTCTTTCATTATTTGGATACTTTCTACTTCCTTTCAGTCAGAGATACAGCCCTTTTTATTTTATTGCATCTTTCATTGTCACTGTGACTTTGCAGGTTGGGATTCGACATCCCCAGTGTGTTGAATCACTTCATACAACAACACATTGACCCAAAACATCATCATTTTATAGCATGTTGAAAACTGTCAAAAAATGTCATACTATAGCATGTCAAAAAAAGACAAAAAAAAGTCAAAAAATGAAAAATTTTAAAAAGTCAAAAAAAGTCGTAATAAAAACTGATTATAGAGTGTTGAATGATTTTGTTGTGATAGAGGGTGAAAAAAGTTGTAAAAAAAAGTCATTTTATAGAATGTTGAAAATTGCCAAAAAATGTCATACTATAGTATGTCAAAAAAGTCAAAAAATGAAAATTTTAAAAAGTCGAAAAAAGTTGTCAGAAGGACTGATTATAGTGTTGAATGATTTTGTAGTGATAGAGGGTGAAAAAAGTTGTAAAAAAAAAAAAGCCATTTTATAGATTGTTGAAAATTGTCAAAAAATGTCATACTATAGTATGTCAAAAAAGTCAAAAATGAAAATTTTAAAAAGTCAGAAAAGTCATCAGAAGGACAGATTATAGTGTGTTGAGTGATTTTGTAGAGATAGAGGGCAAAAAGTTGTAAAAAAAAAAAAAGTCATTTTATAGATTGTTGAAAATTGTCAATAAATGTCATACTATAGTATGTCAAAAAAGTCAAAAAATGAAAAATTTTACAAAGTCAAAAAAAGTCGTAATAAAGACTGATTATAGAGTGTTGAATGATTTTGTCGTGATAGAGGGTGAAAAAAGTTGTAAAAAAAAGTCATTTTATAGATTGTTGAAAATTGTCAATAAATGTCATACTATAGTATGTCAAAAAAGTCAAAAAATGAAAAATTTTAAAAAGTCAAAAGAAGTCGTCAGAAGGACTGATTATAGTGTGTTGAGTGATTTTGTAGCGATAAAGGGTGGAAAAAGTTGTAAAAAAAGTCATTTTATAGCATGTTGAAAATTGCCAAAAAATGTCATACTATAGTATGTCAAAAAAGTAAAAAAATGAAAAATTTTAAAAAGTCAAAAAAAGTCGTAATAAAAACTGATTATAGAGTGTTGAATGATTTTGTTGTGATAGAGGGTGAAAAAAGTTGTAAAAAAAAGTCATTTTATAGAATGTTGAAAATTGCCAAAAAATGTCATACTATAGTATGTCAAAAAAGGCAAAAAAATGAAAAATGTTAAAAAGTCAAAAAAAGTCGTAATAAAGACTGATTATAGAGTGTTGAATGATTTTGTAGTGATAGAGGGTGAAAAAAGTTGTAAAAAAAAAAAAAAAAGCCATTTTATAGATTGTTGAAAATTGTCAAAAAATGTCATACTATAGTATGTCAAAAAAGTCAAAAAAATGAATTTTTTTTAAAAAGTCAGAAAAGTCATCAGAAGGACAGATTATAGTGTGTTGAGTGATTTTGTAGAGATACAGGGCAAAAAAAGTTGTAAAAAAAAGTCATTTTATAGATTGTTGAAAATTGTCAATAAATGTCATACTATAGTATGTCAAAAAAGTCAAAAAATGAAAAATTTTAAAAAGTCAAAAAAAGTCGTAATAAAGACTGATTATAGAGTGTTGAATGATTTTGTCGTGATAGAGGGTGAAAAAAGTTGAAAAAATGCAATTTTATAGAATGTTGAAAATTGTCAAAAAATGTCATACTATAGTATGTCAAAAGAATCCAAAAATGAAAAATTTTAAAAAGTCAAAAGAAGTCGTCAGAAGGACTGATTATAGTGTGTTGAGTGATTTTGTAGCGATAAAGGGTGGAAAAAGTTGTAAAAAAAGTCATTTTATAGATTGTTGAAAATTGCCAAAAAATGTCATACTATAGTATGTCAAAAAAGGCAAAAAAATGAAAAATTTTAAAAAGTCAAAAAAAGTCGTAATAAAGACTGATTATAGAGTGTTGAATGATTTTGTCGTGATAGAGGGTGAAAAAAGTTGTAAAAAAAAGTCATTTTATAGAATGTTGAAAATTGCCAAAAAATGTCATACTATAGTATGTCAAAAAAGTCAAAAAATGAAAAATTTTAAAAAGTCAAAAAAAGTCGTAATAAAGACTGATTATAGAGTGTTGAATGATTTTGTAGTGATAGAGGGTGAAAAAAGTTGTAAAAAAAAGTCATTTTATAGATTGTTGAAAATTGTCAATAAATGTCATACTATAGTATGTCAAAAAAGTCAAAAAATGAAAAATTTTAAAAAGTCAAAAAAAGTCGTAATAAAGACTGATTATAGAGTGTTGAATGATTTTGTCGTGATAGAGGGTGAAAAAAGTTGTAAAAAAAAGACATTTTATAGCATGTTGAAAATTGCCAAAAAATGTCATACTATAGTATGTCAAAAAAGTCAAAAAATGAAAATTTTAAAAAGTCAAAAAAAGTTCTCAGAAGGACTGATTATAGTGTGTTGAGTGATTTTGTAGCGATAAAGGGTAAAAAAAGTTGTAAAAAAAAAAAAGTCATTTTATAGAATGTTGAAAATTGCCAAAAAAATGTCATACTATAGTATGTCAAAAAAGTCAAAAATGAAAAATGTTAAAAAGTCAAAAAAAGTCGTAATAAAGACTGATTATAGAGTGTTGAATGATTTTGTAGTGATAGAGGGTGAAAAAAGTTGTAAAAGAAAAAAAAGCCATTTTATAGATTGTTGAAAATTGTCAAAAAATGTCATACTATAGTATGTCAAAAAAGTCAAAAAAATGAATTTTTTTTAAAAAGTCAGAAAAGTCATCAGAAGGACAGATTATAGTGTGTTGAGTGATTTTGTAGAGATAGAGGGCAAAAAAAGTTGTAAAAAAAAGTCATTTTATAGATTGTTGAAAATTGCCAAAAAATGTCTTACTATAGTATGTCAAAAAAGTCAAAAAAATGAAAATTTTAAAAAGTCAAAAAAAGTTGTCAGAAGGACTGATTATAGTGTGTTGAGTAATTTTGTAGCGATAAAGGGTAAAAAAAAGTTGTAAAAAAAAAAGTCATTTTATAGAATGTTGAAAATTGCCAAAAAATGTCATACTATAGTATGTCAAAAAAGGCAAAAAAAATCAAAATTATTAAAAAGTCAAAAAAAGTCGTAATAAAGACTGATTATAGAGTGTTGAATGATTTTGTCGTGATAGAGGGTGAAAAAAGTTGTAAAAAAAAGTAATTTTATAGCATGTTGAAAATTGCCAAAAAATGTCATACTATAGTATGTCAAAAACGTAAAAAAATGAAAAATTTTAAAAAGTCAAAAAAATTCATCAGACAGACTTATTATAGAGTGTTGAATGATTTTGTCGTGATAGAGGGTAAAAAAAGTTGTAAAAAAAAAGTCATTTTATAGCATGTTGAAAATTGCCAAAAAATGTCATACTATAGTATGTCAAAAAAGTCAAAAAATGAAAATTTTAAAAAGTCAAAAAAAGTTGTCAGAAGGACTGATTATAGTGTGTTGAGTAATTTTGTAGCGATAAAGGGTAAAAAAAGTTGTAAAAAAAAAGTCATTTTATAGAATGTTGAAAATTGTCAATAAATGTCATACTATAGTGTGTCAATAAAGTCAAAGACAAAATTAAAATGTAGAAATGTAGAAAAAAAGTCATCAGAAAGACTTGTTACAGTGTATTGATTGATTTCAGAGCTCAATATGTCGAAAAAGTTGTCCAATTAACAGAAACGGTGTATACGCACGTGCAACTGAGAGGCTGCATGTGCAAAGTGAACAGTAAGAAGTGCAAGAAGAGCAACACACAACATCACACCGTCTTTAAAAGGCCACCTTGTGGCAGCATTCCTCGCTTACGGCCATACCACCCTGAACACGCCCGATCTCGTCTGATCTCGGAAGCTAAGCAGGGTCGGGCCTGGTCAGTACTTGGATGGGAGACCGCCTGGGAATACCAGGTGCTGTAAGCTTTTGCACCATGCTGCAGCAGAGGGTCTTACTGAGGCCTTTTTCTCTGGACCAGTGCAGGCTTGAGGTGCTCTTTCATTATTTGGATACTTTCTACTTCCTTTCAGTCAGAGATACAGCCCTTTTTATTTTATTGCATCTTTCATTGTCACTGTGACTTTGCAGGTTGGGATTCGACATCCCCAGTGTGTTGAATCACTTCATACAACAACACATTGACCAAAAACATCATCATTTTATAGCATGTTGAAAACTGTCAAAAAATGTCATACTATAGCATGTCAAAAAAAGACAAAAAAAAGTCAGAAAAATTAAAATTTCTAAAAGGTCAAGAAAGTCATCACAATGACTTATTATGGTTTGTTGATTGATTTTGCAGTGAAATAGGGTGAAAAAAGTTGTAAAAAAAAGTCATTTTATAGAATGTTGAAAATTGCCAAAAAATGTCATACTATAGTATGTCAAAAAAGTCAAAAAATGAAAATTTTAAAAAGTCAAAAAAAGTTGTCAGAAGGACTGATTATAGTGTGTTGAGTGATTTTGTAGCGATAAAGGGTAAAAAAAGTTGTAAAAAAAAAAAGTCATTTTATAGAATGTTGAAAATTGCCAAAAAATGTCATACTATAGTATGTCAAAAAAGTCAAAAAATGAAAAATTTTAAAAAGTCAAAAAAAGTCGTAATAAAGACTGATTATAGTGTTGAATGATTTTGTAGTGATAGAGGGTGAAAAAAGTTGTAAAAAAAAAAAAGCCATTTTATAGATTGTTGAAAATTGTCAAAAAATGTCATACTATAGTATGTCAAAAAAGTCAAAAAAATGAATTTTTTTTAAAAAGTCAGAAAAGTCATCAGAAGGACAGATTATAGTGTGTTGAGTGATTTTGTAGAGATAGAGGGCAAAAAAAGTTGGAAAAAAAAGTCATTTTATAGATTGTTGAAAATTGTCAATAAATGTCATACTATAGTATGTCAAAAAAGTCAAAAAATGAAAAATTTTACAAAGTCAAAAAAAGTCGTAATAAAGACTGATTATAGAGTGTTGAATGATTTTGTCGTGATAGAGGGTGAAAAAAGTTGTAAAAAAAAGTCATTTTATAGATTGTTGAAAATTGTCAATAAATGTCATACTATAGTATGTCAAAAAAGTCAAAAAATGAAAATTTTAAAAAGTCAAAAAAAAAGTTGTCAGAAGGACTGATTATAGTGTGTTGAGTGATTTTGTAGCGATAAAGGGTGGAAAAAGTTGTAAAAAAAGTCATTTTATAGAATGTTGAAAATTGTCAATAAATGTCATACTATAGTATGTCAAAAAAGTCAAAAAAATGAAAATTTTAAAAAGTCAAAAAAAAAGTTGTCAGAAGGACTGATTATAGTGTGTTGAGTGATTTTGTAGCGATAAAGGGTGGAAAAAGTTGTAAAAAAAGTCATTTTATAGATTGTTGAAAATTGCCAAAAAATGTCATACTATAGTATGTCAAAAAAGTCAAAAAATGAAAAATTTTAACAAGTCAAAAAAAGTCGTAATAAAAACTGATTATAGAGTGTTGAATGATTTTGTTGTGATAGAGGGTGAAAAAAGTTGTAAAAAAAAGTCATTTTATAGAATGTTGAAAATTGCCAAAAAATGTCATACTATAGTATGTCAAAAAAGTCAAAAAAATGAATTTTTTTTAAAAAGTCAGAAAAGTCATCAGAAGGACAGATTATAGTGTGTTGAGTGATTTTGTAGAGATAGAGGGCAAAAAAAGTTGGAAAAAAAAGTCATTTTATAGATTGTTGAAAATTGTCAATAAATGTCATACTATAGTATGTCAAAAAAGTCAAAAAATGAAAAATTTTACAAAGTCAAAAAAAGTCGTAATAAAGACTGATTATAGAGTGTTGAATGATTTTGTCGTGATAGAGGGTGAAAAAAGTTGTAAAAAAAAGTCATTTTATAGATTGTTGAAAATTGTCAATAAATGTCATACTATAGTATGTCAAAAAAGTCAAAAAAATGAAAATTTTTTAAGAAAGTCAAAAAAGTTGTCAGAAGGACTGATTATAGTGTGTTGAGTGATTTTGTAGCGATAAAGGGTGGAAAAAGTTGTAAAAAAAGTCATTTTATAGATTGTTGAAAATTGCCAAAAAATGTCATACTATAGTATGTCAAAAAAGTCAAAAAATGAAAAATTTTAAAAAGTCAAAAAAATTCATCAGACAGACTCATTGTAGAGTGTTGAATGATTTTGTCGTGATAGAGGGTGAAAAAAGTTGTAAAAAAAGTCATTTTATAGAATGTTGAAAATTGCCAAAAAATGTCATACTATAGTATGTCAAAAAGTCAAAATGAAAAATTTTAAAAAGTCAAAAAAAGTCGTAATAAAGACTGATTATAGAGTGTTGAATGATTTTGTCGTGATAGAGGGTGAAAAAAGTTGTAAAAAAAAGTAATTTTATAGATTGTTGAAAATTGCCAAAAAATGTCATACTATAGTATGTCAAAAAAGTCAAAAAAATGAAAAATGTTAAAAAGTCAAAAAAAGTCGTAATAAAGACTGATTATAGAGTGTTGAATGATTTTGTAGTGATAGAGGGTGAAAAAAGTTGTAAAAAAAAAAAAAAAAGCCATTTTATAGATTGTTGAAAATTGCCAAAAAATGTCATACTATAGTATGTCAAAAAAGGCAAAAAAATGAAAAATTTTAAAAAGTCAAAAAAAGTCGTAATAAAGACTGATTATAGAGTGTTGAATGATTTTGTCGTGATAGAGGGTGAAAAAAGTTGTAAAAAAAAGACATTTTATAGCATGTTGAAAATTGCCAAAAAATGTCATACTATAGTATGTCAAAAAAGTCAAAAAAATGAAAATTTTAAAAAGTCAAAAAAAGTTGTCAGAAGGACTGATTATAGTGTGTTGAGTAATTTTGTAGCGATAAAGGGTAAAAAAAAGTTGTAAAAAAAAAAAGTCATTTTATAGAATGTTGAAAATTGCCAAAAAATGTCATACTATAGTATGTCAAAAAAGTAAAAAAATGAAAAATGTTAAAAAGTCAAAAAAAGTCGTAATAAAGACTGATTATAGAGTGTTGAATGATTTTGTAGTGATAGAGGGTGAAAAAAGTTGTTAAAAAAAAAAAAGCCATTTTATAGATTGTTGAAAATTGTCAAAAAATGTCATACTATAGTATGTCAAAAAAGTCAAAAAAATGAATTTTTTTAAAAAGTCAGAAAAGTCATCAGAAGGACAGATTATAGTGTGTTGAGTGATTTTGTAGAGATAGAGGGCAAAAAAAGTTGTAAAAAAAAGTCATTTTATAGAATGTTGAAAATTGCCAAAAAATGTCATACTATAGTATGTCAAAAAAGTCAAAAAATGAAAAATGTTAAAAAGTCAAAAAAAGTCGTAATAAAGACTGATTATAGAGTGTTGAATGATTTTGTAGTGATAGAGGGTGAAAAAAGTTGTTAAAAAAAAAAAAAGCCATTTTATAGATTGTTGAAAATTGTCAAAAATGTCATACTATAGTATGTCAAAAAGTCAAAAAATGAAAATTTTTAAAAATTCAGAAAAGTCATCATAAGGACAGATTATAGTGTGTTGAGTGATTTTGTAGAGATTGAGGGCAAAAAGTTGTAAAAAGTCATTTTATAGCTTGTTGAAAATTGTCAAAAAATGTCATACTATAGTATGTCAAAAAAGGCAAAAAATTTAATTTTTTAAGAAAGTCAAAAAAGTTGTCAGAAGGACTGATTATAGTGTGTTGAGTAATTTTGTAGCGATAAAGGGTAAAAAAAAGTTGTAAAAAAAAAAAGTCATTTTATAGAATGTTGAAAATTGCCAAAAAATGTCATACTATAGTATGTCAAAAAAGGCAAAAAAAATGAAAATTATTAAAAAGTCAAAAAAAGTCGTAATAAAGACTGATTATAGAGTGTTGAATGATTTTGTCGTGATAGAGGGTGAAAAAAGTTGTAAAAAAAAGTCATTTTATAGCATGTTGAAAATTGCCAAAAAATGTCATACTATAGTATGTCAAAAACGTAAAAAAATGAAAAATTTTAAAAAGTCAAAAAAATTCATCAGACAGACTTATTATAGAGTGTTGAATGATTTTGTCGTGATAGAGGGTGAAAAAAGTTGTAAAAAAAAGTCATTTTATAGCATGTTGAAAATTGCCAAAAAATGTCATACTATAGTATGTCAAAAAAGTCAAAAAATGAAAAATTTAAAAAGTCAAAAAAAGTTGTCAGAAGGACTGATTATAGTGTGTTGAGTAATTTTGTAGCGATAAAGGGTAAAAAAAGTTGTAAAAAAAAAAAGTCATTTTATAGAATGTTGAAAATTGTCAATAAATGTCATACTATAGTGTGTCAATAAAGTCAAAGAAAAAATTAAAATGTAGAAATGTAGAAAAAAAGTCATCAGAAAGACTTGTTACAGTGTGTTGATTGATTTCAGAGCTCAACATGTTGAAAAAGTTGTCCAGTTAACAGAAACGGTGTACACGCACGTGCAACTGAGAGGCTGCATGTGCAAAGTGAACAGTAAGAAGTGCAAGAAGAGCAACACACAACATCACACCGTCTTTAAAAGGCCACCTTGTGGCAGCATTTCTCGCTTACGGCCATACCACCCTGAACACGCCCGATCTCGTCTGATCTCGGAAGCTAAGCAGGGTCGGGCCTGGTCAGTACTTGGATGGGAGACCGCCTGGGAATACCAGGTGCTGTAAGCTTTTGCACCATGCTGCAGCAGAGGGTCTTACTGAGGCCTTTTTCTCTGGACCAGTGCAGGCTTGAGGTGCTCTTTCATTATTTGGATACTTTCTACTTCCTTTCAGTCAGAGATACAGCCCTTTTTATTTTATTGCATCTTTCATTGTCACTGTGACTTTGCAGGTTGGGATTCGACATCCCCAGTGTGTTGAATCACTTCATACAACAACACATTGACCAAAAACATCATCATTTTATAGCATGTTGAAAACTGTCAAAAAATGTCATACTATAGCATGTCAAAAAAAGACAAAAAAAAGTCAGAAAAATTAAAATTTCTAAAAGGTCAAGAAAGTCATCACAATGACTTATTATAGAGTGTTGATTGATTTTGCAGTGAAATAGGGTGAAAAAAGTTGAAAAAATGCAATTTTATAGAATGTTGAAAATTGCCAAAAAATGTCATACTATAGTATGTCAAAAACGTAAAAAAATGAAAAATTTAAAAAGTCAAAAAAAGTTGTCAGAAGGACTGATTATAGTGTGTTGAGTGATTTTGTAGCGATAAAGGGTGGAAAAAGTTGTAAAAAAAGTCATTTTATAGATTGTTGAAAATTGCCAAAAAATGTCATACTATAGTATGTCAAAAAAGGCAAAAAAATGAAAAATTTTAAAAAGTCAAAAAAAGTCGTAATAAAGACTGATTATAGAGTGTTGAATGATTTTGTAGTGATAGAGGGTGAAAAAAGTTGTAAAAAAAAAAGTCATTTTATAGAATGTTGAAAATTGCCAAAAAATGTCATACTATAGTATGTCAAAAAAGTCAAAAAATGAAAAATTTTAAAAAGTCAAAAAAAGTCGTAATAAAGACTGATTATAGAGTGTTGAATGATTTTGTAGTGATAGAGGGTGAAAAAAGTTGTAAAAAAAAAAAAAGCCATTTTATAGATTGTTGAAAATTGTAAAAAAAATGTCATACTATAGTATGTCAAAAAAGTCAAAAAAATTATTTTTTTTTAAAAAGTCAGAAAAGTCATCAGAAGGACTGATTATAGTGTGTTGAGTGATTTTGTCGTGATAGAGGGTGAAAAAAGTTGTAAAAAAAAGTCATTTTATAGATTGTTGAAAATTGTCAATAAATGTCATACTATAGTATGTCAAAAAAGTCAAAAAAATGAAAATTTTAAAAAGTCAAAAAAAAAGTTGTCAGAAGGACTGATTATAGTGTGTTGAGTGATTTTGTAGCGATAAAGGGTGGAAAAAGTTGTAAAAAAAGTCATTTTATAGATTGTTGAAAATTGCCAAAAAATGTCATACTATAGTATGTCAAAAAAGTCAAAAAATGAAAAATTTTAAAAAGTCAAAAAAATTCATCAGACAGACTTATCATAGAGTGTTGAATGATTTTGTCGTGATAGAGGGTAAAAAAAGTTGTAAAAAAAAAGTCATTTTATAGAATGTTGAAAATTGTCAATAAATGTCATACTATAGTGTGTCAAAAAAGTCAAAAAATGAAAATTTTAAAAAGTCAAAAAAAGTTGTCAGAAGGACTGATTATAGTGTGTTGAGTAATTTTGTAGCGATAAAGGGTAAAAAAAGTTGTAAAAAAAAAGTCATTTTATAGAATGTTGAAAATTGTCAATAAATGTCATACTATAGTGTGTCAATAAAGTCAAAGAAAAAATTAAAATGTAGAAATGTAGAAAAAAAGTCATCAGAAAGACTTGTTACAGTGTATTGATTGATTTCAGAGCTCAATATGTTGAAAAAGTTGTCCAATTAACAGAAACGGTGTATACGCACGTGCAACTGAGAGGCTGCATGTGCAAAGTGAACAGTAAGAAGTGCAAGAAGAGCAACACACAACATCACACCGTCTTTAAAAGGCCACCTTGTGGCAGCATTCCTCGCTTATGGCCATACCACCCTGAACACGCCCGATCTCGTCTGATCTCGGAAGCTAAGCAGGGTCGGGCCTGGTCAGTACTTGGATGGGAGACCGCCTGGGAATACCAGGTGCTGTAAGCTTTTGCACCATGCTGCAGCAGAGGGTCTTACTGAGGCCTTTTTCTCTGGACCAGTGCAGGCTTGAGGTGCTCTTTCATTATTTGGATACTTTCTACTTCCTTTCAGTCAGAGATACAGCCCTTTTATTTTATTGCATCTTTCATTGTCACTGTGACTTTGCAGGTTGGGATTCGACATCCCCAGTGTGTTGAATCACTTCATACAACAACACATTGACCCAAAACATCATCATTTTATAGCATGTTGAAAACTGTCAAAAAATGTCATACTATAGCATGTCAAAAATAGACAAAAAAAAGTCAAAAAATGAAAAATTTTAAAAAGTCAAAAAAAGTCGTAATACAAACTGATTATAGAGTGTTGAATGATTTTGTTGTGATAGAGGGTGAAAAAAGTTGTAAAAAAAAGTCATTTTATAGATTGTTGAAAATTGTCAATAAATGTCATACTATAGTATGTCAAAAAGTCAAAAATGAAAATTTTAAAAAGTCAAAAAAGTTGTCAGAAGGACTGATTATAGTGTGTTGAGTGATTTTGTAGCGATAAAGGGAAAAAAAAGTTGTAAAAAAAAAGTCATTTTATAGATTGTTGAAAATTGCCAAAAATGTCATACTATAGTATGTCAAAAAGTCAAAAATGAAAAATTTTAAAAAGTCAAAAAAGTCGTAATAAAGACTGATTATAGAGTGTTGAATGATTTTGTTGTGATAGAGGGTGAAAAAAGTTGTAAAAAAAAAAAAGCCATTTTATAGATTGTTGAAAATTGTCAAAAAATGTCATACTATAGTATGTCAAAAAGTCAAAGAAATGAAATTTTTTTAAAAAGTCAGAAAAGTCATCAAAAGGACTGATTATAGTGTGTTGAGTGATTTTGTAGCGATAGAGGGCGAAAAAAGTTGTAAAAAAAAGTCATTTTATAGATTGTTGAAAATTGTCAAAAAATGTCATACTATAGTATGTCAAAAAAGTCAAAAAATGAAAAATTTTAAAAACTCAAAAAAAGTCGGAATAAAGACTGATTATAGTGTTGAATGATTTTGTCGTGATAGAGGGTGAAAAAAGTTGTAAAAAAAAGTCATTTTATAGCATGTTGAAAATTGTCAAAAAATGTCATACTATAGTATGTCAAAAAGTCAAAAAATGAAAATTTTAAAAAGTCAAAAAAAAAGTTGTCAGAAGGACTGATTATAGTGTGTTGAGTGATTTTGTAGCGATAAAGGGTGGAAAAAGTTGTAAAAAAAGTCATTTTATAGATTGTTGAAAATTGCCAAAAAATGTCATACTATAGTATGTCAAAAAAGTCAAAAAATGAAAAATTTTAAAAAGTCAAAAAAATTCATCAGACAGACTTATTATAGAGTGTTGAATGATTTTGTCGTGATAGAGGGTGAAAAAAGTTGTAAAAAAAAAGTCATTTTATAGATTGTTGAAAATTGCCAAAAAATGTCATACTATAGTATGTCAAAAAAGTCAAAAAATGAAAAATTTAAAAAGTCAAAAAAAGTTGTCAGAAGGACAGATTATAATGTGTTGAGTAATTTTGTAGCGATAAAGGGTAAAAGTTGTAAAAAAGTCATTTTATAGAATGTTGAAAATTGTCAATAAATGTCATACTATAGTGTGTCAAAAAGTCAAAAATGAAAATTTAAAAAGTCAAAAAAGTTGTCAGAAGGACTGATTATAGTGTGTTGAGTAATTTTGTAGCGATAAAGGGTAAAAAAAAGTTGTAAAAAAAAAAAGTCATTTTATAGAATGTTGAAAATTGTCAATAAATGTCATACTATAGTATGTCAAAAAAGTCAAAGAAAAAATTAAAATGTAGAAATGTAGAAAATAAGTCATCAGAAAGACTTGTTACAGTGTGTTGATTGATTTCAGAGCTCAATATGTTGAAAAAGGTGTCCAATTAACAGAAACGGTGTATACGCACGTGCAACTGAGAGGCTGCATGTGCAAAGTGAACAGTAAGAAGTGCAAGAAGAGCAACACACAACATCACACCGTCTTTAAAAGGCCACCTTGTGGCAGCATTCCCCGCTTACGGCCATACCACCCTGAACACGCCCGATCTCGTCTGATCTCGGAAGCTAAGCAGGGTCGGGCCTGGTCAGTACTTGGATGGGAGACCGCCTGGGAATACCAGGTGCTGTAAGCTTTTGCGCCATGCTGCAGCAGAGGGTCTTACTGAGGCCTTTTTCTCTGGACCAGTGCAGGCTTGAGGTGCTCTTTCATTATTTGGATACTTTCTACTTCCTTTCAGTCAGAGATACAGCCCTTTTTATTTTATTGCATCTTTCATTGTCACTGTGACTTTGCAGGTTGGGATTCGACATCCCCAGTGTGTTGAATCACTTCATACAACAACACATTGACCCAAAACATCATCATTTTATAGCATGTTGAAAACTGTCAAAAAATGTCATACTATAGCATGTCAAAAAAAGACAAAAAAAAGTCAAAAAATGAAAAATTTTAAAAAGTCAAAAAAAGTCGTAATAAAAACTGATTATAGAGTGTTGAATGATTTTGTCGTGACAGAGGGTGAAAAAAGTTGTAAAAAAAAGTCATTTTATAGAATGTTGAAAATTGCCAAAAAATGTCATACTATAGTATGTCAAAAAAGTCAAAAAATGAAAAATTTAAAAAGTCAAAAAAAGTTGTCAGAAGGACTGATTATAGTGTGTTGAGTGATTTTGTAGCGATAAAGGGTAAAAAAAGTTGTAAAAAAAAAAAAGTCATTTTATAGAATATTGAAAATTGCCAAAAAATGTCATACTATAGTATGTCAAAAAAGTAAAAAAATGAAAAATTTTAAAAAGTCAAAAAAAGTCGTAATAAAGACTGATTATAGAGTGTTGAATGATTTTGTAGTGATAGAGGGTGAAAAAAGTTGTAAAAAAAAAAAAAGCCATTTTATAGAATGTTGAAAATTGTCAAAAAATGTCATACTATAGTATGTCAAAAAAGTCAAAGAAATGAAATTTTTTTAAAAAGTCAGAAAAGTCATCAAAAGGACTGATTATAGTGTGTTGAGTGATTTTGTAGCGATAGAGGGCAAAAAAAGTTGTAAAAAAAAGTCATTTTATAGATTGTTGAAAATTGTCAATAAATGTCATACTATAGTATGTCAAAAAAGTCAAAAAATGAAAAATTTTACAAAGTCAAAAAAAGTCGTAATAAAGACTGATTATAGAGTGTTGAATGATTTTGTCGTGATAGAGGGTGAAAAAAGTTGTAAAAAAAAGTCATTTTATAGATTGTTGAAAATTGTCAATAAATGTCATACTATAGTATGTCAAAAAAGTCAAAAAAATGAAAATTTTAAAAAGTCAAAAAAAAAGTTGTCAGAAGGACTGATTATAGTGTGTTGAGTGATTTTGTAGCGATAAAGGGTGGAAAAAGTTGTAAAAAAAGTCATTTTATAGATTGTTGAAAATTGCCAAAAAATGTCATACTATAGTATGTCAAAAAAGTCAAAAAATGAAAAATTTTAAAAAGTCAAAAAAATTCATCAGACAGACTTATTATAGAGTGTTGAATGATTTTGTCGTGATAGAGGGTAAAAAAAGTTGTAAAAAAAAAGTCATTTTATAGCATGTTGAAAATTGCCAAAAAATGTCATACTATAGTATGTCAAAAACGTAAAAAAATGAAAAATTTAAAAAGTCAAAAAAAGTTGTCAGAAGGACAGATTATAGTGTGTTGAGTAATTTTGTAGCGATAAAGGGTAAAAAAAGTTGTAAAAAAAAAAAGTCATTTTATAGAATGTTGAAAATTGTCAATAAATGTCATACTATAGTGTGTCAAAAAAGTCAAAAAATGAAAATTTTAAAAAGTCAAAAAAAGTTGTCAGAAGGACTGATTATAGTGTGTTGAGTAATTTTGTAGCGATAAAGGGTAAAAAAAGTTGTAAAAAAAAAGTCATTTTATAGAATGTTGAAAATTGTCAATAAATGTCATACTATAGTGTGTCAATAAAGTCAAAGACAAAATTAAAATGTAGAAATGTAGAAAAAAAGTCATCAGAAAGACTTGTTACAGTGTATTGATTGATTTCAGAGCTCAATATGTTGAAAAAGTTGTCCAATTAACAGAAACGGTGTATACGCACGTGCAACTGAGAGGCTGCATGTGCAAAGTGAACAGTAAGAAGTGCAAGAAGAGCAACACACAACATCACACCGTCTTTAAAAGGCCACCTTGTGGCAGCATTCCTCGCTTACGGCCATACCACCCTGAACACGCCCGATCTCGTCTGATCTCGGAAGCTAAGCAGGGTCGGGCCTGGTCAGTACTTGGATGGGAGACCGCCTGGGAATACCAGGTGCTGTAAGCTTTTGCACCATGCTGCAGCAGAGGGTCTTACTGAGGCCTTTTTCTCTGGACCAGTGCAGGCTTGAGGTGCTCTTTCATTATTTGGATACTTTCTACTTCCTTTCAGTCAGAGATACAGCCCTTTTTATTTTATTGCATCTTTCATTGTCACTGTGACTTTGCAGGTTGGGATTCGACATCCCCAGTGTGTTGAATCACTTCATACAACAACACATTGACCAAAAACATCATCATTTTATAGCATGTTGAAAACTGTCAAAAAATGTCATACTATAGCATGTCAAAAAAAGACAAAAAAAAGTCAGAAAAATTAAAATTTCTAAAAGGTCAAGAAAGTCGTAATAAAGACTGATTATAGAGTGTTGAATGATTTTGTTGTGATAGAGGGTGAAAAAGTTGTAAAAAGTCATTTTATAGAATGTTGAAAATTGCCAAAAATGTCATACTATAGTATGTCAAAAAGTCAAAATGAAAATTTTAAAAAGTCAAAAAAGTTGTCAGAAGGACTGATTATAGTGTGTTGAGTGATTTTGTAGCGATAAAGGGTAAAAAAAGTTGTAAAAAAAAGTCATTTTATAGAATGTTGAAAATTGCCAAAAAATGTCATACTATAGTATGTCAAAAAAGTAAAAAAATGAAAAATTTTAAAAAGTCAAAAAAAGTCGTAATAAAGACTGATTATAGAGTGTTGAATGATTTTGTAGTGATAGAGGGTGAAAAAAGTTGAAAAAAAAAAAAGCCATTTTGTAGAATGTTGAAAATTGTCAATAAATGTCATACTATAGTGTGTCAATAAAGTCAAAAATGAAAATTTTAAAAAGTCAAAAAAGTCATCAGAAGGACAGATTATAGTGTGTTGAGTGATTTTGTAGAGATAGAGGGCAAAAAAGTTGGAAAAAAAGTCATTTTATAGATTGTTGAAAATTGTCAATAAATGTCATACTATAGTATGTCAAAAAGTCAAAAATGAAAAATTTTAAAAAGTCAAAAAAAGTCGTAATAAAGACTGATTATAGAGTGTTGAATGATTTTGTCGTGATAGAGGGTGAAAAAAGTTGTAAAAAAAAGTCATTTTATAGATTGTTGAAAACTGTCAATAAATGTCATACTATAGTATGTCAAAAAAGTCAAAAAAATGAAAATTTTAAAAAGTCAAAAAAAAAGTTGTCAGAAGGACTGATTATAGTGTGTTGAGTGATTTTGTAGCGATAAAGGGTGGAAAAAGTTGTAAAAAAAGTCATTTTATAGATTGTTGAAAATTGCCAAAAAATGTCATACTATAGTATGTCAAAAAAGTCAAAAAATGAAAAATTTTAAAAAGTCAAAAAAATTCATCAGACAGACTTATTATAGAGTGTTGAATGATTTTGTCGTGATAGAGGGTGAAAAAAGTTGTAAAAAAAAAGTCATTTTATAGATTGTTGAAAATTGCCAAAAAATGTCATACTATAGTATGTCAAAAAAGTCAAAAAATGAAAAATTTAAAAAGTCAAAAAAAGTTGTCAGAAGGACAGATTATAATGTGTTGAGTAATTTTGTAGCGATAAAGGGTAAAAAAAGTTGTAAAAAAAAAAGTCATTTTATAGAATGTTGAAAATTGTCAATAAATGTCATACTATAGTGTGTCAAAAAAGTCAAAAAATGAAAAATTTAAAAAGTCAAAAAAAGTTGTCAGAAGGACTGATTATAGTGTGTTGAGTAATTTTGTAGCGATAAAGGGTAAAAAAAGTTGTAAAAAAAAAAGTCATTTTATAGAATGTTGAAAATTGTCAATAAATGTCATACTATAGTATGTCAAAAAAGTCAAAGAAAAAATTAAAATGTAGAAATGTAGAAAATAAGTCATCAGAAAGACTTGTTACAGTGTGTTGATTGATTTCAGAGCTCAATATGTTGAAAAAGGTGTCCAATTAACAGAAACGGTGTATACGCACGTGCAACTGAGAGGCTGCATGTGCAAAGTGAACAGTAAGAAGTGCAAGAAGAGCAACACACAACATCACACCGTCTTTAAAAGGCCACCTTGTGGCAGCATTCCTCGCTTACGGCCATACCACCCTGAACACGCCCGATCTCGTCTGATCTCGGAAGCTAAGCAGGGTCGGGCCTGGTCAGTACTTGGATGGGAGACCGCCTGGGAATACCAGGTGCTGTAAGCTTTTGCACCATGCTGCAGCAGAGGGTCTTACTGAGGCCTTTTTCTCTGGACCAGTGCAGGCTTGAGGTGCTCTTTCATTATTTGGATACTTTCTACTTCCTTTCAGTCAGAGATACAGCCCTTTTTATTTTATTGCATCTTTCATTGTCACTGTGACTTTGCAGGTTGGGATTCGACATCCCCAGTGTGTTGAATCACTTCATACAACAACACATTGACCCAAAACATCATCATTTTATAGCATGTTGAAAACTGTCAAAAAATGTCATACTATAGCATGTCAAAAAAAGACAAAAAAAAGTCAAAAAATGAAAAATTTTAAAAAGTCAAAAAAAGTCGTAATAAAAACTGATTATAGAGTGTTGAATGATTTTGTTGTGATAGAGGGTGAAAAAAGTTGTAAAAAAAAGTCATTTTATAGAATGTTGAAAATTGCCAAAAAATGTCATACTATAGTATGTCAAAAAAGTCAAAAAATGAAAATTTTAAAAAGTCGAAAAAAGTTGTCAGAAGGACTGATTATAGTGTGTTGAGTGATTTTGTAGCGATAAAGGGTAAAAAAAGTTGTAAAAAAAAAAGTCATTTTATAGAATATTGAAAATTGCCAAAAAATGTCATACTATAGTATGTCAAAAAAGTAAAAAAATGAAAAATTTTAAAAAGTCAAAAAAAGTCGTAATAAAGACTGATTATAGAGTGTTGAATGATTTTGTAGTGATAGAGGGTGAAAAAAGTTGTAAAAAAAAAGTCATTTTATAGAATGTTGAAAATTGTCAAAAATGTCATACTATAGTATGTCAAAAAGTCAAAAATGAAATTTTTTAAAAAGTCAGAAAAGTCATCAAAAGGACTGATTATAGTGTGTTGAGTGATTTTGTAACGATAGAGGGCAAAAAAAGTTGTAAAAAAAAGTCATTTTATAGATTGTTGAAAATTGCCAAAAAATGTCTTACTATAGTATGTCAAAAAAGTCAAAAAAATGAAAATTTTAAAAAGTCAAAAAAGTCGTAATAAAGACTGATTATAGAGTGTTGAATGATTTTGTTGTGATAGAGGGTGAAAAAAGTTGTAAAAAAAAGTCATTTTATAGAATGTTGAAAATTGTCAAAAAATGTCATACTATAGTATGTCAAAAAAGTCAAAAAATGAAAATTTTAAAAAGTCAAAAAAAGTTCTCAGAAGGACTGATTATAGTGTGTTGAGTGATTTTGTAGCGATAAAGGGTAAAAAAAGTTGTAAAAAGTCATTTTATAGATTGTTGAAAATTGCCAAAATGTCATACTATAGTATGTCAAAAAGTCAAAAATGAAAAATTTAAAAAGTCAAAAAATTCATCAGACAGACTTATTATAGAGTGTTGAATGATTTTGTCGTGATAGAGGGTGAAAAAGTTGTAAAAAAAGTCATTTTATAGATTGTTGAAAATTGCCAAAATGTCATACTATAGTATGTCAAAAAGTCAAAATGAAAAATTTAAAAAGTCAAAAAAGTTGTCAGAAGGACAGATTATAGTGTGTTGAGTAATTTTGTAGCGATAAAGGGTAAAAAGTTGTAAAAAAAAAGTCATTTTATAGAATGTTGAAAATTGTCAATAAATGTCATACTATAGTGTGTCAAAAAGTCAAAAATGAAAAATTTAAAAAGTCAAAAAGTTGTCAGAAGGACTGATTATAGTGTGTTGAGTAATTTTGTAGCGATAAAGGGTAAAAAAAAAAAAAAAAGTCATTTTATAGAATGTTGAAAATTGTCAATAAATGTCATACTATAGTGTGTCAATAAAGTCAAAGAAAAAATTAAAATGTAGAAATGTAGAAAAAAAGTCATCAGAAAGACTTGTTACAGTGTGTTGATTGATTTCAGAGCTCAATATGTTGAAAAAGTTGTCCAATTAACAGAAACGGTGTATACGCACGTGCAACTGAGAGGCTGCATGTGCAAAGTGAACAGTAAGAAGTGCAAGAAGAGCAACACACAACATCACACCGTCTTTAAAAGGCCACCTTGTGGCAGCATTCCTCGCTTACGGCCATACCACCCTGAACACGCCCGATCTCGTCTGATCTCGGAAGCTAAGCAGGGTCGGGCCTGGTCAGTACTTGGATGGGAGACCGCCTGGGAATACCAGGTGCTGTAAGCTTTTGCACCATGCTGCAGCAGAGGGTCTTACTGAGGCCTTTTTCTCTGGACCAGTGCAGGCTTGAGGTGCTCTTTCATTATTTGGATACTTTCTACTTCCTTTCAGTCAGAGATACAGCCCTTTTTATTTTATTGCATCTTTCATTGTCACTGTGACTTTGCAGGTTGGGATTCGACATCCCCAGTGTGTTGAATCACTTCATACAACAACACATTGACCAAAAACATCATCATTTTATAGCATGTTGAAAACTGTCAAAAAATGTCATACTATAGCATGTCAAAAAAAGACAAAAAAAAGTCAAAAAATGAAAAATTTTAAAAAGTCAAAAAAAGTCGTAATAAAAACTGATTATAGAGTGTTGAATGATTTTGTTGTGATAGAGGGTGAAAAAAGTTGTAAAAAAAAGTCATTTTATAGAATGTTGAAAATTGCCAAAAAATGTCATACTATAGTATGTCAAAAAAGTCAAAAAATGAAAATTTTAAAAAGTCGAAAAAAGTTGTCAGAAGGACTGATTATAGTGTGTTGAGTGATTTTGTAGCGATAAAGGGTAAAAAAAGTTGTAAAAAAAAAAGTCATTTTATAGAATGTTGAAAATTGCCAAAAAATGTCATACTATAGTATGTCAAAAAAGTCAAAAAATGAAAATTTTAAAAAGTCGAAAAAAGTTGTCAGAAGGACTGATTATAGTGTGTTGAGTGATTTTGTAGCGATAAAGGGTAAAAAAAGTTGTAAAAAAAAAAGTCATTTTATAGAATGTTGAAAATTGCCAAAAAATGTCATACTATAGTATGTCAAAAAAGTCAAAAAATGAAAAATTTTAAAAAGTCAAAAAAAGTCGTAATAAAAACTGATTATAGAGTGTTGAATGATTTTGTTGTGATAGAGGGTGAAAAAAGTTGTAAAAAAAAAAAGCCATTTTATAGATTGTTGAAAATTGTCAAAAAATGTCATACTATAGTATGTCAAAAAAGTCAAAAAAATGAATTTTTTTTAAAAAGTCAGAAAAGTCATCAGAAGGACAGATTATAGTGTGTTGAGTGATTTTGTAGAGATAGAGGGCAAAAAAAGTTGGAAAAAAAAGTCATTTTATAGATTGTTGAAAATTGTCAATAAATGTCATACTATAGTATGTCAAAAGTCAAAAAATGAAAAATTTTACAAAGTCAAAAAAAGTCGTAATAAAGACTGATTATAGAGTGTTGAATGATTTTGTCGTGATAGAGGGTGAAAAAAGTTGTAAAAAAAAGTCATTTTATAGATTGTTGAAAACTGTCAATAAATGTCATACTATAGTATGTCAAAAAGTCAAAAAATGAAAATTTTAAAAAGTCAAAAAAGTTGTCAGAAGGACTGATTATAGTGTGTTGAGTGATTTTGTAGCGATAAAGGGTGGAAAAAGTTGTAAAAAGTCATTTTATAGATTGTTGAAAATTGCCAAAAATGTCATACTATAGTATGTCAAAAAGTCAAAAATGAAAAATTTTAAAAAGTCAAAAAATTCATCAGACAGACTTATTATAGAGTGTTGAATGATTTTGTCGTGATAGAGGGTGAAAAAGTTGTAAAAAAAGTCATTTTATAGATTGTTGAAAATTGCCAAAAAATGTCATACTATAGTATGTCAAAAAAGTCAAAAAATGAAAAATTTAAAAAGTCAAAAAAAGTTGTCAGAAGGACAGATTATAATGTGTTGAGTAATTTTGTAGCGATAAAGGGTAAAAAAAGTTGTAAAAAAAAAAGTCATTTTATAGAATGTTGAAAATTGTCAATAAATGTCATACTATAGTGTGTCAAAAAAGTCAAAAAATGAAAAATTTAAAAAGTCAAAAAAAGTTGTCAGAAGGACTGATTATAGTGTGTTGAGTAATTTTGTAGCGATAAAGGGTAAAAAAAAAGTTGTAAAAAAAAAAGTCATTTTATAGAATGTTGAAAATTGTCAATAAATGTCATACTATAGTATGTCAAAAAAGTCAAAGAAAAAATTAAAATGTAGAAATGTAGAAAATAAGTCATCAGAAAGACTTGTTACAGTGTGTTGATTGATTTCAGAGCTCAATATGTTGAAAAAGGTGTCCAATTAACAGAAACGGTGTATACGCACGTGCAACTGAGAGGCTGCATGTGCAAAGTGAACAGTAAGAAGTGCAAGAAGAGCAACACACAACATCACACCGTCTTTAAAAGGCCACCTTGTGGCAGCATTCCTCGCTTACGGCCATACCACCCTGAACACGCCCGATCTCGTCTGATCTCGGAAGCTAAGCAGGGTCGGGCCTGGTCAGTACTTGGATGGGAGACCGCCTGGGAATACCAGGTGCTGTAAGCTTTTGCACCATGCTGCAGCAGAGGGTCTTACTGAGGCCTTTTTCTCTGGACCAGTGCAGGCTTGAGGTGCTCTTTCATTATTTGGATACTTTCTACTTCCTTTCAGTCAGAGATACAGCCCTTTTTATTTTATTGCATCTTTCATTGTCACTGTGACTTTGCAGGTTGGGATTCGACATCCCCAGTGTGTTGAATCACTTCATACAACAACACATTGACCAAAAACATCATCATTTTATAGCATGTTGAAAACTGTCAAAAAAAGGTCATACTATAGTATGTCAAAAAAGACAAAAAAAAGTCAGAAAAATGAAAAATTTTAAGAAAGTCAAAAAAGTCATCACAATGACTGATTATAGAGTGTTGAATGATTTTGTTGTGATAGAGGGTGAAAAAGTTGTAAAAAGTCATTTTATAGAATGTTGAAAATTGCCAAAAAATGTCATACTATAGTATGTCAAAAGAATCCAAAAATGAAAAATTTTAAAAAGTCAAAAGAAGTCGTCAGAAGGACTGATTCTAGTGTGTTGAGTGATTTTGTAGCGATAAAGGGTAAAAAAAGTTGTAAAAAAAAAAAAGTCATTTTATAGAATATTGAAAATTGCCAAAAAATGTCATACTATAGTATGTCAAAAAGTCAAAAAATGAAAAATTTTAAAAAGTCAAAAAAGTCGTAATAAAGACTGATTATAGTGTTGAATGATTTTGTAGTGATAGAGGGTGAAAAAGTTGTAAAAAGCCATTTTATAGATTGTTGAAAATTGTCAAAAAATGTCATACTATAGTATGTCAAAAAAGTCAAAAAAATGAATTTTTTTTAAAAAGTCAGAAAAGTCATCAGAAGGACAGATTATAGTGTGTTGAGTGATTTTGTAGAGATAGAGGGCAAAAAAAGTTGGAAAAAAAAGTCATTTTATAGATTGTTGAAAATTGTCAATAAATGTCATACTATAGTATGTCAAAAAAGTCAAAAAATGAAAAATTTTACAAAGTCAAAAAAAGTCGTAATAAAGACTGATTATAGAGTGTTGAATGATTTTGTCGTGATAGAGGGTGAAAAAAGTTGTAAAAAAAAGTCATTTTATAGATTGTTGAAAATTGTCAATAAATGTCATACTATAGTATGTCAAAAAAGTCAAAAAATGAAAAATTTTAAAAAGTCAAAAGAAGTCGTCAGAAGGACTGATTATAGTGTGTTGAGTGATTTTGTAGCGATAAAGGGTGGAAAAAGTTGTAAAAAAAGTCATTTTATAGATTGTTGAAAATTGCCAAAAAATGTCATACTATAGTATGTCAAAAAAGTCAAAAAATGAAAAATTTTAACAAGTCAAAAAAAGTCGTAATAAAAACTGATTATAGAGTGTTGAATGATTTTGTTGTGATAGAGGGTGAAAAAAGTTGTAAAAAAAAGTCATTTTATAGAATGTTGAAAATTGCCAAAAAATGTCATACTATAGTATGTCAAAAAAGTCAAAAAATGAAAAATGTTAAAAAGTCAAAAAAAGTCGTAATAAAGACTGATTATAGAGTGTTGAATGATTTTGTAGTGATAGAGGGTGAAAAAAGTTGTAAAAAAAAAAAAAAAAGCCATTTTATAGATTGTTGAAAATTGTCAAAAAATGTCATACTATAGTATGTCAAAAAAGTCAAAAAAATGAAAAATTTTAAAAAGTCAAAAAAAGTCGTAATAAAGACTGATTATAGAGTGTTGAATGATTTTGTCGTGATAGAGGGTGAAAAAAGTTGTAAAAAAAAGACATTTTATAGCATGTTGAAAATTGCCAAAAAATGTCATACTATAGTATGTCAAAAAGTCAAAAATGAAAATTTTAAAAAGTCAAAAAAGTGGTCAGAAGGACTGATTATAGTGTCTTGAGTGATTTTGTAGCGATAAAGGGTAAAAGAAGTTGTAAAAAAAAAAAGTCATTTTATAGAATGTTGAAAATTGCCAAAAAATGTCATACTATAGTATGTCAAAAAAGTCAAAAAATGAAAAATGTTAAAAAGTCAAAAAAGTCGTAATAAAGACTGATTATAGAGTGTTGAATGATTTTGTAGTGATAGAGGGTAAAAAAAGTTGTTAAAAAAAAAAAAAACCATTTTATAGATTGTTGAAAACTGTCAAAAAATGTCATACTATAGTATGTCAAAAAAGTCAAAAAATAAAATTTTTTAAGAAAGTCAAAAAAGTCGTCAGGAGGACTGATTATAGTGTGTTGAGTGATTTTGTAGAGAAATAGGGTGAAATAAATGTAAAAAACCCATTTTATAGCTTGTTGAAAATTGTCAAAAAATGTCATACTATAGTATGTCAAAAAGTCAAAATGAAAAATTTTACAAAGTCAAAAAAAGTCGTAATAAAGACTGATTATAGAGTGTTGAATGATTTTGTCGTGATAGAGGGTGAAAAAAGTTGTAAAAAAAAGTCATTTTATAGATTGTTGAAAATTGTCAATAAATGTCATACTATAGTATGTCAAAAAAGTCAAAAAATGAAAAATTTTAAAAAGTCAAAAGAAGTCGTCAGAAGGACTGATTATAGTGTGTTGAGTGATTTTGTAGCGATAAAGGGTGGAAAAAGTTGTAAAAAAAGTCATTTTATAGATTGTTGAAAATTGCCAAAAAATGTCATACTATAGTATGTCAAAAAAGTCAAAAAATGAAAAATTTTAACAAGTCAAAAAAAGTCGTAATAAAAACTGATTATAGAGTGTTGAATGATTTTGTTGTGATAGAGGGTGAAAAAAGTTGTAAAAAAAAGTCATTTTATAGAATGTTGAAAATTGCCAAAAAATGTCATACTGTAGTATGTCAAAAAAGTCAAAAAAATGAAAAATGTTAAAAAGTCAAAAAAAGTCGTAATAAAGACTGATTATAGAGTGTTGAATGATTTTGTAGTGATAGAGGGTGAAAAAAGTTGAAAAAATGCAATTTTATAGAATGTTGAAAATTGCCAAAAAATGTCATACTATAGTATGTCAAAAAAGGCAAAAAAATGAAAAATTTTAAAAAGTCAAAAAAAGTCGTAATAAAGACTGATTATAGAGTGTTGAATGATTTTGTCGTGATAGAGGGTGAAAAAAGTTGTAAAAAAAAAGTCATTTTATAGCATGTTGAAAATTGCCAAAAAATGTCATACTATAGTATGTCAAAAAAGTCAAAGAAATGAATTTTTTTTAAAAAGTCAGAAAAGTCATCAAAAGGACTGATTATAGTGTGTTGAGTGATTTTGTAACGATAGAGGGCAAAAAAAGTTGTAAAAAAAAGTCATTTTATAGATTGTTGAAAATTGCCAAAAAATGTCATACTATAGTATGTCAAAAAGTCAAAAATGAAAATGTTAAAAAGTCAAAAAAGTCGTAATAAAGACTGATTATAGAGTGTTGAATGATTTTGTAGTGATAGAGGGTGAAAAAAGTTGTTAAAAAAAAAAAAAGCCATTTTATAGATTGTTGAAAATTGTCAAAAAATGTCATACTATAGTATGTCAAAAAAGTCAAAAAAATGAATTTTTTTAAAAAGTCAGAAAAGTCATCAGAAGGACAGATTATAGTGTGTTGAGTGATTTTGTAGAGATAGAGGGCAAAAAAAGTTGTAAAAAAAAGTCATTTTATAGATTGTTGAAAATTGTCAAAAAATGTCATACTATAGTATGTCAAAAAAGTCAAAAAAATGAAAATTTTAAAAAGTCAAAAAAAGTTGTCAGAAGGACTGATTATAGTGTGTTGAGTAATTTTGTAGCGATAAAGGGTAAAAAAAAGTTGTAAAAAAAAAAGTCATTTTATAGAATGTTGAAAATTGCCAAAAAATGTCATACTATAGTATGTCAAAAAAGGCAAAAAAATGAAAATTATTAAAAAGTCAAAAAAAGTCGTAATAAAGACTGATTATAGAGTGTTGAATGATTTTGTCGTGATAGAGGGTGAAAAAAGTTGTAAAAAAAAGTCATTTTATAGATTGTTGAAAATTGCCAAAAAATGTCATACTATAGTATGTCAAAAAAGTCAAAAAATGAAAAATTTAAAAAGTCAAAAAAAGTTGTCAGAAGGACTGATTATAGTGTGTTGAGTAATTTTGTAGCGATAAAGGGTAAAAAAAGTTGTAAAAAAAAAAAGTCATTTTATAGAATGTTGAAAATTGCCAAAAAATGTCATACTATAGTATGTCAAAAAAGTCAAAAAATGAAAAATTTAAAAAGTCAAAAAAAGTTGTCAGAAGGACTGATTATAGTGTGTTGAGTAATTTTGTAGCGATAAAGGGTAAAAAAAAGTTTTAAAAAAAAAAGTCATTTTATAGAATGTTGAAAATTGTCAATAAATGTCATACTATAGTGTGTCAATAAAGTCAAAGAAAAAATTAAAATGTAGAAATGTAGAAAAAAAGTCATCAGAAAGACTTGTTACAGTGTGTTGATTGATTTCAGAGCTCAATATGTTGAAAAAGGTGTCCAATTAACAGAAACGGTGTATACGCACGTGCAACTGAGAGGCTGCATGTGCAAAGTGAACAGTAAGAAGTGCAAGAAGAGCAACACACAACATCACACCGTCTTTAAAAGGCCACCTTGTGGCAGCATTCCTCGCTTACGGCCATACCACCCTGAACACGCCCGATCTCGTCTGATCTCGGAAGCTAAGCAGGGTCGGGCCTGGTCAGTACTTGGATGGGAGACCGCCTGGGAATACCAGGTGCTGTAAGCTTTTGCACCATGCTGCAGCAGAGGGTCTTACTGAGGCCTTTTTCTCTGGACCAGTGCAGGCTTGAGGTGCTCTTTCATTATTTGGATACTTTCTACTTCCTTTCAGTCAGAGATACAGCCCTTTTTATTTTATTGCATCTTTCATTGTCACTGTGACTTTGCAGGTTGGGATTCGACATCCCCAGTGTGTTGAATCACTTCATACAACAACACATTGACCCAAAACATCATCATTTTATAGCATGTTGAAAACTGTCAAAAAAAGGTCATACTATAGTATGTCAAAAAAGACAAAAAGTCAAAAATGAAAATTTTAAAAAGTCAAAAAAAGTCGTAATAAAAACTGATTATAGAGTGTTGAATGATTTTGTCGTGATAGAGGGTAAAAAAAGTTGTAAAAAAAAGTCATTTTATAGAATGTTGAAAATTGCCAAAAAATGTCATACTATAGTATGTCAAAAAAATCCAAAAATGAAAAATTTTAAAAAGTCAAAAGAAGTCGTCAGAAGGACTGATTCTAGTGTGTTGAGTGATTTTGTAGCGATAAAGGGTAAAAAAAGTTGTAAAAAAAAAAAGTCATTTTATAGAATATTGAAAATTGCCAAAAAATGTCATACTATAGTATGTCAAAAAAGTAAAAAAATGAAAAATTTTAAAAAGTCAAAAAAAGTCGTAATAAAGACTGATTATAGAGTGTTGAATGATTTTGTAGTGATAGAGGGTGAAAAAAGTTGTAAAAAAAAAAAAAGCCATTTTATAGAATGTTGAAAATTGTCAAAAAATGTCATACTATAGCATGTCAAAAAAGTAAAAAAATGAATTTTTTTTAAAAAGTCAGAAAAGTAATAAGTAGGTCAGATTTTTGTGTGTTGAGTGATTTTGTAGAGATAGAGGGCAAAAAGTTGGAAAAAGTCATTTTATAGATTGTTGAAAATTGTCAATAAATGTCATACTATAGTATGTCAAAAAAGTCAAAAAATGAAAAATTTTACAAAGTCAAAAAAAGTCGTAATAAAGACTGATTATAGAGTGTTGAATGATTTTGTCGTGATAGAGGGTGAAAAAAGTTGTAAAAAAAAGTCATTTTATAGATTGTTGAAAATTGTCAATAAATGTCATACTATAGTATGTCAAAAAAGTCAAAAAAATGAAAATTTTAAAAAGTCAAAAAAAAAGTTGTCAGAAGGACTGATTATAGTGTGTTGAGTGATTTTGTAGCGATAAAGGGTGGAAAAAGTTGTAAAAAAAGTCATTTTATAGATTGTTGAAAATTGCCAAAAAATGTCATACTATAGTATGTCAAAAAAGTCAAAAAATGAAAAATTTTAACAAGTCAAAAAAAGTCGTAATAAAAACTGATTATAGAGTGTTGAATGATTTTGTTGTGATAGAGGGTGAAAAAGTTGTAAAAAGTCATTTTATAGAATGTTGAAAATTGCCAAAAAATGTCATACTATAGTATGTCAAAAAAGTCAAAAAATGAAAAATGTTAAAAAGTCAAAAAAAGTCGTAATAAAGACTGATTATAGAGTGTTGAATGATTTTGTAGTGATAGAGGGTGAAAAAAGTTGTTAAAAAAAAAAAAGCCATTTTATAGATTGTTGAAAATTGTCAAAAAATGTCATACTATAGTATGGCAAAAAAGTCAAAAAAATGAATTTTTTTTAAAAAGTCAGAAAAGTCATCAGAAGGACAGATTATAGTGTGTTGAGTGATTTTGTAGAGATACAGGGCAAAAAAAGTTGTAAAAAAAAGTCATTTTATAGATTGTTGAAAATTGTCAATAAATGTCATACTATAGTATGTCAAAAAAGTCAAAAAATGAAAAATTTTAAAAAGTCAAAAAAAGTCGTAATAAAGACTGATTATAGAGTGTTGAATGATTTTGTCGTGATAGAGGGTGAAAAAAGTTGTAAAAAAAAGTCATTTTATAGAATGTTGAAAATTGTCAATAAATGTCATACTATAGTATGTCAAAAAAGTCAAAAAATGAAAAATTTTAAAAAGTCAAAAGAAGTCGTCAGAAGGACTGATTATAGTGTTTTGAGTGATTTTGTAGCGATAAAGGGTGGAAAAAGTTGTAAAAAGTCATTTTATAGATTGTTGAAAATTGCCAAAAATGTCATACTATAGTATGTCAAAAAGTCAAAAATGAAAAATTTTAACAAGTCAAAAAAGTCGTAATAAAACTGGTTATAGAGTGTTGAATGATTTTGTTGTGATAGAGGGTGAAAAAGTTGTAAAAAGTCATTTTATAGAATGTTGAAAATTGCCAAAAAATGTCATACTGTAGTATGTCAAAAAAGTCAAAAAAATGAAAAATGTTAAAAAGTCAAAAAAAGTCGTAATAAAGACTGATTATAGAGTGTTGAATGATTTTGTAGTGATAGAGGGTGAAAAAAGTTGTAAAAAAAAAAAAAAGCCATTTTATAGATTGTTGAAAATTGTCAAAAAATGTCATACTATAGTATGTCAAAAAAGTCAAAAAAATGAAAAATTTTAAAAAGTCAAAAAAAGTCGTAATAAAGACTGATTATAGAGTGTTGAATGATTTTGTCGTGATAGAGGGTGAAAAAAGTTGTAAAAAAAAGACATTTTATAGCATGTTGAAAATTGCCAAAAAATGTCATACTATAGTATGTCAAAAAAGTCAAAAAAATGAAAATTTTAAAAAGTCAAAAAAAGTTGTCAGAAGGACTGATTATAGTGTGTTGAGTGATTTTGTAGCGATAAAGGGTAAAAAAAAGTTGTAAAAAAAAAAAAGTCATTTTATAGAATGTTGAAAATTGCCAAAAAATGTCATACTATAGTATGTCAAAAAAGTCAAAAAATGAAAAATTTAAAAAGTCAAAAAAATTTGTCAGAAGGACTGATTATAGTGTGTTGAGTAATTTTGTAGCGATAAAGGGTAAAAAAAGTTGTAAAAAAAAGACATTTTATAGCATGTTGAAAATTGTCAATAAATGTCATACTATAGTATGTCAAAAAAGTAAAAAAATGAAAAATTTAAAAAGTCAAAAAAAGTTGTCAGAAGGACTGATTATAGTGTGTTGAGTAATTTTGTAGTGGTAGAGGGTAAAAAAAGTTGTAAAAAAAAAGTCATTTATAGAATGTTGAAAATTGTCAATAAATGTCATACTATAGTGTGTCAATAAAGTCAAAGAAAAAATTAAAATGCAGAAATGTAGAAAAAAAGTCATCAGAAAGACTTGTTACAGTGTATTGATTGATTTCAGAGCTCAATATGTTGAAAAAGTTGTCCAATTAACAGAAACGGTGTATACGCACGTGCAACTGAGAGGCTGCATGTGCAAAGTGAACAGTAAGAAGTGCAAGAAGAGCAACACACAACATCACACCGTCTTTAAAAGGCCACCTTGTGGCAGCATTCCTCGCTTACGGCCATACCACCCTGAACACGCCCGATCTCGTCTGATCTCGGAAGCTAAGCAGGGTCGGGCCTGGTCAGTACTTGGATGGGAGACCGCCTGGGAATACCAGGTGCTGTAAGCTTTTGCACCATGCTGCAGCAGAGGGTCTTACTGAGGCCTTTTTCTCTGGACCAGTGCAGGCTTGAGGTGCTCTTTCATTATTTGGATACTTTCTACTTCCTTTCAGTCAGAGATACAGCCCTTTTTATTTTATTGCATCTTTCATTGTCACTGTGACTTTGCAGGTTGGGATTCGACATCCCCAGTGTGTTGAATCACTTCATACAACAACACATCGTCAAAAAAAAAAAAAGTAAAAAATCCTTATTGTTTTTATTTTTACACTCACAAGGGTGATTTTTCTGCTTTGATGCCACCTCCTATTTTAATTTCATCCAACTGCAGATTTAATCCAAGAGCTCAACTAAGGATGTTTTTTTTTTTTTTTGCTCAGTGTCGGTCACATAATTATGCCCCAGTAAACTGTCCATGACCCCATGAAGATGTAAACCACTGGGCCATGTTTCTACCTCTGCTGTAATGAGCTGAAATCTTACATAACACACCCACAAGCTACTGAATCTGAGTTTTGGTCCAGATAGAAGGAAAAAAAAACAGATCTAAGGGTAGCAGATGTGCACATGGACAGAGAGATGAAATGAGTGTTTCCAGGGTTATTCTGTTTATTTCAACAGAATAAACTAAAGTCTGCTCACATGTAAAAGACCCAGAGGAGGAAAAAGAGCAAATCGCTGCATGTTCAGCATAGTAATTACAGCTGCTCTCCCTGATCTCAGCACCTCTCCCACTATGTTTCCATATTCAGCACCAGAAAGAATATTCATTTAAATGAAAATCGTCCAGATTGCCACTTTATGTAAGAGTACGAACAAGTGTTAGCATCAAAATATACTTAAAATACCAAAAATAAAAGTACTCATGAGGCAGAATGACCCATTTCAGAGTGATAAATAAATACCATCATTGATTTCTTTTATCACTGGAATTAGAGGCATAATTTAATTATGTAACTATTTCATTTTAATGTATTTATGATAGATTGATTCTCCACTTTCTACAGCAGCGTAAAAAGTATTTAATCATAATAATAAATATTTACAGTGTGTGGATACATATATAATACAATTATCTATACATGTATTAGTAGCTAACATTATTAAACTACAATATTATATTTGTCTGCAAAATGTAGTAAAGTAGGAAATAGCATCACTACTTTACAGATTCAGATGAATTCAAAATATAAACCAGCTATTATGTTTTATTGTGGATTAAAGTCAGAAGAGAAAATCATAGAAAATTATGTAACTGAGTGTCAGTTACTCTGAAAACACAAAGTTTAGGACTTTGAACTCACTTGACTTGAAACACTGAAGACGATTCAACAAAAACACAACAAGGATTATTTTCAGGTGATTATCAACTAAATAAAACTTTAAATATCTGAATATTTCCGCCTCACTTTTCACTCCACTACACTTGCTTACGTTGCAGATTTAAATCAACAATAAATACAAGATAAGACGTATGTTTAATAATTAAATTTTGACATGATGCAGGATTTTACTGAACGCTCCCCAGAGGATGCACCTTCCTGCTGTTCTGCTGACAGATAAATGAAGTCAAAAGTGCAATATTCATCTCTGAGGTGCAGCAGAGGAGCAGTTTCATAAAGTACCTTGGAGTGGAGTGCAGTACTTTTATATTTTCACTTTGCACCGCTGGTTTCAGCGGCAGCATTTTGTGCTAAAACAGCAGATCTGAGCAGGAGGCGAAGGTGAAGAGACAGAGATCAAACTATATAATATGATATGAAACATGCTCACTAAGCTAAATGCTAACGCCAGTTAACATGACAATGTTATCTTAAGGTTGCAGTTAAATCTAGTTACACCTCGTTGACATTCTTGATAAATGCAATGAACTAAACTAAAAGAGCACCGAGTACATCTGATGCTAACGCTAATGCTAACATCAGCTTACTGATACACTCACAATGACAGCGTGTAGCATGCTAACATCCAGCTTGTAGTTAAATCTGGTACATTACTCTGTATGACCTCTTTTAAGCTCCTTGATGAATAGACATAATAAACTAAATTAAAATTAGCAGCAAACACAAAGTACAGCTGGTGCTAATGCTAATGCTAATATCAGCTTACTGATATTTTCACAATGACACAGTGTCAGCATGTAGCATGCTAACATCCACTTTACATTTAAATCTGCTACACCTCTTTATATGATCTTTCTTGTTAAGATTATTACTAAATAAGTGAAATAAATTCAAATTAATTAATGCCAAGAGCACTGACGTTAGCTTCAGCTGAAAGCCTACTCTGAGATCAGTGACAATTAGAAATGTTAGCATGCAACGTTACAGCTGATAAACAACATAATTTGCATTGTCTTTCTGAGCAGGTTAGCATTAGCATCACCTGTAAAACCGCTTTGTGTTTATTGCTAACGGGCTAATGTTAACAACCTGGAATACAAACTAAGAGTTAACGTTTTATGCCAAACATCAGCAAGCAAGTTAGCACGCTGATGTTAGCATTAACAAACATGCAGTTAATGCTACATCAGCGTGCTAACAGTTTAACTGTAGGCCTACCTTGTAAGCCTTACTGCTAATTTAGCTTATTAGGCTACAGAAAACATTAACCTTACACAAGGAGATGTGTTAGCTACAAGCTAATTTCCACCTGTCCACCTGTAGATTAGCATGCTAATCAAACATTAGCCTCCAGCTTTTGCCAACTTCCTCGTCAGCAGAAAGACAGAGTACATTTCTATTTTTATTTTGAGCTTTAACACCGTTGATGATGCCACGATAGGTGAGAGCAGAGTTTATTCTGAGAGAAACCAGGTGAGAAACACCTGAGACATGCAGCCACACATCAGCCTGCAGAAGAGCTGCGACAAGATATTTTTACCACTGTGACGGGTGAAGCTCTGAAAACACTCACATGTCGAGCAGCTCACACGTTCAGCCGTTAAATGAAAAGAAAATTCTGTTCTTTAAATCACATATCCTGTGTTAATAAATCACATTTGAAAGTGAAATTTATGTCATTTTATTTATTTATTAGTAAAAGAGGAGAAGTTTAAAAAAAATATTAATTCTTATTAATTTAATTATCATATTTGGCATCTTCTTAAGTCTGAACAGATGCGTTTTTTCAGATTTTTTTTATTTTTTTATTTTTGGACTTTGCAAACCTACGTTGCAAATATAGACCACCCATCATAATCCTGAAGCCAAATTCCCCTTTATCGTGAAAAGTAAAACGTGTGATACATCTAAATTCGAAGAAATATTGAAACTCAGTGATATTACTTTTTTCTGGGCTTATTTTATTCCCCTAAAACTAAAAGCTGTATTTTAATACAGCATCTTAAAACCATAAATGATATGATATAAATTAACTTCTCTTTGATTTTAATGTAGGTTTGAAGTATTTTTCACAGGCCAAGTCTTTCTGCTTGGTATTATAAAAAAAAACAAAACTGGTAAACATTTTCACTTGTTGTTTTATAAGAGAAAGGCATAAATTTGAGAGGAAACTCCTTTCAGATATTTGGTGATTTGCCAGAACTTCACTGTTCGCCTCTGGCAGCAGAAAGAACAATAACGATTGTGGATCTGCACTATTACCAAACAAACGCTGCACATATCAGCCTTCCTAAATCCGTTTTTCAATTCCGACACAGAGACGAGGGTTCAGTTTAATCGACTTTTATTAAATAACACTAATGATCATTTTTATTCCTCAAACAATAAACAGGAAGCCATGAAAGCAACTCAGCCAAATCACTTAAAAGCCTCAACAAAGATTTTCAACAATGAATGATTGAACCGTTGTGTCATGCAGCTAATTAAAGCTGCACTGCAGCTCCACATGAAATAGATTAAAGGGCCAGTTCACCCAAATCACAAAAAAAACCACATTTCTCTGGTATTTTAAGAGCAGACTTGCTGAGTATAATCCAACTAATCCAGTGATAGCTGTCTGAACGTCCATGGGTACACAAAAAAGAACTGCGAACAGATAATTCAGCATAATTTTAACGGTTAAATGTTCTCATAACTACAGATAACAGAGATAACTGTCTGTAAGTCAATGGGTAAACAGAAAACACACTGCGAACAAATAATTCCCATACTTTGATGGCACTAATATGGAAATAGGTTAACAAATGTCAGCTTAAGAATTTAACTGAGAATCTGACTGTTTTTAAATATTTTTCTGGATCAAACTAATCCACTAACAGTTGTCTGAACATGCTTGGGTACACTGAAAAGAGGAGCTGCTAGCAGATAACTCAGCAAATATGTCAATAAATGTCGACTAAAATATCGGGCTGAAGTGAATCTTCGAGGTGAAAAGACGCTACAGAACTTGCCTGTAAATAATAATGTTTTTCTTCAGTGCCAACAGTCATCTATTGATTCAGGAATATATTGTAAACAAGAACTGCTAACAGTTAATTTGGCTAAGTTCAGTTTAATAGTGCTAACTTGCTTTTGTTAGCAAAAGTAGGTTGAGAAACAGCTCAAAAAGAATCAGCATGTTTGTAAGTTTTCTTCAGCATCGACACAATGCAGTGACATTTATCTGCACACCAGTGGGTCCAGTGAAAGTTTTAATGGTGTAAATCTGATTCACACAGACTAACGCTTACACTTCCTGTTTACTGTACAAATATTATAGAAACTGTAGATAAATATTAAATATTTCCACCACCTCAGGGTAAATCATGTCTTTGTGATTTTCTTGAACTGACCCTTTAACTTTCTCAAGTCCTGTCCATCTTTAAAGAGACGAACAGAGAATCACCGAAACGTGACGCCAAAAATAAACGTACAGTTTGTGGTCTGTAGCTTATATGTCTAATTCTTGTTTAGTGCAGTTCAAATAATATTAGTAAAATGGGGAAGAACAATAAAGGCTCCAAATAGACATTAATAACTGATAAAGTGCATCGTAGCAAACATAGACTGTGCATGCAGCTTTGTGAAAATAAATTATGTTCTGTTAAGTGATGACTGAAGCACGAAGGGTAAAAAAAAAAAAAGTCGTACAAAAAAGGTAGAAATAAAGGAAGAGACCTTATATAAAGATATCATAGTCAATAAAACTCTAATATAATTATTATGTTGAAATAATAATCAGTATTTGTGACACAGCTCTTCCAAGAAGAGGAATAAATATCCATTCACACACTCACACACACCTCGTGTTGTCCAGAGACAGAAAACTGGACAAAGATCTTAGAAAAGTCCTAAAGTGGCCCCGGTCGATCCGTCTGCGATGCCCAGTGAAATCTTACCACAACGTTTTTCTAACGCTCATTAATCAGAGTTACCAAACAGCCAGGCGGCGTCACATCCTGAGGAGAGCTGAGGATCTTTCTGGAAAAAATGACATCAAAGATGAGGAAAATCTATTCTGGACACTGAATTGTTTTACTCTGCTCATATTTCTGTAAGTTTTAGAGCTGGAGGTAAAGATCAATCGATCAATCAACATCAAATGTCAAAAAAAAAAAAAAACACAATAAAAATGTTCATTAAACATAAATAAAAAGATAATAAAGAGAATCTAAAACAAAAACATGAAGAAGATGAATATAAAGGTACAACATGATAATATATAGTGTATGAACCATCTTGGCTAGAAGTACCACTGTCAGACCAAAACTAGTTACTATTCTATAACACATAACAACAATAATAATAATAACAATAGTAATAATAATAATAACAATAAAAAAACATTGCGTACCTCCAGTGAACCCAGATGTGTTTTTCTGCGTCTCCTCTTGTGTTGCCTGGTTACACCTGTGATCAGTTTGTCCTGTTGGACACACAAAAAGAAGACAACAAACATAAACAACAAACAAACAAACAATAACTACAAACCATTTAAAACCACCTCAGACCAAAGGACCCTGGCATCCACTCAGTGCACCACTGACACCATCAGCCGTCATATTTTACAGAACCCAGTATTAGTTTGCAGTAAATCTCACTTTGTTGTTGTATGATGACGTATGTTGAAGCAGTAAATAAAACACTAGCGCCCCCCAGAGGCCCTGCAGCTCTTCACACCTCATTAAACACCTGGAAGCGTCAAACTGACCTTGTGCTCCGGACATCTAATGGAGAAGTTATCCTCGTTTAAGAGACAGCCTGAAAAACACAAAAGAGACTTTTAAATATAAGTCAAAGGTCGTTCAGACGGAGAGAGAAAACACAACATGACATGAACACATTTACAAACTAATTTACCCCTTCATATGTTAATAAATCACTTCTGTGATGCTGTACCTGACTGAGTGGCACATCTGTAGTGATAATTTCTGGCACAGCCCTTCTGGAAACATCCCATAATTGCACCTGTTTTCTGGCAAACTGAACAAACCTGAAAAGGAAAAAAGAAGCAGAGTCACTTAAAAATAAAAAATAAAACTCCTGAATGAAGAGTGGGCTCGTTTAGAAGAGGTGCTGGTGTACGTAGTTGATCATGTCTGATAAAAAGGTGAAACTTCTCAAAGATTATCAATTTGGGTGGGACTGTTTCAATTCAAATTTAATCAAAACCATGAAGAATAAATCTAATTTCTGCAGAACAAATTAGACTACAGAATGTCACAGATAATGAGTTGTATTGGATAATGGATTTAAATTGTCCAACAGATCTCATTTAATTTAAAACTGGCTGGAAAACCACATAAACAACACTAGTTCAGACACAGAAATCTTGTGTTTACGGAAATAATAATGTGTTTAAGTTATTGAACATTACTTCCATTAAAAAAAAAGTAAAATCAAACAATAATCCATAAAAAAAATACATAAAATCACTAAGTCAGTATAGTGTTGTAGTGTCAGCAGCATGCGGTGATGCTACAGTTTATAAAATAATAAATATTGAATATTTTTTGTTCTGGTGTTGCACTTTGTAGACGGTCTCTCCACTATCTGTTTTCCATGTTTTCTTGGTAAAAATACAGCAGTAGCTCATCATGTGCCTTAAAACACTGCAGAAATGCATTGTTTACATCTTCAGATCAAACTGAATTTGACTTATTGATCCAGGAAGTTGGAATTTGCCCCTATCTTTCTAACTTAACCAAAGTTTTTCACAACTCCTCCTCTACAACTACATGTTAGAATATCATGACTTCACTCTCATAAAATCACTTTATTCTCTTTATATACTTTTTATTCTCGTAAATAATGACTTCAATCTTGTAAATTTCTGACTTTATTCTCATTTTAATGGCCATTTAGACCCTGATTAATATTCATAAAAGTATTTAGAGTGACAAATATCTACATAGATTATTAAAATTGACATTACATCTTTGCAAACAGGAATGTTTTGCTCAAAATGATAACTTTTGGCATCACCTTGAAGTCGATCGTCGTTTCTTCATCACTCACCGTTTCCTGAGCCAGCCGTGCCGCCTCCTCTAACCCGTACAGCTTCCCTCTGACCAGGAAGACGCCGGCGGACCAGATGCCACAGTCCTCATGGATCCAGCCCTCGTCCAGACGAAGAGGCGTTTTTGGGTCAGAGCGTTTGTTGACGGCAGAGCGGTCATCATCTGAATTTGTTGAATGTTGGCCAACTGAGAGCTCCTCCTCCTCGTCTTTCTGCTCGGTCCTGCCGTCGAGAGACGTCTTTGTGGGGTGATATGGGCCGTGGAGGTCCCCGAGGCCCACAGCATTGGCCGTCTGACCACACAGGCAGCACAACAGCGTGGCCTGACACTGGCTCTCCGGGCTGAACCGACCCAGCTTGAAACAGGAAGTGTTGGGAACGAACCCGGACAGTGACCTTGGAGCTCTTCGGTGTCCTCTGCTGCTCCGGATGGTTGCCTCCTCCTCCTGGTAGTTCACCACCGTGCATGTCGTCTTCTGCATGTGAACAAAAGGGCAAAAACTCTCCAGTTTCTTCTTCTTCTTTTCCCCATTCATGTTTGCATATTTTAGCTTTATTTCTGGCTCTCTGGGAGAAAACAGAGCAGCCGGTCCGGTCTGCCGAAGCACTTCTTTCTTCCTCCTTGCAGCATTTTTTTTGTTGGTTTTCCCTTCTGCTGTGATCCTGCAGGCCTGGTTCTGTTTAGTCCTTAACCTCTTAGCTTTACGAAAAGCAAGGGGCTTCTTTCGTTTGATGCTTTTCACAGCAGGCGCTTCTTTATCTTTTTTATTTCGACACGGTGACTCTCTCTGCAGTGGTTTCCTGTCTGTCCGGACGTCTGCCTCAGACGCCTCTGAGTTGCTGCTCACCCTTTGAGAGGCGTTTGGCTGTGAGGCCGACTCGTCGGAACTGAACAGCCTCACGGCATACTCTATCACGTCGTCAGAGTCGCAGCTTTCGTTGTAGATACCCACCGCGTTGTTTTTAGCTTGTCTCCTCAGACTGTGCCGGGAGGCGCTGCAGGTGTATTGAGGATTGTCGGACACAGACTTCTTGATTCTGGTGCTCCGTCGAATTTCTCTCGGCAGAGCTTTTTCATCCTCGCTCTGAGGAGGTGTTTCCCTCGCCAGACTCTTCTGACAGGAAACACTCTCACTTTTCTTCTTCTCATTTGTGACCGAAACTTCAATGACGTCGCTGTCGTCACTCGAGATGTCCACCGGGGATTCGGCGTGGTTGGTGTAAACGGCGCTGAGGTCTGACAGGAGGACCACAGGTCGGGTGTGATGTATGGGAATGTCCACTGAACTGTCTGAGGACTCCTCAGAGTACGAGCTGTCGGGGCTCGGCGAGCTGAGCGGCTGAGGCAGGTGATAGCAGCCTCTCCCCTCGTCCAGCGAGGACACAGCGGGGGACAGCGGCTCCACAATGTGCCGAACGCTATCCTGGATGAAAGAGCTGCACAACAGCGGCTCCTTGGCTGACGAGACAAGGAAAATGACGTCCGAACCGCTGCCGCTGTCACTCTCTTCTGCACCACTGCTCTCTAGAACCGGGCTGCCGGTTTGTTCGTCCCCGTAGAAACCCGGATGCCACAGGCTGCTGTGGACACCATCGCGATACAACCCGGGCGCTAGCGGTGAATTCATGAATGCATCGGGGCCCGGCTCCATGTCCCTGCAGTGGACCGGCCCGCCCGGGTCGGGATGCAGCTGAGAGCCGAAGGAGGATGAGGCTCTGGATCTGAACGGGGAGCTGATGTCGGTGCTGCAGCTCGGCGGGCGTCTGTGGTACCACTCAGGCTTCTTTGCCAGGTCCATGGCTTCAGTGTGGCTGCGGGTCAACGGGTTGACGGAGTAGCTCTTTGACAGGTCCATCGCCATGAGAGACGGATCAGGAGGGGACACTTCCATCACTGCAACATGTTAACATTACACTGACATCAGCTCTTTTAAAAGGCTTTAAAACTTAAAACTTCTACATATTACATTACATACATTCATTATTGATTATTTGCACATTATTCTTCAGCTTCATCGTATTACCTATTCTGACTTTAAAATGACTTCTCAAGCAAAAATAGTTAAGAAATAAATTTGCTGATCATCTTGAATTTCTATCTACTGTATCCATCTATCCCCTAAATATATATTTTGTAAACAAAAACAACATTGAAGATGTTACTCTGGGTCTCTTTATAGCTTCCTTTCAACAATATTTACCAAGAATATACGATTAATTGATCCACCTGACAAATACATGGTAGATTAATCTACAATTAAAAAATAATTAGTTGCAGCTCCTCCTGTCCACACTGATACTGCAAAGGCTAGAACAAGTAAAACTATTAAAATAAACTTTACATCTGATCTATATTATGTAAACACTGGATAAAACTAATTATTTTAACAAAATAAATATTAAAATGTTACAGGGAGCCGTGATATTTTTGTAGGTAGTTCTAATTTGCTTATTATTATTTTTGGTGCATTTAAATTCACTGCTGCAGCAGCCTCAATATACGAGGGAAAAAATCAACTAAAAGAAATATTCGACTGGATTTTGTTTGGCAGATACTAGACATTATGTTATCACTATTACTTATTTGTATATTATTTAGAATATACAGTGAGGGACCAGCTGAGATGCCATGTTAACAGGTAGGCCCTGAACGAAACAGGTAATATAACCTGCTTGTACATAATGACATGGACCGTTGTTTGAACTGACAGTAAGTGGACAACAGTGTGCTTTTATTTAAAGTGTAAAACTGCTGGTGGTCTTACCCCTGAGGTGACAGCAGTTGTGATGGACCCCGGTCCGGACAAAACGGGCTTCAGGAGGACTCTTTCCCCTCAAACAAGTCTTGTAGCTGGGTTAGCTAACACGCCTCTCCGGGCTCATCACCGGGACTGGATGTAAACAAGAAGCAACGACTTCATGCTAGCTGAGTAGCTAGCTAGCTAACGTTAGCACGCTAAGCTAATTCACAACGGAGCCGACACACGCCGTGACAACGAGAAACAAACATTTTTTTTTTTTCATGTAAATTAAGTGCTGCCAGGCAGTTATAATCCCCTGGCTACTGTTGGCATGTTTAAGTTGCCATCATGGGAACCGTCTTCCTGCTGCGTCAAGTCACTGTGGAAAAACCAGGAAGACACCGGAAGAGAACCGAGTGCTTTCAGAGTAAAAGCACAACATGGCCGACAACCTGATGTATAAACATTTTCAAAATAATATAATAACATAAAAAAGACGGGCTGACAAATTAACCCTAACCCTAACCAAACAATTTTCACCACAACGTAGTGGTTGATTTATATATACTGTATTAATACTCTGAATCTGCAAGTATCTGTCAAGTCAAAAGTACAATAAAAAGGATGAGACTTAAAAAAATCATAAATGTAAATATAACAATAAAAAAATGTTTTTCTGAAGAACGTTGAGGAACACGTAAAACTTTCTCTATGAACTACAGAAATAATATAAATAAAATAATATAGAAAATTCAGCTATTAAAGTTAATATTGTGGAAAAAAAGGCAACGTTAAATAACAGAGCCCATACAGGTTCAATCTGCTGATTTCATTTAATTAATAAAACATTTAATACTGCAGTGTACAAATATAAATTACAGTGTGTGTATGATGAATCTGCCACTAAATGAACATGCTTGAAATGTTTATAATTTAATTTAAAGGATTTAATTAGTAAAACCAGTTTAACAATGATACATACAGCAGAGGATAAGAGCATGAAAACAACACGTCATATTAAAGTACTGCAACAACAAATAGCTGTACAGATAAAATATATACATAAACGCACAACATTAAGACTTTTTTAATGATAATATTCAAAAAAGGTTAAAATCTGGGACGAACAATAACAACATTTTTGAAAACGTAGATTGTATGTGAGAAATTTACTAAATCAGACTAACTTGATTCTCGTGGGTAGAGGAGGATGAACACTACTCGTTTCAGTGATGGTTACTGTAATGCTGCTGCTGTAAAAACGTACATTTTCAGAGTGCAGTCTGGTGCAGAGCGTGATGAGCCAGCCTCAGGTTCTCCCTCAGCTCGTCCATGTCTCGCTCGGTCTTCGCCCTGGTGATGCTCAGCTCGGTGTACATGTCTTTGTACTTCTTTGTGGCGTTCCTCTTGTCCTGTAACGTGACAGGTGTTCGGTTCACTTCCGCTTTTGGATTTGTATTATTTATTCCAGCTGCTATCCGTGTGCCATTCTCACCCTCTGCGCTGACTGCAGGTCGTCCCTCAGAGAAGTGATTTCCTGCTTCAGACACTGAACCTCAGACTCCTTCACTCGCAGGGTGATCTGACATTAAAAACATCTAACAATCAGCTTTATATCTATTACACAAAAAGATGAGGTTCTTCACATTGAATGACTGTTTGGAGAGAGTTAATGGTGGTCAGAATTTCATCATGATGATGGAGGATTTTCTCTAAATTATTGTGGGATTGCTCATTCAGGATCCTGCATACATTCACCTACAGAAACCATTCAACTATCAAAATATTCAGCTCCCTCATGACATTAGTGTTTCATGTTTAAGCATTTTATACTTTTATACTAAATACTAAGCTTTTTATATGTACATTTTTATGATGTAACTCAATGGAGAAAATCTTAAAATCCTCTTAAACTCACTCCAATTAACTAAAATTAACTTTTAACCCGATTACATTCGCTCATAAGGCATGGGGAGGATAAATAATTTTCCAGGAAAACTTAACTGTTTCCAGTTTTAACTTTTTTTCTCATTTTCTACATGTTTTCCATGACTGGAAAATTGGTCAATCATTTTCCAGGTTTTCCAGGACGCATGGAAATCCCGTAACTTTTCAGTGGTATTCATATATTCATGCAGATTAAACTCAGCATTAGCAGATTAGTTTAGGCTTTTCATAAAACTAAAAAAAAAACTTCCAAAACATTCATTCACTATTATTACACTTTTAAAAGACATTCATTCAAACTGAAGCCAGCATTAGCAGCAAAGCTTCAGCTGTTCAGCATTCCCACACATTTTTCAGCAGAAAATGCATTTTCAAAGACTTTAGTTCACTTTCTAGAGAAGTTTGATGTAAGTTGAATGAAACTCAACATCTTCTTCATTCTCACTGTTTAAAATTAAAAAAAAAAGAATGTATTTGTTTTAACTTTCTGTGCTGTGATTAGTTTAAAGGGACAGTTCATCTCAAATAGCTGCTTCATGCAGGAAGTATTTTCTACTAACTGACACAACAGGTCAGAGGAAACATATTTTTGAGATTTTGGGGAGCCATTATGTCCTGCTACAGAAAAAGAATGAGGTGAAACTCACTATAAACGCTCTGTAAAATGAGAGGACGACTCATACAAAGACTTACCTCCATTTCGTACACGTCCATGCCCTGGCTGAGCGGCAGAGCGTCCTGCTTCGCCAGAGAACAAAGTCTGGTGATTTCTGCTGCGAGGTGACCACTCAGCTCCTGAAGTCAGAAACAACGAGGCTTCTTACTTACTGATAATACTGCTCCGAACAAACAACCTACCGAGGATATTTTTACACAAACACATGCAAAACAACTTGACATAATAATATCTAATAATTCAAGCGGAGTAAAGTGAGGACTAGTGAGTAGTTTTTACACCCTGGATACCTCTGTGGGTTTTAACGAGGTTGTTGTTGAACACTGCAGTGATAATAATGCTTTAAGTAAACATATACCCAAGTATCGAGCACATTTATTTCTGCTAACATAGACCAGAGACAGAAAGTAGATTATCCACCAGCTAAACTTTGATGAATGCATCTCAGACAGTATTAGTATTAGAATAAAATCCATCACCTGGTTTCTGGTCCTCAGGTCCTGGTTCTCCTGCTGACACTGACACAAGGCCTTCCTCTCAGCATCCAGCGCCTGGACAAGATGTCCGTTCTCCAGACACTTCAGAGAGAACTGCTGGGACAAAACCTGGAGCTCCCTCTGGAAGGAGGCCAGCTCCTCGCTGCAGGAAAACACAGACATGAGAAAACATGGCATGATGCCCAAACACTCAGCATGTTTGGTTCCACAGGAGACTCACCTGTGCTGCCGGTAGACGTCGTCCAGGTGTGTGCTTCCTGCGCTGCTCTCTGACCTCCATCTCTTCTGCACCTCCCTCTCCAGCTCCAGCCGGTGAGCGTTCTTGATGGCTTCGATCGCTGATAAGTGACGATTTCAGGAGATTAAATGAGGATTATCAGAGGCAGTGTGTTCTGTAAAGTTTGATGAGACTCTGGTGTGTTTTTAAAGTCCAGTGATGATTCAAAAGTTGAACTTTTCAATTGAAACTCTTTATAAATATGATTCTTAATAAGTGGACCAAAGTGTTAACTGAATTCCTAATTATATAAAAGTATGTATGACTACTGCTAGTGATGGGAAATTAATAATAATCATAGATCCTCTTTAAGAATCAGTTTCTCAGATTAGAGACAGCTCTAATTTAAATTAATTATATCATAAATATGTTAAATAAATACCAGGTTATTAATAATTCAGGATTAAATGAAAATTACAATTATGTACAATATGTATTTTTCATGTAGTCATGAAACCTTTTATTTTTAGATGTATTACTGACGAAAAACATTCTAGCATCAGAAAATATTATGTTTTTCCTTGGTCATGACAGCAATTGTAGAAATAATATTTTTTTCCTTTAAATATTTATTGGGACTATCCCCCAAATAGAAGTATGGTAATGATTACAAAGGAGATGAATATACAGAATAAATTTTTGGCCTTATTAACATATACACATGTAAAAGTATAATATTGAAGTTGTAAATCCTTCACAAACACCACGAACAAATAAAGAATAAATTTGTATATAATTTGGGATATATAAGTCATATTGAGATTCAACTATAAAAGCTACAGGAAATGCAAATCTTTCCTCATGGAAAAGAAAAAAAATGATTTTTGGATTTTATTTTTCTTTGTGGAAAGATTTTCAAAATGACAGGGGTGATGGGTGCGTCTCCTCACCGGTTGCCGTGGCAGCACTCTCCTCCTCCAGCAGTCGGTCCCTCTCCACCAGGAGGCGCTCCACTTCCTGTTGGTGTCGCCGCCGTAGCTCCTCCTCCACCTTCAGGTGAGACGCCTCCATGGAGGCGAAGCCGCGCTCACAGGTGACCTGGAGGAGGCGGTCACATGACCCAGCATCAATAGATCAACATGAAGAAATGTGATTTTATCCATATAGTACTTTTTATTTTCATTCCCTTAAAAGACTCTGTTTCTCAAACTACGGACATTTTAATTTTCTTTCTTTTCTGAGTTGATTTAATAGAAAAAATATCTGAGCTGCTCACTGTGGAGTCACTCAGTCACAAAAAACATTTTTAATCTAAAACAAGATTCAACTCGCAGAACGCCACTCTATGTAAATCTACAGTCAGTTTAAGGTCATACATTTTTTGGAGATAATGTGCAACAACACTCCTGTGCACAGCGCTCTCACAATAATCATAATGTGCCATATTAACATGTATTAATGTGCAATATCACTGTTTCACTTCTCAACATGTGCGGTACTTCTCTAATCCTTATTACACCAGTCCACTTCTGTTGTTTATTTAGTGACTTTTTCATCTGGTCTGTTGCTTATTTAGACACTCAAACGCTGTTCTCTTATTTTATTAGTAATATTTTTTAAGATACATTTGCTTACTTATCTTAATATTTTTAAGATACATTTGTTTACTTAACTTTCCTTTGTTTCCTACTTATGTTAACATATTTTTCTACTTAACTGTTCTTAATTTACCCATTCACTGGACACGTTAATTTTTAGTTTTTTATTATTATTGTATTAACCATTTGTTGATCTTAGTGTTTTTTACTGTTTTTAGCACAAAGATTTTTTTTTTTTTTTTAAATTTAAAAAGTTATTCATAAATAAATGTATTATTATTATTTATTGTAGTTTATTACGTGTTCTTGTTCACTGATGTCACTGCTTCTTATTTTTATTATTTAAGCCCTTATTGTAATGCTGCTCCATCCATTGGAAACATCACCATTTATGGGATAAAAAAGGATTATCTACATTACTAAAACTGGTGTAGTTCCATTTTGATTTATATTAACTGTGTCAGGCATGAACTGAGAGCAGCTTTGGTCTTAAAACACCATCTTTTTTTTTAACCCTTCCTACCTTCAGCTTTTCCATCTCCTTCTCATGTTGCGTCTGAACAGAACTCATTTTCCCATCAAGCTCTTCTTTCATCTCCTCCGCCATGACGCCCAGCTTCTCCTCCAGCTCCTCCACCCTCCTCCTCAGCTCTAAAACTTGCTCCGTCTCTGAGTTTAGATGATCTACATCACTTCCTGCTTCATTTTCTGCATCTGCGTCCTGCAGGTGAGACTCAGCGTCTGTCAACTTATCGCCTGACGATAACTTCTCTTCTAAATTTAACAATCTCGCTCTCAGCTCCCTGTTTTCTTCCCTCATGTCGACACAGTTCCTGCAGACGACAGAAGAAATCTGTTTGGTTTCCTCAAGCTGCCTCTTGTATTCTGCTTGAAGGCGGCTCAAATGACAGCAGAGCAACGCCTCGGTTGCTGCAGAGTGAATGAAACCAGACCAGGGATGCTCAGAGAAGTGAAAGTCGTCCATCAGCTGGAGTTTGTTGCAGGAAGAGGCGAGGCGGTTCAGAAAAGAGATTTTTACCTGCGTGATGGCTCTAAAATGCCTCATCTCACACCGCTTGTTAAAATCAAACATCCTTCTTTCACCTGTCGTCGTTTCGGTTTCTGTCTCACTTTCAACGTTCCAAATAACATCCAGATCTTTCAACCCTTCTCTCCCTTCGTCTGTGGACGTCTCAGAAAACAGACGATGCCCTAAGAGCAGCATTTGCTTCTCCACCATCATGCATTCGATCACCTCGCTGAGAAGCTCTTCATCAGGGTTCTCCTCGTTGAGCTCGGAGGGTTTCCCCTTCAGCCTGTCGAGCAGCAAACTCCAAAACTCCTCCTCCCACCTCAGCTGACTCTCCACCGTTTCCTCCTCTCTCCAACCAAAATCCAACTTCTCAATTATCTCCAGTAATTTCTCCAAAGCCTTCAGCCTCACAAACATCCCGTCTATCACTTGCCGGATCCTTCCTTCACCAGAAACACATCCGTTGCTGCCTCTATCTTTCAGCCTCTCCTTCTCCAGCTCCTCACTCAGCCTCCTGGCGTTGGCCTCGGCCTCTGCAGCCGTTTGACGGTGACGTTCCTCCGCCTCCTTCAGCTCTGCGTTCAGCGTTCGAAGCTCCATGCAGCTGAGCTCTGATTGGTCGAGCTGCCTCTCCAGCTCCGTCAGCTTGGCCTCGGTGGCCTCGAAACATCGCAGCAGGTATCCCTTGTTCTCCTGTTCTTCTGTTTCTGTTGCGATGTTCAGCTGCAGCAGCGCCTCCACCTCCCTCAGGTTCTCCTCCAGGGAGGTGATCAAAGCCTGGGCCTCCACGAGCTGCTGGTCTCTGGAGCTCAGCTCCCGCTCCAGATCCTCCACCCTCGTCTGCCCCAGCTGCTCCACCTCGGGAAGATGATGGGGTTCAGTGTACCTGCTGCTGAGCTCCACCTTCAGCCTCTCTATCTCACGGTCGGCCTCTGTCAGCTGGTTCAGCATCTCCTGGTTGCGCTGGTTGAGCGCCTCGTTCTGGCTGGCCAGCAGCTCCACCTCCTGGGAAAGCCTCCTCACCACCTCCTGGTCTGGAGCTCCATGCTGGTCCACACAGCAGCTCAGAGAGTCGTCTCGCTCGGCAGGCTCCCCCAGAATCAACGAACTGTATTCACAGGTGTTTATTTGTGTTTCAGCGCTGGGATCCTGTTGATTCTTACGGTTGATTGTTGCCACGTTTAAGTCACTCAGAGGAAAAGATCTCTCTGATGCCGGCGACAATAATAAAGGTGTGATTTCTGTTTCAGGAGGTAGATGCTCCAGCTCCTGGTAGTTTCCCTCGGTGTCATGCAGCCAGATGCTGGGCGCCTGAGGTTCAAAGCTGATTAATGGATTTTCATTTGTGTCTGAAGATAGAGGAGGGTCCAGCTTTGAAAAGACAACAGAGGAAAAGGTGACATTAGTGATCACACAGGTATCAAAAGATGAGAAAAGACAAGCTGAAGGTGAAAATGTGGCTGACCTGCTGCTGATGAAACCCTGCTGTCCTCAGCTGAGCCTCCAGCTCCAGTCTGAGACGCTCCGACTCGACCAGCTGGACCTTCAGATCCTCCACCTTAACCAGACAACCAGTAAAAATATAAAAGCTTATCACACCTTAAAATAACTTAAATAAAGCCGACATACCTTGTTATGAGTTAAACCCATATTTTAAGGGAAAATTCTTAATAGTGGAAACAGACGGCAGTACCAGACTCCTTTGACAAAAACAGTAATTTTATTCGCTGCTACAATTAATCAATTAATTATCAACTATTCATTTCAAAAGTATTTTTCAAAGAAAAAATCTCTGATTCCAGCTTCTTAAATATGAATATTTTCTGATTTCTTTTTTTTTTTCAACTATTTTCTGACATTAAACCTAGTTGTGGATAAAATGAGGAATTTGAGAACTTTGGGAAAAATCAATCACCAATTTTCTGCATTTCAAAGACCAAACAACTAATTGATTAATCAAAAAAACAACTGAAGATTAATTATCAACTATTTAATTAAATTTGGAATATGTTTGAGTTTTTTTTTTTAAAAAAAAAACACAAGAAAGAAAAAAGTCTAAATTCTGACTTCAGCTTCTAAAATGTGAATATTTCCCAGTTTCTTTCCTCCTATGTGACAGTGAACTGAATAAATTTGAGGATGTCATCTTGGGGCTTTTTGGGAAACACTAATCGTCATTTTCTGACATTTTAAAGACCAAACAACTAATCAATTAATTAAGTAAACAATCAACATTGATCAACAGTGAAAATAATAGCTGCAGTCTTGGCATAGTTCCCATCATAAAGGGCTGTCTGACAGCAAAGTGGTGAAAATATCCTAAATATAGTGATCAAGAAACCTGATATAGATTGTTCTAGGGGTCTAAAATGTGTCCACAGCAGTTAATGGCCTTATTTGCCTTTATCTTTTTTATCTTCTTCACATTCACACGTTAATTTATTGCTCTGTGTTTACTGTGGAAATCATTGTCCCTTACTGGTCACATGACATTAAACACTTTGAACCTGGAGAACCACACCAGGTCTATCGGCAGCACTCACCCTCGTCTTGTATCCGTCCAGCAGCTTCTCCACCTCTGAATCATTGGCGTCAGGAAGCAGCGAAACGCTCCTCTCCATCCTGAATGCCGTCTTCTCCACCTGCCTCCAGCACTCTTCCATGTCTTCTTCCACTTTCTGCTGCGACTTCGGACTCAGCGATCTGACGCCGCCGCCTGCCGCTTGGCCTCCGACCGCCTCCCAACCCAGAGGGAAGCCCAGCATGCTCTCGTACCTCCTCCTCCTCTCCTCCCTCCTCCTCCTCCTCTCCAGGTCTCCCAGCTCCAGACAGCTCGGCGCTTTATTCGTCTGTTTGTTTGGAGGCCTGAACTCGGCCCAGTCAAAGGTTTTGTAGCGTCCCTCTCGCCGTCTCTCCGTCACGGTCCGGTGTTTGGGGTCTGTGGAGACGTCAGCGGAGTCCTGGGTCACATCTGGTCTGGGGAGGACCTCAGGTGGGCTGCAGGGACCGTGTTGGCCAGGTAGACTGCTCACAAAGAACAGGTACAGAGTTTAACAGATGTGTTAGAACAGCAGCATCACCTGCAGCATCATCTCATTCACTTTAACTGGACTCTCTTTCTTTTCTGTGGATATATGGAAAGTTATTTAGGACATTATGATGTCAGTTTTATTTCATTTTCTACAATTTTTCAAATATTTTAAAGGCTAATTTTAAGGTACTTGTTTGATTATTTGCATTATATGCATCTTTATTTTTCTATGCTACATTTCCAAACATGTTCAGCAGCAAAGATACAATTTGTTGTCATAGATTAAACTAAAAATATGAAACAAATCATTTTATAATTACCATCGATCATCACAGAACAGTATTATAATTTGACTTGTACCTGGCCACATCAGGGGCGTTAGCTGGACGGACATTTTTCATCAGAGCCTGGATCCAGTTCTTGCGTATCCCTGAAGTCATGGCGGACAGCGTGAAGACGCCCTTTGCAGTCTAAACAAAAAAAAAAACATTAAACTTAACTTGATGTTAATGCAGGAGATGCAGGTTTGTTGGTTTATAGCAGGAAGTGTTTCCTTACGTGGATCTGGAAGCCGTAGTTCCTCTGGACCTGATATTCAGACACATTATAACACTTTGTCAGGTCGATTTCTCCTTCAAGATCTGAAGCCTGGTGGGAGAAAAGTCATAAATTAAACACCGCTTATTTATATTCTATATTATTATAAAAGAAATATCAAAATACCTCCTCGGCTATTGAGTCCTTGTAGAATCGCAGACTGTCGGTCGACAGCACAAACCAATATTTCTTCCACTGGAGGAAGAAAAATATGACCAAGAAGTTGTTAAAAAATATATACATGTAAAGAAATAATTTAAATCAAGAACTTAAGATTGATTAAGGACTCTTAAAATGGTTTACCTTCTCATCTCCATCCAGTTTGACCATCCAGCCTTTTTTGAAGTTTAATAAATCTGGCTGTAAAGAAAAAACATGTTAATATTTGCCATTAATGACAGCAATTTGTGTGTAAATTAAGTATTAATTATGTGAAAGGCCAAACAATCAGTCAGTTAATGAAGAAAATAATCAGCAGATTGATCCATCAGGAAAGTAATGATTAGTTCAAAATGAGCTCAACAGTACATGGTGTAAATGTAGATGTACGTTTCTTTTATTTAGTTAATATTCCATTATTATGCCTTCTGATAAAGACACATAGGAGTACATACTAGTTTGACTTTGTTTTTCCACTGGATTTTTATTTGGAAACTGTAAGTAATTCTGTTTTTTTGCTAATGAATAAAAAGTTCAATAAAAAAAGAGCTCAACTAACAAATACTAAACTAAAAATATTGCTTTTGTATTAATACTTGCATAATAACAACATTAGAACAAAAATAGTGCAACAGTCACTGCACAGTTTTACTAGAGTAATACTTTCAATGCAGGATTTTTGAGTATTTTTACTGTATGTTATTAGTACTTTTACTCAAAGATCTGAATACTTCCTCCACCAGCGGTACTGGAGTACTGAAAGTACAACCAGCCGTTCGTCCTCTAGATGTCGCTGTAGCAGCAGCCATACTTCTTATGTTCTCTGCAGTTCAAACCTTTTCTGGTGCAGCTTTAATTAAATAGTTTGTTATATTTTGACTCACGGTCATGATGGTGTCAGACGTCCTGCGGTCCAGAGATTTGGCTCGTCTCTGGGGTGGAGGAGCTGAGAGCTGGGCTACGTCCCCACAACACTGGAGCTTCTGTGACAAAAGACAAAAAACAAACAATGACAACACACAGAGAGCTTCATAAATTTATTATTCCTCCACCCAGTGTGAGGTCCACCAGTATGTGCAAACTGTTTAATCAAAATTTATATCTTTAATGATAAAATATTATTACTGTTGTTATCCAGGAATATTTAAATTTACTGTTGACAGTTTTTTCCACATCACTCAGGAATTATGGTTAACTCCTTGAGTGCAAAAGACACACGTCTTTCCTTTTTACAGCAGCAGACACTAGAGGGTGCTCTCACACAGCCTGTGAGTAATGCTGGGGCTTCTGGGAGATGTAGTCAGAGCATAAAGAGACAGTATACACCACAGAGATCAAAACAGGAAGTGGAGACGATCGAGATTAGAGAGCAAAACAAACAGAATCTGGACAAAAAGTGGTGATTTTGGTGAAAGTGTCCTCTACTCTACCTCTGATAAAACAAGAATGGAACAAGGTAAAAACAAACATTTTTTTCATGATGAAATAGAGAGTCTCTTCTTTCATTTGAGCTATTCACTGTTTTCAGAGTCATAGTACAAAATATTCTGTAGGTCTAGAAATATGACTCAAAATGGACAAAAACGCTGGAACAAGACACTTCCTGTTTTATGAAACAGCTGGGACTGAAAGATTTAAATATGTGCAATAAACTGAGCAGTATAAGGGGAAAAAATCTGCATTAAAAACAACTGTGCAATAACTGTGAATCTGTCTCACTGTATGTTTGTAGATTTATTTACTGACAGATTTTTGTGTCATATTTCTAGTTTTTTTTATCTCTATTTCATCATAATTTGCACCTTGCATACCTCGTATGTATCTATTATGGTATATATTTTGGTACTTTATTTTTTAATTTTATTTGTCTGAACCCTGCATGTCCCTCTGTTTCCATTTCTCAAGAAGCTGATCGATCTATCGATCTATCTATCTGTAATGACTCTAAATATTACAATATTTTCTTTATCTTAATTATTTATGTTTTTTTACTACGTCAACTGAGTATAAATTTGTATAAATCAACTGCAGCAGCACTTTTAATTTCTTAATCTGTTTTCACAGTAATTCAGTGACAATAAATGCATTTGAAATATCAAAGCATATTATAAGTATTATTTGATTATTATTTCCTGAACAGAAAAATGTGTTTTAGTGGTTGTTTGTTATTCTGGATTCATTTGACTTCTCAGTGAATTCCAGTGTTCTGACTCAAATTTGCATCTAAAATGATGAAGAGTAGTGAACTCAGTGAGGAAGAAAGAGTCCAGTTAAAGTGAAGGAGATGATGCTGGAGGATCTCTGAGGCTCTGATATGTTTGTTGAGCTTTGTATTTATATATTCATCTGCAGACATGAGGTGTTTTCTGAATCAGGACGGCGGCCTGAATTCCATCAAGCAGAGTAACCGACCGTCCGGATCCTTGGCAGAGGCGTCAGCTGTGAGGATTAGGTCTGCTGTGGAGCACTGCAGGGAGTCCAACAGGCTTTTCTACACCGCCTGTTAAACTCTAACTCACATCACCGCTCAACTGCACACGGATGACTGCGTCTGGCTACGTGGAATGCATGAAAAGGTCCTTAAAACGCTTAAAACATGTTTTTATTTGTGTCCTTCTGCTCAGGTTTGGTATCTCTTTCAAGTCTGAATTAAACCGTGCTAAATGAACTCTTTCTTCTTCGCTCTTATATAACCACTCCAGCAGTGGGGAGGGAGAGATGACCACTTTGAACGTTACAGAACTTTCTTTGTGTTTTTCTATTTCCTGGCATTTACACTGACAACTACCCAAGGACACTCATCTTTTTTTTTTTCTCCTTCTTCTTCCCAAACAATCGCTGACCGCCGCAGACAGAGCCTGTCCTCTGTTTGGGAGGAAGAGGAGGCCGTCTTGGGAAATCTCAGAGGCCTGAATGATCTCCGGACAGACTCTTTTGACCTTCTCCTGGCTACCAAAACAAACGCACCCATAGACACATAAATCCCCACATGGGATGAAAATGTGAGTGTATTTAAAAGGACAAATCCTCTGGTCTGTTTAATCAAAGGTCAACAGCTGCCACAGCGATGAACATCTGTGTCCAAACAAAAGAGACGTGATCGCACTTCAACGTTTGTTTTCCTCAGCGTTTACTGTGAGCGAGCCTGACAAACTAAACCAGGATTAAACTGCTGGTTTATTTAATTCTTTCATCATTCCATGAATTAAAAACAGACAAAACTGGGATGTACTTGGTCATAAAGCAGAGCAGATATTAAATAAACTATTCACAGAATATTGAAGCAACAACAAACAAAAGAACTTCTGGTGTTAAAACAACAGTAATCCTGCATTAAATAGTGTAGCTTTACACGGCAGCTGGATTCTCACAAGATCACAAAAACCTGTTTTGTCAGATTCAAGTGATGCCTTAGTGTCCAAACCACTGAGCGTTAAGGACAAATTAGCATCCAGTGAGGAGCTACAGGTGTGATTTAGGTGTGTGTTGTTATAAACAACAACAACAATGGCGGCTCCTGAAGAGGTTAGCACAGATGCTACCATAGCATCAGCTACTGTATTCACTGAAAGAACAGCACTGACGACGAGTTTTATCGATGAAAAAGATGGGTTTTTTTTCCTCCGACAACGAAACTTTGCTCAGCAGCAGTCCCTTTCAGCAGCATACAAGAATGAAGTAAGGATGAAATAGCAGTAAAACAGATTATTAACAGTAAATAATATCTAAAAAGTTGTTAAAGTGCAGGTTGGAGACTGGTATTACAGCAGCCACTTACTGCACATCACCTGGCAGGTGTTTTCTGAAACAGTTTACGACGACATTAAATGAAGTTAAACCAACTTCTTTAAAGTTAGTCAGGCTTACTGATCTCAAGGCTTTGTTCAAACCTCATTTCTGGTCATCACAGCGCTCTACGGTGTGTTCAAGCCGTGTAGAAAGTGAGTGACGTTCAGCATTTGGCTGTACATTATCCCTTACTTTGATCGCACACCTTTACTGTCCACCTGAAAGGATGTCTGTTTTCCAGTAAATTCATAAAAAAGGTTTAAATAAGTCTGACTGACATTAATGCAGCCTGGCTGCAATTAGAGTCACCTCAGGAATAAACATTTTAAAAGTTAAGACTTCAACAAATTTCAATTTCTTTGGTAGAAAATAGTCAATTTATTGCAGGGCCCGAACAATATGGAGTTGTTGAGACTGATAACTGATTAATCTCTGATTTTTTACCATTTTTTTTTCAGCCCTTTAATGCTTGCAACAACGATATAACTTTTCGACTACTTTAATCTCACAACTTTCAAGAACAAAGAAGTGACCTTTGTGAACAAAATAACCTGCAAAATTACAGTAAATCTCTGAATACTGTGTTTTCCTATTGGCATTAAACGACCCGTCTGAAAACTTAATACCTACAGCAAATTTGTGGTAAATTTAAGACAATTTAAGACTTTAATTATCTGGATTTTAATTTAAGACACATTAAGGAACCACAGGAATCCTGTAACCAGCGTTCAATCTGACAGACTGAAACTTAGAAGTCCATCAGTTTCACAAAAGCAAATTATTCTTCATTTCATTACTCGAGCAGCTCCATAAATTCTGACGTCTAATTGCAGATTAAACACACACCTGTTACCTGTCTGCATTTATAATGAAATGAAACAGGTGAGAGACGCCAGCAGCTTAAACTGAGTTTCCTGACAGTGAGCCTGACTTATTGAAGCATATCTGGTTTAACTGGCTTCATGAGGACAGTTTGTGCTTCGTGTTCATGTTGATACCGTCAGAAAAACAGACACCTCGCCTCTTAATCACCAGGGTCCAGCCCAAACAACACTCTGTGACTTCACAAACAGATGTGCACTTTGAGTTCATCTGGTTCAGTGAACATGAGCCGTCACGTGAGTTTAGCGTCATCTCACTGTGTTTTAGGTCTGAGGAATCCCTGGAAAAAAAAAAGATTACAACAAAAAAAAGAGGTAGGTTGAACGCCTTCAGGGCATCAAAACCAGTTCTGTTCCCAAACTGAAGCAGCTCTGAATGAATCATCGCCTCGCTTCCACCTGCTGACACATGCTCGGCCTTGACTCGGCAGGATTCGACTGGCGGCTCGTCGCCTTCCTTTCATTCCTCGAGGTGAACTGGATGTGAGTATCTAAGGTGCAGAGGGCTGCGTTGGTTTGGCTCCGTCTAGTCGAGTGTTCGATGCAGGCGTTAAAAGAGTCGCTGCTCTCAGGGGAACACCTGGTTAATGTGAATCATGTCCAGACCAGTTCAGACCAGTCCAGCTGGGAACGGGGACTGGTCTTAATCATCAGCAAACCACTCTGAGATTAATCAGCAATGGGGTTTTAATTGTTTAGTGGTGTGGTCCTTATTACAAATTCTTTCACTACTCATGTTCCTATGATACGCTACAAAAAATGGTCATATTATTCGAGTTATTTCAGGGATATTTCTGCTTTTCTCACCTATTTAAATGAATGAAATAAGGGCTTTTGCATCACAAGCCTGCAGTTTTAATCTGAAATTAAAAATAAATATGACTTCTCATTGCGCCGACTGAAAATTTATTCTGTCATTTAACTTTTTTTCGCATTCGTCAAAAGCTTTAAGAGGCTGAACCACCGTCATCATCTGATAGGCTTCCTCTGGACACAAAGTACAGCAAACAAGAACACAGAGAAGAGGAATTTAAAGATAATGATTGCAGAACAAAGAACAGATTAGATGGTGACTGGGCTCAACAATAGTCAATATACATCAATCCTAAATACTTTAAACTGTTTTAATACAAATTTTTGGCCTGAACTTTGAGTCAGTTGCTCAGGTGTTGAAAATGGCATCAAATGACAATATTTTATTATTATTATTAGTTTTCCTCTTATTTGCCTTTAATTAAAGCAAATTGTTGTAGCTTCATATCTACCATACAGATATGACAGTGACATCACTCTCATTTAATTTATTACCCAAAATGTGGAACAGTTCCAGGTAGTTTTATCACTCTACTTGATGGATTTAGTTCAAATTTATTAATATTTTTAGGGCCACAGGCATCAACAGGCGTAGCTGCCCTTAAACACAATGACCTTAATTGGCGTTTCTCACAGTGACGACAGAAATTTCGACACAGACTGAAACTTGCAGAAATCACCAGAACGTGCTGCTCTGGTGACCTGTCAGTATTTACTGTGTTGATAAATAAAAACACACCTCCTGGATGAGAAACCTTTGAGGAATTTTGGGAGGAGACGCTGAACACAATGAAGGATTACAACATTGTCGCTGTCCAATCAAAAACATCTGTGTCCAAATTTGGCGATTGTTGCTCAAAATGTGGAGAAGCTCTTTAATAAGCCCTAACATGGAGCTCCACACTAAATTTACTTGAATGGCTTAATTTAGTGAATTAAGCAATTAAAGTTAAGTATTAAATGACAGGAAATAACTGGAATTTAACATCTCAATCACAAAATAATTACAATATGCATTGATATTTTTTCGGCTTTTTTTGTAAAAACGAAATTTGAAAATTCCTGGATAACAACAATAATTGTACTTTATCATTAATGATACCATTTTGATTAAAGAGCTTGCAGATACTGGTGGATTAACAAATACAGAAACTGAAAAGACTAAAATATAGTCCGGACAACAGTAAGCCTGTTAACTTAGAGCAGTGGTGGTAAACACCTCACACTGGGTGGAGCTCAGATAGTAAGAAATAAAGTCAAGATTTGAGGTTTAAAAAAAATGTCCTTTTCATAAGACAAAAGATTGGACACATTGTGGGCGAGACAACAGGAAGTCAGTCGCCTCGACCAGCGTCCACAGGAATGAACGGGCCGCCATCTTTGAACACAGTACCCAAGAAGCCCAAATCCTTTTGGACTAAATACCAATCAAGGCTGTTGAATTTAGTGATTTAACAGCAATTAATCGCATTAACGCGCAAGAAGAAGTTAACTTCTGCGATGGTAACTCTACTGGACAAACTGCCTGATGTGCTGGCAGGTCATGAAGCAGAACTCCATTCAAAAAGTCAAGGAAACTAAAAACACAGTCGTAAATAACGATCAAACATGCTGATGAAATTAGATTAACCATCTTTTCTGAATCTGTTCAAGTTTCTGCTGTAATTCAGCAAACAAATAATCCACCATATACAAAAATTACAGCAGTGATTTCCTACATGGACTCCAGAGGACCTGGACTACTCCCAGTAACTACCTGTGTAGTAAGGTACTGCAGTATTAAAGGAGTATTAGTGTAGTTACCTCTCTCCTGTTGGAGCGAGCGTCACTCCTGCCCGTCCTGGAAACAGCTGTTCCTACTTCCTGCTCTTTCTCGGTGGCCTCCAATCCCAGCAGCCCCTCCGTTGGGCTGGAAAACACGAACAGCTACTGAGTGGAAAAGTGTTTGTGTGGCGCCCCTGACCTCCATAACACAGGTGGGTTTCTGACATAATTTCCACCTGCGTGAACACTGAGGATGACGGCTTGATAACAGACTCCGAACAGCACCTGTTGAGCTGAAAAGAGCCCAGATCCTCCTCTGTTGGTGTTGTTGTTAGAGGATGTTTTATGTGGAAGTAGAGACAGCATCAACAGTAACCTGATATACTGTATATTACACAACTGTCAAGTGATGAAAAGCAGCGTCGTCAGTTAAACTTTGTGTTTTTCTTTTTGTGTCTTGATGCCAAGGATGACGCATCATTTATATTATTCAAATTTAGAGGGTTTTGTAAACATTTGTTTGACTTCCGTGGGTATTTTAATTTTGTGTGTATTGTAGTTTATGCAGCAAATTACAATTTTATGGGTAATTTTAATGGAAATGGCTTTAAATCTGAATTTAGTCCTGAAAATTATCATACTGTTGATTGTTATTGTCTGATTATACCTCATTAAATGACTATTTGTTTGATTTACGATACTGATCTGACAGTAGTCGTTGTTTTAAGATATCAGTTGGTGCACTTGTAATGTTCTTGATTACTTATTATTATTTACAGCATTAATATTTGATCATTAAATTGAAAAAAACCAACATCATCAGTAGATTTACTGATAGAGTAGCTGTATGAAGCTGAATTTTGGCACAGCAGTGATTTAAGACACATTCACACCGGAAAACAAAACGTCTGTATGATAAATAGGTCTGTATGATATAGTAATATTTAGAATAATTAAATGTAAATAGCACATTATACTTTAATATCTTTAAAATCAAAGGATGCTACACTTAACCTTGACTTTAAAATATGTCGGAAAATGTGAGTAAATTCAAGTAGAATAAAGAATTATAGTCCTGTGCTATTTTTGGTCATAATTGAACAAATTAAAACTTAAAACAAGATGATGGCACTAGAGGGAGAGATCAACAAAGTTATTACAATTCATCCTCAGGGGAACATGAGCGAATGAATGTGCAGACCAAATCCCACAGCAATCCTTTTTTTACGTTTTGTTGGGATTTGTTGAAAATCTTTGCTAAAAAGAGACTTTAAAGGTGCAGCGTGCAGGAAGTGGCAGCAACTAGTGGTGAGGTTGCAGATTGCACCATCCATACCATAATAACTCTTCAGGAGCGACAGGAAGTCAGACAGCGGCTTGTCCCTTCTGGGCTACCGTAGAAACATGGTGGACTCTGTGAAGAGCTCATGCTAAGCTAACGGAAACATTCTTATTTTCAGCTGCTTCAACACTAATAAAAATAGTTGTTATTATTATTATTACCATTTCTGCCTCTTAATCCTGCAGACTGCCCCTTTAACGTGGCATTACTATCAAATACTGATTTGTTTTTCTTTGAAAGGGAACCTTTAAAATCTGATTTTCAGATAACTTAACACACAAACATCACGTTGAGCTCTGTGCAGCTCTTTCAGGCCTTCATACAGACAGTAACTTCTCTCAGTCCTCATGTTTTGAGGCTGTGGCGGGTCCAAACAGCTTCATGTCCCGAAAAACGAGCTTCCAGCTGAAGTCTGCTTCCTCTGACAGGCAGGCAGACAGTCGGTATTAAGGTCCTGAGAAACAATGCCGCAAATATCCAATTACACCAGCGTTTTGGAATTTCTGACCTTATTTGGGGGGGCATTAAGTATTTTGTGTTTTTTGTTTCCCAAAAAGGCAATGAGCGAGGACGTGAGATGGGCGCTCCTCATGTGACCAGTTTACATGCTGCTGGGGCTCAAACTGGGAGGGTTTCTTTAAGCTAAATTTAAAAAAGCAGCAGTCAGATCTCTAATGGAGGGGTAGAGCGTTAGCCTTTGATCTGCTGTTTAGCGGTGTGTGATGGCTGTTTGGTTTTATACTGGGGGGAAGCAGAGAGGCATTGGATGTCCTTTGTGCTAATTGCTTGCACATTTACCCCCTTTTTCCTCTGCAGAGGAATTTAAATGGCTGCAGAACGCATGTACATGAGGAAAATAACAACAAACACAACGTAAAGAAAATGTATTTATCATAAAACTGGTTTTGAGTCGACCTCCGGGTCATGTCTAACCTTTCGTCCTGGCTCTGGTTGTTGTTGTTTGCTGATGTTTGGTTGTTGTTTGGCTCAACTAGCTGCTCGTTGCTGTCAGTGTTTCCACTGGTCACCAAGTCCAACGAGGCTGGGCTCAGGTAGCTGGATGTGTTGCCTGGATATAGAAAACAACACGAAGGGACTGTTAAATACACTTAAAGCAGCAACGCAGTTTGGTTTAATTCCACACTGACTCTTTAAAAACAGCCAGCAGCCAACGAGCTGCATGAAATCACTCTTTTTCTAATTACGCAACACTGTGTCAGGGTTCACACTGAGGCCAGCAGCTCCACAGTTTCCCCTCTTAACATTTTACTAAAGATAATCAGTTCTTTCCCCTCAAATTAAAGACATTTAAAGACATTACCTTAAAGTTAAGGGAAGCAGGCCCTGGATTAGCTAAAACACTTCCTGGATTAAAATGGACAGAACCACAGACTGTTTTCTGTTCCACATGACAGATAATAATTATCATTATCATGTGGTTTTAGCTACAGTACTCCAACACACAAACACAAAATATACACTAAAATCACCTGAATAAAAATGGATGAATTGGACTAAAGACAAATGTAAGAAGCAGGAAACGTGACTTGAAAAAAGTTGTAATAAAAAAATAATCAAACTGCATTTGAGGAAAGCTGTGGTTGCCAAACCTAAACATTTCTATATTTAGTTTTTTTCTCTAATATTGAACTTGTTTAAGAATTTACTGAGCTAAAGCAAGAACCTGAAGTTAAGTACATAGTTAATGTATTACTCCACTGATTTATTGCATCTCCATAACACTGTCAACATTCATGATGAACAGTTTAAAAGTTTAAACTGATGGAGCACAAACAGAGATATTGTCTTTTTTATTATTATTACACACATTCTTCCTCCTTGTCAAAACTTGCCGCCAACATTATGGAGCGTTGTGCTAGCAGCAGCTAACGTAGCCTGGAGGTCTCACTCTGCTCTAAGCACAGAGCTCCATCTTCATTTTCTAACTTCAGACCCAAACAAAGCTGATTAGAGTGTTAACAAGTTAAGGATGCTTGCTAATGTTATCTCCACATAGAAATGCAAGTTTCAAAGCAAGTATCAATGCAAGTATCAATAGCAGTAAAAAGTTTAAAGCTCGTGGAAAATCCACAAAACACAGTGGTGAAGCGGTTGAACGAGTCCAGTCTAGTCGGCATGTGAGGGGCAGGACTTAGTGAAGGACCAATTCCATCACTTTTAAATTTGAAGTTTCCTGATATGGATGTATTTTTGACGTCAATATCTGACTTTGTGTGTCTGTTAACATTATAAAACATAATAACTAGAGCATTCATTCTTTCACATCATCGTGTCGTACCTTGTTTTGTTAAGTGCAGTACAAAATACAGTGAAATGCTTGTGTATTTTTCCCAGTAATGGTGGCGCGACATTGTTGATTGCATGATCTTGTTAAAATCAATCTAAAATTACAAAAAAATAAAATAACTACTAGAGTATTATTTTTTTTGCAGAACAACACTATTAAACCTAAACTTCTCAAAAACATTTTATTTCTACATTCTGAGCCTTCTACTCTGCCACGGTGGAGTCTGTGCTGACGGGCAGTATAACTGCCTGGTATGGCAACTGTAGTGTCAAGGACAGAAAGAGACTGACACGGATCATAAAGGCTGCGGAGCGGACCACCCGCACCACCTTGCCCCGCCTAGAGGACATCTACCTCAAACGCTGTCGAGCGAAGGCAACAAAAATAATGAAGGACAGTTCTCATCCAGGCCACCACTTGTTCACGTGGTTGCGGTCTGGGAGGAGACTGAAGCACTCAGCTGCAAAGACTATGAGGATGAAGAATAGTTTCTTCCCCCAGGCAATCAGGGCATTTGACAATGCCAAATAGATGGGGTACACATAGTGTACACTTGCTGCTATTTTTATTATCTAAACCTTTTTAAACTTTTTAACTAGGACTAGACTATTATATTACTAGACTGTACTTTTAAACCTATGGGACTCTAAGCTTCCTACACTGTATTGTTATTTGTTTGTTTTTGTATGTTTCTAATGTGCATAGTCTTGGAGTGGCTGCGGCCCAAATTTCACTGCTCATTTCGATGCTGTATGTGACAATAAAACCTTTGAACCTTTGAACCTTGAACCATTTAGAAATCTTTTGGATCAATATATTTGGAATATTTTATGGAAAAAAACACATTGGATTTTGGATTTTTATGACAGTTTCAATAACTTTATGAATTACTATGGTTGGATTGATTGGAAAACTGTTTCGATCTGCTTAGATTTGAATAAAAGGGTGAAATTGTTTCTTTTCAAATGCAGTGTTGATAGAAATAGACATCTTAAAAAGAATTAATTAGGACCCTGACAGAGCTTCATTCATTAGACGGCCTCCCTGTTAAGCTTCCTGGTGGAAAAACCTCCTTCACTCTAACGAAGCCCAGTCAGCAGGAGCTAATCCAGACCTTTATTACTGGACCAGATCTTGCAGAAAGTCTGAGACCAGATGGGAGCTGCTGTCCACTCCAGTGAGGAGGAATATACCTGTGCTGGGCTATTCTCAGAGCCTATTAGGACGTGTTTAAGAGGTCTTTTATGGATCATGCTTGGCTTTTATGATGCCTGAAGGTTAGAGACGCACGTTTCCTGTTCTTGTCTGTCCCTCCATGTTTGTGCAACTTCCTGCCAGAACCCCTCCAGCCCGTTCCCATGATTACATGAGTCAGAACTGGGTCAACATGCCTGGTTAAACAAGGGTTAAATGTATAAATAAAAAGAGGCTGGAAGTGTGAGAACATCTGCAGGACGTTAGGACAGAGAGACAGAGGACAGGAAGTGGCTACGATTGGCCGACGGACATAAAAGCTTGGTTGGTTGTGTGTGTGTGTGTGTTTTGTTTCTGCTGCACCTGCAGGGGTCTTCTCCGGGCCCGGGGGATCCAAGTCTGGGACAGTCCACATGGGGGTTTCACCCGGTGCCCTGCCCTGCTGCTGGTCTTCCTGCCACCGAGTCCTGCAGAGTCCGGACTCTGAGTTGTTCTGCGTGACCGGAAAACTTGAATCAGTTGCAGCCATCTTTGCTGGACTGGGCTCCTGATGGAAAAACAAACAAAATCAGTGAGATGTTTGTACTTTTTATCTGCGCGTTACAAACCAAAACTTGAGTTTGTAGAGAAAACAGACTTATGTTTTACTGTATTTATTTCACTTTTCTTCTCATATACTGTGTGTATTTTGTTATATTTGTAGCATTTACATTTAAATATTGGGGAGTATGCTGTTGGATTGTTGTCTGAAGCAGTGTAATGACAATGAAAATCTTGAATAAAATATCTTTCCCAAAGCCCAATAAGATGTCTTGTTTTATTAAAACGTTAAAAAAATCAAAAGATATTCAATTTAGTGATGAATCAGTTCATCTCTGATGAACAGAAAAAAATAAATGGCAACTTCTTGATAATTTTAGATTAATTTAATTAATTCTTCAAATTCAAATGGCCAAAATTACCTTGTTCCTGCTCCTCATTTGTGAGGATTTGTGGCTTTGTAGTAAAGTTTTGGGAATGCTGAACGAGGATAAATAAGCTGTGATCTTTGGGAAATGATGTTGCGTATGTTTCACTGTTTTCATCACGTAAATAATAAAAATAAGTTCATTAAGGGTGGCTATAGCTCAGAAGGTAGAGTGGTCGCCATGGCTGCTATGTACTGTATGAACCTGTATATGTATATGACAAATAAAGCTTTTCTTCTTCTTCTGATAAATAAATACAAATATACAAACGTAGAAAGCAAAAAAATAAAAAAAGCAAAAGCTTGTTTAAAGAAAAAGAAATATACTACTAGTCATTTTCATTATGTCCTTGAGTGACATTTGGTGGTTTTGGGTGAAATGAGTCAACAACTATGTGACAGTGATGTAAGACGATTTTACGTTACACACAAAGTGTTACTCAGTCAACACTTCATGACTTATTATTACTATAAATGAAGATTCAGCTGTTCTGACTGTTGTAAAAGATAAAATATTCTTTACTTAGACTTCATACATGTGGTGCAAAAAGGTCCAAATTTTATGTTCTCCATTGTTTGAAATGTAAAAATGTTGCATGAAGATCTATACTGAATTAAACCTGCTTCACTACCTGAGTGGCAACAGGCTCCACTTTGCGTTTCTTTTTCTGATTCTGCTTGTTGGTCCGCAGATAGACGGCGAGCTGCTCGCTCCACCTGGTAAACGGATATAGAAACAGTTAAAGGCAGGGAAACCTGACTGTGACTCCTCCACAGTGTCATACTGACCCATTAATGATCTCTTTACTGTCACCACGGATGAATATTTCCTGCTCCGGCGTGGCGATGCAGAGTGCGTTTCTCTGGCCTGTCCTGGGCTCTGCATCGGCGATGTCTGTACATTGATTCATGTTCACCGTCCCCTGAGGCAAAGTGCTCGGCTGGAGGGGGAACCAGAGCATCTAAGTTATTCTGGAGAGCTTGCTCACTGAGAGGACTGAACGCAGATGACTGACAGTTAACCAGAGAGCAGTTTGCAGTGTTAAAGTGTGCATTGAAAGAGATTTGAGGGGATCACAGAGAGAGGGGGGATGTGTGCATTAGAGGACAGACTAAGCCTAAATCATCTGCTGTGGTTCTGCATACGACATCTGGCCTAAAGATGCCTGCTTGATCCCAACACACTGTAAATGCAGACATACAGAACAGGCTTTACTGTACGCTGCTCTGCTTGCCTGATGGATTTTGTTAAAACTCAAACAGTTTCTCACCAGCTCATCCAGGGCGAAGCTCAGGCTGCCATCTTCATACATGATAAAAAAGCGTCGCTGCCATTTCTGTTATACACATTTAAAAAGAAATTACCACAACATCCTTTATCATAATAAACCAGAAAATAAATGTGTGTATTTCAGCTCAGTTTCATCATGTCCTACCCTTGACCTCTGCATCGGGTTGTCAAAATCCGTCCCCACAGGAGCCAAACACAGCCAGCCTGCATAGATGGGTTTTGCCTTTAGAGGAAAATGGCAAAGTTAGCATGTGATTTTAGGATGCCATTAAGAAGCTGAAACAATTACTAGACAAGTAAATTGAAGGGGCAGCTGTTTATACAATCAATTAAATGTCCTTTTTCTGTTCCATAGTCACTGCTTCTCAGATGTGAGGGTTTCACGCTTTTCTTTGTCTTATTTGATAACAAATTAAATACCTTTGGATATTGAACTAAAAACACTTAGCTTGACTAATAAATCTACAAAAAATACATCTGTGGATATTAGTTTATAGCGTATGGGTATCAGTGAATATATCGCTCAAGAAGCAACAACAAACTGTGTTTGACATCATTTAAAAACAACCACATATACATAGTGGCTCAGTATGCATCACAATTCTCCCTTAAAGAATCTAACTGGTCATGTATTGATTTATTATACAATGTGTTTGTTAAACTCTCATATTAACACCAGTATCCGCCTTAAAAATCCAGTATTGGCTATAAAACCAAAAACATTTCAGGATATGTTGTATGTTGTGAGGACTTTTCACGATCATAACATATTTAACAGACCTTCAAATTAATTGATCAAGAAAATAATAGTTAAATCGCTGCCTTTCCCATACAGCAGCAAAAGCAATCTGGCCTGGAACTGATAAATATTTTCATGATCAATTAATCTTCTTGTTTTGGTTTGTCTGTTCAATGTCTCAATTGATTTCTCATGATAACAATTTCCCCAAGTAGCTTGTTTTGTTCGACCAACGGTTCGAATGATTTACGTAAAATAAAGTAAGCAGCAAATTTAAGAAGTTGTAAGATAAAAGTGATGCTGATTTGGCTTTAAAAATTCCTCCACTGGTAAATTTATTATCAGAGTAGCCATGCAATTGTCTCGTGGATTAATCAATCAAGTATTTGCACTAAACACAGAATAATGTAAAGCTGTCTAATTACACAGAACCATTGCTGGCTGTGGTTTTCTATCAAATATGCTGCAGTGTGTAGTATTTTACAACATGTTGTAAAACAGCTAAAAGATGCTCCAGAACTGCGTCTTCCTCTGAGAGCACAGTTGACTTGAGTCAGAGTAATGCCATGTGTAATGTTTGCAGGTTGAGCAACAGCGCTAAAATTACAGGGCACAGTGAAACCAAGCAGCGGGACGAGGAGTAATAACACATTTTAACAATGTGAGGCATGTAGGAAGCCGTCATGACTGTCTTCTTGCATCACCTCCACGTGACAGACCTGCAGAAATGTTTTCAAAGGCGCTGACACTTGTAAGAGACCACAAAGTAAATAAATGACCTGTTGCTTCTGTTATGTGCCATACAGTCAGTGAAAATATAAATAAATATAACATATATAAGACATAAATGTGTTCATCTATCAGGATCAGAATCATCTTCATTGGATAGGTATGTGTGCACACACGAGGACACTCTGAGTACAACAGTCAGAGCAGAAGGAACAGACAGCGACACAATGAACAAACCACCAGCTGCTCAACTTGAGCTGTGTGCAATATAGTGGAGTGAGTCTAAATGATGCATTAAGATAAATATAGTTATTTTTATGCATAGACACACACATACATTTCACAGTTCATAAATGATGGTTGAAAACAGTCAGTAGGATGCTGACAACAGCTTGGAGATGTATTTGCCACATTAAAAATTTTTTTAGGCATTTCAGTATACTTTATACCTAAAATAATTAGTTATCAGTCAAAATAACAGCAACAAGAATGGAATTCATTCGGTGGAGTAAACTGCAAACAAGCTAACATCCGGGTTATTTTAGGAGCGAGTAACGAAGGGGAGAGACAACATTATTTCAGAGATGATTTACAAAAGTATACATGCACAAGTTTAGCTTTCGATTAACCTAAATGTGTAAAGGGTAAAGCTACTCCACTGATTTAATTAACTGGCTAACTGTCACATCAACTGAGTAAAAGTGAAGTTAAATGTTAATTGACGAAGACTAGCTAGAACCCCATGGTTTTTCATGCTAAAACAAACAAAAAGGAGTGAAAAGAAATGAATGAGTTACAAAAAGACGCAGAGGTTTATTTGCCAATTAGCGTAAAGTATTTTAGGGTATAACTACTTGACTGCATGAATTAATTAGCCAACTGAGCAGAAGTGTAAAAAGCTAACATCCGGGTCATTTTCGCATGCCAATAACGAAAAACAGCGAGTTATTAGAGCTATAAGTTACAAACATATGCAGACGTTTATTTACCAATTTTTTTTTAATTTTTTTTTTAAGGTAAATCTATTTTAAACTCTGAATTAATTAACTGTGACATTAACTGAACAAAAGTGTAATTTAACTTTAACTGAAAACAAGCTAACATCCGGGTCTTTTTAACATACAAGTAACGAAAAAGAGCGACAACGTTATCTCAAATTAAGTTATTAAACTATGCATTTTACGCGTTTATTTGCCAATTTACGTTAACTATTTTAGGTTAGAAGTAGTGCACTGTATGTATTAATTAACTAACTGTTACATTAATTGACTAAACATGTAGTTTAACAATAATTGAAGAAAACTAACACCCGGACGATTTAAGAGGCTAAAAACAATCAAAAACGAGCGGGCGTCGGAAATTATTGCCAAACATATGTTTCTGTTTGTAAAAGAGATGTCATAACTTCACAATTTAACATGTAATTTCAGAACTTTTGAATGTGTTGTCTAACTGTTACGTTAATAATAAGTATAGAGGTGTTTTTAACGTTACCTGCTCCATGCCATGGTCGGTCAACAGATGCAGCTCGCGGGACTTGAAGCAGTTTTGACATTTACTTTTATTGAAAATGTTGGCTTGAAATTTGTTGCAGGGACTCGTTGCCTTTTCTCCCGACATGTTTCTGTCCTCTCTGCCGGAGAGTAGTCCACACACAGCCCGCTCTCCCTGCTGCGACACTCGGCTTTGAAAGAAGCGGTTGATCTTGAACGAACATCTGTCACTGAGCTGCTGCCTCTGTGACGTCATCGGCGTGTCATGTGACGCGGCATCACTGAACAACATCCGGTCGTAACCTACAAAATAAAACCGACAACGATTTTATTTTCATAATATAGTTAATTCAGTTTAAATTCATCACTCCTTTTCAAAATGGTGAAGCGTAGGGAACTCAGTGAGAAAGAAAGAGTCCCAGGTAACCAACATACAACCAATATGACTGAAACAGAGGGAAATTCAGATGTTGCAGCAGCACTGAGACAGAAAAAAATGCAAAAAAAAGAGAAATGTATACAATAAATACTTGAAAAAAAAGAACTAAAAATATAAACGGTACAACACCAATTTAACTCAACATTACACGACAACCAAAGTGGTTAATGTTTGTCTGTATTAATACAGAAAATGTAGCACATACACAATAAAAATCTTACATATTATAGTATGACATGCTACAGTATAATATGGTAAAGGATTTGAAATATATAACAAGGTGAAAAGTAGTAATTCATATAACATAATACATAGTACAGTACAGCAATAAATAAAATAATACAAAATAAAAACATGTTGGATGCTGTTGGTACTTTCAGCTGAAGATTAAATCTATTTTAATTAACATAATTAAGATTCCCCATTTTTTTAATCATTTATTTTAGTGTCAAGCTGTGTAACAATAACAAGCCAACTCGAAGAAATGTCATATAACACTGTTTCAGCTCTTTATATAGGTACAGTGAAACTATCTGAATGTATATGAATTAAATAATGCAAAACTGAATGTTTTTGAGTTATGGACAAATAAATCATCATAGCCAAGGTGTAATTATTGTGAACTCATATTTTGATGCTCTGACAACATTGTATTTGGTTTCATGCTAATAAGGCTTCACTAAATTAATTCGAGGGCTCCAAAACAAATCTAAAATTGTTTCGCCATCAAGTCTACAGAAAGATAAATTACTATCAATGTCATTTCTTATTTATTTACTTATTTTTGAGAGCATCTTTGGTGACTTTTGAAACAGCATCTCTAGATCACTTCGTTCTCACCATTTATTTTGAAAGTAAATCCGGAAGTGAATGGATTTTATCACATCTGATTTGACATTTATTTTCCAAAATTTGCAAACATTGCATTAAATAATACATGATTATTACAATTACTGATGTTACTGTATTTGTCACATAACATTAATAATATGACAAAAATGTGGATCATACTGAGTGCTAAATATAGATAAAAGAGGTTAAAGAGGTTGAATATGTTCTTTTCTCAGTGAGTCCACTGGAGGGAGATGAACGTTCATCTTTCTACTCACATCAACATAAAACTAACCACTTAAAATTTTTTTGTAAAATAAATATAATAAATATCTACATGTTACAGAAAAAAAGATTTAGGACCCACAGATGCAATGGATGCAAGCATTTATTCAAGGCAATGGCAGTGGCAGGGTTTGTACAAACTGAAATGTTTTTAAATGTTTCGGCCATCCAAAAATGTATAAAATACAGTGGCTGCTTATTATCAGTTAATACGTTCCACTATCATACAACTTGAAATACAACATTATTATTCTTTGCTGTATGTTTCCTCACATCCCAATGTTGGACAGATTAGTTTGGATATTTGTGCCGTTCATAATAAATGAATGCTTTTCAATGAACACATTTTCTTTAACTTACACAAAGAATAAAGCTTTAAAAAAATAAATTCAGTTTGCTAACTGCAAAACTTAAAAGTGCATTTCTTATCATGTGCATGTCTGATTTATTTAACTAAACGAGACCATGAAGACAGATTAGATTTTTATTTTTTCTAATGTTGACAACAAATTGCGCCCCTTTAGTTACTGTTGGTTTAACATTGAAATCTTAAGTGTTTTTTAAGTTCAGACAGGAAGACAAAAAGCAGCTTCTCATTTATTTGTTGTCTTTGGCGTCACCTACGGCGATAAGCTGTAATTGCAGGATTTGGGATCTCTGGGCTGTTTCTTCACAGGGTTGATTATGTGTCTTCAGTATTACTAATTTAATGTTTCCTACCTAAAACAAAATATATTTGAGGCCGCTTTGACAACGAAAAAGTCAGCATTTGGTCAAAGAAAGCAGTGCAGGTAATAGCATCGTATATATATCTGAGGAACACTAATATGTGGCGTATAGAAGAAAACACTTTGGAAAATAAATAGATAAATAAAAACTTTTTCTCATAGCCCATCGACAAATATCTAAGATGGCTTCTCAAATATATAAAACAGGAAATGAATGTTTGTGCTCAGGAGGGGAATCTAAACATTTGACTGTTTTCTTTTCTCATGTAGTGCATACTCAAGAAGACAGCTACTCTGGCATAGTCAGGCAGTATTAGTTTAGGCAAGATACACGTCACATTCATTCTACTACAAATGTCATGGATACTACAGTATTTTTCAGAATGAGTTCACTGTGTGGCTGTTAAAGCTGAAGCTGGGAGTTAGATATTCACACTGCAGTCCAGTTTAAGTAGAAGACGTAACAAAACGAGTCCTTTCTTGGTTCCCGGCGTTCGGAGGAGTAAAGCAAACTCACAAACAGGAAGCCAGGACTCGTCTGTGCTTTTCAAAACTCATGTCTGTGGTACATGTCTGGATCGTAGTATTTGGTGACCACCACTCTGTTGGCGAACTTGCGGCCGGTGAGGGCTTGCATGGCTTTCTGACAGTCAGCGGCGGAAACGTACTCCACGAAGATCTGGAGAGGAAAAACAGTCAGTCAGGTTCTGAATAGTGGGAAGGTGAGAGGAGGAACTCAGGTGTTTGTAGCTTCATTACATGTGGAGAAAATTCAACACGATGTGTGGTATTAAATGAATAACCACAGAATGACCATCTGTATATCAGCTATTCACCACTTTACCTTGAATTCTTGAAGAAACTCTCAATCAACTCATGCAGTATAAAGTCTCATTTGTTGTTTTGTATTGTTCCTTGAAAAATATATATACACACATATACACACACACACACACACATTTATGTATACACACATATATAGATATGAACATTACTTGAACCAGAATAAGATGGTAAAGAAGTGAGAAGTCTTTTACTGTGAAGGGCTGTTTGGACTGACGTTCACTACTTCCTGTCAACTTTGCAACGTTAAAGAGCAGAAAAGAGAGATCTGATGTCTGTCCTCCTTTTATTACAATAACGAGCTTTACTTTGAAATTATCTGGTGTCTCTCTTCCTTTTATTACAATAAGGAGCTTTACTTTGAAATTATCTGGTGTCTGTCCTCCTTTTATTACATTAAGGACTTTTACTTTGGAGTGATTTGTTGCTCTAATAATCTGTGTTTTGTGGAGGTATTGAATGACGTCTGAACTCATACCTTTCCACAGCCGGGAACCTCCACGCCGTCGACGGGTCGGGGGATCTCGATGGAGCGCACGCTGCCGTACTTGCAGCACTCCTCACGGATGTCCTCCAGGATCTCCTCGTAGTCCTCGTCGTCCACCAGCTCCTCGGGCATCACCATGTTGAGAAGGCACAGCACCTCTGTAGGTAAGCCGGAGTTCTGCAGCCTCTGGAGCCCAGGGACCTGCAGCGTCACCGGGGTCTCTATGATGGAGGTCTGGGGGTGGAGGAGCAGTCGTACACGTCAGCTTAGACTACAAACTCCCACTGTTGGAGCTTCTGATTTCCTTACACTTTTACACTAAAAGGCCTTGAAATATACATCAAATGTATTTCAATGTTTAGAAATTTCTATTATTTCCTGTTGTAGTTTTTGATATTTCAGAAGGTAAAAAGGTAAAAGGACTCACAGGATTGGCGTTTTTAGCTCCCACACTCGCCCTTTGGACTATCAGCTTTTTGTCGCCCAGCTGCATCCCATTGAGCCCAGCAACCGCCTGCCAGAGAAGACACACCTCAAAGTAACACATCACACCAATAACAATAATAGCTAATAACCTGATCACATCGTTACCTGATCGGTGGCGCTGATGTCTACGTATTCACAAAAGGCGTAACCTTTCGACAGCGACGTGGCACTGTCTTTCACAAGATTGAACGCTTTGAGAGGCCCGAACGACGTCAAGAGCTCCTTCACCTGGAAGGAGAGAAGAGTCAGACGAGCAGATATGAGACCGGTGATCCTACAGAAACCTACAGAGTGAAACCTAAAATCATCACATCACTATTTAATGACACTGGAAACAAAATGTACACAGTGAAACTGAAATTGCTTTTGGTTGTTTGTGTTATAAAAGGAAGAAAGAAGGAAGAGCGGTGCAGAAAAACATCCTGTTCAAAAAGGTGAAGCGTAGTCCCAATTAAAGCTCTGAGATGATGCTGGAGACTCTCTGAGACAAACATATATACATATATTAGGGCTGTCAAAGTTAACGCTAATTTGCACGACAGCAACTCTACTTGAACAAACTGCCTGAAATGCGCTGCCAGAGACGTGCTAATTTTGACAGCGCTAATCAGCTAAATCAGAGCAACACCAGATTAGCTCTAATGAGCTCTGTGTTTATTTTTCTGCTTTTCCTTTTTGTCCATTTTATGCTACAAATTAATGCTTTGGTGGATTATCTGTTTGCTGAATTACAGGAGAAGCTTGGACAGATCCAGAAAAGATGATTAATCTAATTTTATCAGCATGTTTGATCGTTAGTTATGACTGTGTTGTTAGTTTCCCTGATTTTTTGAATGGAGTTCTGCTTCATGACCTGCCAGCACGTCTCTGGAAACGCATTTCAGGCAAATGTGCAAATTAGCGCTTTAACGCTGACTGATCATGTGAACATACTAAGCCCTAAAATACAAATATAATACATATAATTAATAATAATAATCTTATATTTAACATTGGAAGGGTTTTTTTTACAAGCTGAGCAGAAAATAAAAAATAATCACCTTTGTATAGATTTTATTTTGCCATCTACGGGTGTTTTCTTACCTTTATATTTAAAAACTGAACCCCACCCCCCCTAAAAAACACCACCACCACCATCAACGATGACAACAACAACAACAACAACAACAAAGTCTTAATGATCAGGCCTTAACCCCTAAAATCCCCGGGTCCTAAACGCGCTCCAAAAGCATGATGGGAGACAGGAAGCAGCCGGTAAGGAAGCCTGCTGGCTGGGAGTGAATCCATGTGAGGACCAGAATGTCTTACTTGCCTTGTGTTACATGTTGGCATGGCAGCAGTAGATGAGAACTACTGAACAAATTATGAGCGCAGACTTAACGATCTTAGAGGCCCCTAGCTGGGGACAAAGTGGGGGAACAAAAATGAAAGAGCTGTGAGTATCAACGCAGTGGCAAGTGACTGCAAGTATTAAAAAAATAATAATAGTATTAATAAACCAGTGAATAATAAACATCCACGACAAGAGTACCAGGGCCGCTGTAGGTGAAAAAAAAAAAATAATGATTAGAGCTGGAGGAGGGGTGCAATATTCCTCAAAAAAATTAACGAGATTATCAATCAATCAATCAATCAAGATTGAAGTTGTAAATTTATGAGAAAACAAAAAAACAACCACATTGGTTCACTTTGCAAGGTTGGATAAACCTCATCACACCACAGATATAAATAATGGACTACAGCCGCCATCTTGGTTTCTTTTTGCAACCAGAAGTGATGTGAGAGGATGAAGATGAGTTCAACTGAACGTGAAGATTTTGAATAAGATATTTTTAAGTCACCATATACTTATGAACGATGGATTGAAAAACAGAGGACTGGAGGTTGCCATAGTAACGACCTGTCAATCAGCAGGTAGACTCACCTTAAATCATCCTCTGTTTTACGCTCTCTTTTACTGAAGCGTTTAGGTCGGTGGTGTGATGAGTTCGAGCCAACCCTCCAAAAATGAAGCAAAGTGGCTCCTTGACGCAAAAATATATTTCCGATTTTTTTTCCGGTGAATGTATGACTTTAATCTCTCAAATTTTCATGATTTTCCTTGTAAATTTGTGGGATTTTTTTCTCATCCATGTACCACTTTAATTTTAGAGAATATCCCAGTTTTCTCTCTGAATATCACCCCCCTCCTCTGCTCTGTAATCACAACTTTTCTTAACCTACGATGGCCCTGAGATGCTGTCGTATATATCAGCTACACAGAAACGTTTACATCATCTGCTCACCTGAGAGCAAAGATGGAGCCGTGAAAACTGTTTAGTCCTTCAAAGTATTTCACTCAATTACGAATGAAGCCTGATTAATACAACTGTTATATTCTCAGAGGAAAAGTCCACCTGTATGTTTGCACTTTTAGCTAAGATTGATTTCTCATGTTCAAAAATTTTTTTGGGTGTTCTCAATTAACTTCCAACCTGCCTGATTTTACCCATAACATCTTTCTTCCACTGTAACCTTTATTTTTTGTATTTTATGCCTGGTTGTTTTCTTTGTTTTTATTTCTAGTTCCTCAGAGATGGCTTGCACATATGTGTCTGATAAAGCTTCAGTCTGTAGAATAAAATAAATAACAACATTAAATAAAAATATTCTAAAAATGTACGTTGCAAGAAATTTTGTTTGGTCCAAAATCCAAAGATACTCAATTAACAAGAAAGTAAAACAATAGAAAGCAAACAAAACAAAATATCATGTCTGAGAAGCTAGAACCAAAAATATTTGGTATTTGTTTAATATGATTAATCAATCAGGGCCGAAATCTTTTTATTGTTGATTTTTCTATTTCCAAATCAATCGATTAATCATTTGGTCACTGACAAAATATCAGAAAATTGTGAAAAATATTTAAACATAAATTTCCTCCCGGCAAAGATGATAAAACATGACATATTATTTAGAATTTAATTTACTTTATTCAGCGCCATGATCAATTAAAATGGTGTCTATTACTGTTTCTGCCGGTTTACTCATCATTTAATCAGGTAATCATGCACGGACTGAACTACAGGATGTATGAAATAAAGTACCTTGTTTTCTTAAGGAGGACATTTTCTTTGAGAATATTTGCTCGAATGAATCTGGAGCAACGTTCAGGCCTAAATACCACACAGAAATGAATACAGCTCATCAGCCGCCTGTGTAAATATACTGGACTTTGCTTACCGTTCTTTAATCAGTACGCTTCACATGAGAAATCTTTTAGCAGTTTAGTTTACAAAAAGGCTTCTAGTTACATTTATATATGATTAATGACATGGAATGATTAGTTTTAGTAAAAATGTTACAAAAAAAACTAATTATCTGTAGATATTGTCCATTAAAACATATATTCGGAAATGCAAGTCATTAAATAAGAACCATGTTAAAGTTTCCCTATATTGTTTTAGTGTTAAATTGTTATTTTTTTGTATTTATTCTCTGGGGTCTCATTTTGTTTCTGGCTCTGATAAACATTCAGGCTACTTTTTCATGTCATATTGAAATATAAAACAAAGTTTGTTCATTAAAGTGTGACAAAAAAAACCTGAACAAGTGAGAGGAAAAATGAGGAAACATGAGTGCACCTGTTCTGTCAGTTTTCAGTTAAATACCTGATCATCGTTCAGGTAGTTCGGCAGGCCTCCGATAAACAGTTTGTGGGGGGAATCAGGAACGACTGTGGAAACGACGCCTGCAGAGAACAAAACAACAAGCAAAGAAAACCTTTATTAGGTCATATAAGAGAATATATCATCAATAAATGAATATATTTAGACTATTTTCTTTGACTTAGCTTGCTGTCAGACAGATTTCTTTGCATTACTTATATTCTCATCAGAAGTTCAAAAAAAAAAGTTACCCCGTCGCCAAGGAGGTTATGTTTTCACCGGGGCTTGTTCGTTTATTTGCTGGTTTGTTGGTTTGCAAAATAACTCAAAAAGTTATGGACCGTTTTGGACAAAATGTTCAGGGTTGGTCAGAAGTGGCCTAACTTAAAACTGATTAACTTTTGGTGGAGATCGGATCAGATTCAACGGCACTACCAAAAAACATAACCTCCTTGGTGGAGGTAATCAGGAATTTTTACCTCTCAGTAGACAGGAGTTGCCGGTCTACCGCCGCTTCAGTGAGTTTGTTTGTGTTATTGTGTGAGTTTGGTGGATCTAAACTAAACGGTAAAAAAACACCAAAGTCGACACAATAACACAAACGATGTCACAGATGAGGCAGCGGTAGACCAGTGACTCCAGTGTTCTATGAGGTAAAACGATTGATTTTATCAATGGAGTCTGGTGGCTTCAAAGCTGAGAAACATGCAAAGTATCCCCTTAATGTTACCCAGTCACAAACCTGGGACGTGGAAGGCCGGTTGCTCCGAGATACCAGGTAAAGGCCGATAGTCATGAGGTCGTCGAATCTTCAGAGATTGACCCTGAAAAATGATTCCATCGAAGGCCATCGCCTGCGTCGTCTCGTCGACAGAACGAAACTGGAAAGGAAATTCATTTTAAGACGTCTGAATCAGTTTTATTTAAAATATCATTATGAAACTATGTGATGATAAAAGGAGAAAAAAAACATGAATATGGATCATATTTCTGGATAACGCATAAATGCTCTGGATTTATCATTTTTTTAAATTATTGTTAAAAATTGTTACTGTTGTTTATCATCTCTGCTCAGTTGTTTACTGATTACATTTCTTGTGTTTTTTTTCTTAAACTTTTTTGACAAAAACCATAATAATAATAATAATTATTACAAATAAACATCATTATTAAAGAAATCTGAAAAAGACGATTGAAAATAAAGTGAAAAATATCACAATAATATGCAAAATATGAACAATAAGAAAGCAAATCTTAATTACTGCTGGAAATAAACTGAAATAAAAATAAAGAAATGAAGAAAAACATATAAGTTGTATGTATAACACATTCTGTGTTTTGTGCAAAATAAAGGCATTATAAAAATACTGTGACATCTATATGTTTTGCTGTTTAACAGTGATAGTAATAATATAATAATAGTAATAATTTTATACTGTCCTCCTGTTGCTCTGTGCTTTGTAATAAATTTAATATTATCTGCTTTTCAGATTTTACTAAAAACAAGAAAAGGGTGTAGAAAGGAAAAAGTGTGGTTGTGTGTCACGTCTGTGAAATCAAATAGTGAATAAAATGAAATAAAATCCTCGTAAACTCAGCACAATGTCTTCCTGTACTTCTTTTATAAAGATTAAATATGTTAATTAGTGACCTCTAGAGCTGCTGCCAGGCTAGCTGGTTCCAGTCTTCACGCTAAGCTTACTAGCTACTGTCTGAAGACACATTTACCCTAAACTATTCCCTTAAATCTAGACTTTATCATTGCATTTTACAGTCCTATTATTGCTGCTAATACATACCTCTAGAAAAGCAAAGTTTTTATCCTGGTTAATCTGCACGGCGAGCACCGGGTTGCTCGGGGCTTGTGAAAGTCCGGCCAGCCTCATCTGAGCGTTGAAGAACTCTGCCATGGACTCCTGAGGGGGAAGACAACAAACAGCAGCTGGAAACAACAAGCAACTAATCAGCGTTTGGTTTAAGCATCACGGAACAAACAGGAATTCAGAGAAAAGAGAGGAGGCTTCACCTCGGTCACTCCGAAGGGAATATTTCCAACGTAGAGGCGCCTGGCTTGTCTGGTCATCTGACTGCCGACGATGGGCACTTGTGTCGGTGCTGCAGCCACGCCGGTGGAGGTGGACGTCGCCAGCAGAGCTATCGTTGGTATCTGGCCGGCCGCTGGGAGAGAGAGAGCAAGGTGAGGAACTATTCTGTAGTTATTATTAATAATCATATCATTCTGTCAGGGGGGGAACAGCAAACACTCATTTCTGAATGATTCATATGAAGCCAGAATTCATTTAAAATAGTTGTTGGGCTCCCTTTAAATGCTAAAATCTGTGATTTTACTCATGGTTAATTAAGCATCCATCCACCATCCTTCTCCATCTATCCACGCATCCACCCATCCATCATCCATCAATCCACGCATCTATCCATCCATCCACGCATCTATCCATCCATCCAAGCATAATCCATCCATCCATGCATCCTTCATCTATCTATGCATCCATTGATCCATCCATCATCCCTCCATCCATCCACCCATCTATCCATCCATCCATCCATCCACCCACCCATCCATGCATCTATCCATCCATCATCCATGCATCCACGCATAATCCATCCATCCATGCATCCTTCATCTATCCATGCATCCATCCATCATCCATCCATCCATGCATCCTTCATCTATCCATGCATCCATTCATCCATCCATCATCCATCCATCCATGCATCCTTCATCTATCTATGCATCCATCCATCCATCCATCATTCATCCATCCAACCATCCATTCATCCATCCATCCATCCATCATACATCCATCCATCCACGCATCCATCCATCCATCATACATCCATCCATGTACCCATCCATCCATCATTCATCCATCCAACCATCCATTCAACCATCCATCCATCCATGCATCCATCATTCATCCACACATCCATCCATCCATGTCTGGTTATTCTTTATTTTATTCTTTATATTTAATTTTTCACAACAATAAATTGGGATGCATACAGTTCAGATTTTGGACCATTTTTGTGTCAAAAATTGCCGTCTTTCATTTTTCAACAACTTGCTCACTGTACGTTATCCCTAACCTGTCCACAATGGCTTGAAACCACTGAGGAAACATTAAAAACATGGAGAATGAGCTGTTTGCAGTGAACCCATGGATGCACAGACAACTATCACTGGAAAACATGAAAACTGAATAATTCTCAGGCATGTTCTTCAGTTTCTTTTCCCTAAGATGTCATCTTAAACTCGCACTGAACCAAAAACGTGTATTGTGTCCGTTTATTCAGACATGACTGAGTTATGGCTCCACGAACGAGCATGAATTTGGGTGTTTTAGCTGAATTTTAACCCCTTTTGGAGACAGCTCTTCAGCAGAAAGAGTACATGAAAAGCACCTTGCATAGCTTTGTATTGCATCGGTGTGATGTGTTCAAAGCCGGGAGGAGGCACATCCCAATATTTGCAGGTTCTTTTCTTCCTCGTTCGCCTCGGAGAGTGGCTGGAACCAGAGAAAACACAAAATAAAAGCTCAAGTTGAGTGTTCATCAGTTGGTAGAGACCAAACACCGATATAAAAGAGAGAAAAATGTTCATGTTTTTTCCAAATTAAAATGGTATCGGAATAAGTATTTAGAACCTTTTGCAAAGTGAAAGCATGAGGATGAGAATCAGAAAAATGGGGGAAAGTGGGCTTTAAAATTGTTATTGTACATAAAGAAATATAAGAAAAATAGAAATAAAAGAGTATTTAAAATGAAAATCATGTACATAATGCTGTGTATATAACAAATAATATAAGAAATATCTACAAATATGTGCATCAACATGAATACAGGAAGAGCATAATTAATATAATTAAGAATTAAATGAGACTATTTCTTGAAATACAGCATTAATGCCAGAGTACTGCACAGTTACATTATTAATGCACAAATTATCATACAGTTAAGACAAAAAACACCACTAATACCACACAAAAGTACTCAATCACAAGTAAAGTCGTGAAATGAAAATGTTACTGAAGTAAAAATATAATCAGCAATACACATAAGTACTGAACTCATGATTATTTTCCTTCTGGATTCATCTGCTGATTATTTTTGATTTTGATTTTCGATCACTTTCGATCGCTTGTTTGGTTTGGTTCGTGACAATAGTGACAAACGTTTGTCACAGTGGCCCAAAGTGACTCCTTCACAATGTCTGTTGAATCCAAACCTCAATGGTATTAAAGTAAATAAAAAAATTAAAAAGAAAGAAATAAAAGTAGGACATTAATTATGTCCGTATTAAGAGAAATGACGAATAATTATCAAAATAGTTGCCAATTAACTAACAGTTTATCCTGCTATCAGATAAAAGTAGTGGATTATAAATAATCTTATTTTGGAGTTCAGTCAGCTGACGGTGTATTTTCAGAATAAAAGCCTGCAGCGCTGACCTGTGCTTCTTGTGGTCTCTGGAGGAGCTCCGGCGGTCCCGGCTCTTCCGGTCTCGGCTCCGGCTCCTCTTCTCTCGGCTGCGACTCCCTCGGTCTTTGCTCCAGCTGCGATGCTTGTCGCCTCGGCCGGTCGATCCGCTGCGACTCCTCTTTTTGTGTCTTTCTCTTTCTCTCTCTGCACAGCAACAAACAACAATTAGTACATTAAATACTTCAGGAACAATGTATTGATCAACCGATCGATTGGTTTGCAGGAAAATAACCTTAAAGCTGTACTTATTATCATCTTGCGCGCAGGTTCAACAACACACAACATAAATCTGGATGCTCCATATTAAAAACAATGAAAGGAGACATTTTAGATTATTTTAGTTATTTAAATGAGAATCTTTGATACTTTATGTACATTTTAGCTGGCAGTGATGATGTAGGACAAAGTATGTGTTCTCTGCAATGAAGGATTATTTTCATGGTTGATTAATCTGTTGATTATTTTTTTAAACAATCAAATACATTACAAAAAATGTCAGAAAATAGTTGAAAAAAATGTTTCCGTCCTCAGCAGTTTACTGTCATAGAGGAGGAAAGAAACACGCTGGAATTAGAGAAGTTAAAATTCTATTTATTTTTTTTAAAATATTGTTTGATTAATCAGTTATTTGTTTATTTATATTGATAAGAAATAATCTGCAGATTGATCTAAATAAAAAAAAATGTAATATATGGCATTACCCATATTATTCACAAGCAAGCAATTAAGATTATTATGTAAATAAATAATTACTGAGTAAATATTTAACTGATAAATCTAATTCCATTTCACCTTGAGATATATATATATATATACACACACACACACACACACACACATATTTTAAAGAATTATCACGCAAGGTAAAATAAAACAGCACATAAACTACGACCACTCTACTTTAATAACACACTCTGATTCCCTCCAGTCTCCTCTGTGGAGCCGATCAGACCACTGCATCATATTTCGTGGAGAAATCTGACAGCTTAACGTGGCCGTTCCTCTTGGCAAAAAAGGGGAACATGAGGTAGAACATGACTTAAGACCTTTGAGCAGATCAATGAGAGGTAGACCTGATGCAGACAGCAGCTCCAGTTTGAGATGTGGTACATTTCTTTTTCTTACTTTATTTCTATTTAATTCTGTGTTGTAACCTCTCCACCTCACTGTGTTCAAGTGTATTTCCATCATCAGTTTGTCTTACTCTTAGCCTCTTTAATTGTTTACAGTGAGTAATTTTCAAAGCTGTATTTATGTTTGGGGTTTTTTTCGCAATTACATAAATCAAATATTAGCAAGATCATCAAATTGGAGAAAATGGAACTCGGTAATATTTGGCTTTTTTCCTTTGGAAAAAAAATATATTATTTTAAATCTAATATTATCTCGTAGCTGCCAATTATAAAAACTGAGTGATCAAGAATCAAGAAGAGGTTGCACACACAATTAAAAAAAATATTAAAATAAAATTGACTAGAAAATAGACTAGAAATGAAACATATAAAAATATATTAAAAAGTATATAAGAACATACACATTCTAAGCCAAGTACTATGTATAGTTGTTATATTATCAATCATATTTATAATATAATCAATGAATCATTTCAGTTTTCTCATGAGTGTGAAGCATTGTGATTTATTGTATTAATCACGTGTTGTAACGATCAATAATGGATGCCGAAATTAAAAGTCCATCATAAAGATTCAGAAAAAAGCACACTAAGTATTTTCCATCTGTATGGGTCTTTGCAGGAGATGATAATATGTTAAAAGGTGAAATATTTTTATGGAGTTTCGCGTCTAGTAGACGGGCAGGTAAGTTGAGTGTCCTCTCAGCGGTACCCAGATCATCAGTGATGTGTGTGAGGTTCAGCAGCGGCTGGAGGAGGACATCATTAGGCTAACTGTTAATTATGCTAACATTAATTAGCTGAGTCATGTTGAGTGGAAACTACGAGCTGAAGTTGCTCTCAGGTCGGTTTGTTCATTCATAAAATAACCAGGGGGCTAATGTTACGCACTATGCTAGCTTGAAGCTCGAGCTGTGCTCGGACTGACCGTTAATACTTTCATACTCACCCTGCCGATTCTCGCTCAGTTGTTTCTCAAATTCCTCGAAATCCGACATTTTATAAAAATAAAGCAGTTCTGTCTTGTCTGAGGGGGATAAACCGAGCAGCAGCTGAGTGTCAGTGCAGCAGAAACCAGAGGGAATCTGCCCCGTGAGTCAAAATACAGGCAGTGTACTGCATCCGGTCAACACCTTCAAAATAAAGCCACTCAGCTGGACCGGGCTTTTCACTGTAAAAGTCTCATATTATTATTAAAAAAATATATTAAGCAGGTTTAAAGTGGCAATTTCTAAGATTTAAATCCTGGTTTCTATTTGAGTGAAAAATATGTTCATGAGCGAGCTTTTATAATCGTGACCATAATTTATTGTACACAAAATAAAGTACTTTTCAACCACATACACCCACCCTATAATACTGCAAATATATGAATTTGCTGTTGAAAAAAATAGTTATTTTTTACTGTAGAGTAAACATTCATTATTATTATTAATATTTAGTGATTATTATTGTTAAAAATATAATAACTATATATATAGAATATTAATAACAATAATGATAATATTATTCTATTGTTTCATTAGTGTTGTTTTATTGTATTGCTTACTTGTTTATGTTGCTGTAACAACTGAATTTCCCTCAATGGGGACTAATAAAAATTATTCTATTTTATTCTAGCTTATTAATTGCTACCTATCTATAATAGAGTCTATTGTAAAATATAATATAATAATAATAATATATTTAAATTATGCTATACTTTCATCAGCATTGTTACCTCATTTAGCAATAGATTATTATTCCTTATTCTATTTCGTTTTATTGTATTTCTGACTCATAACAGTATAAAATCTTGGGACATCTAATTTACTGCACATCTGCAGCTAAAACAAGAAACAAATATTTGCTTTGACTAATGCCTGACTGATAAAGATTATTGATCATGTTGCTTCAGCACATCACCACCTCTCTTACCCAGCAGCCCCCTCTCCTCCTGTCACTCTGAACATGACATGCAGACAGCACACATGGAAAACAGCCGACTCAGCTGTGCTGCTATTAAAAGAGCTCAAATCCCAGAGTAGTGCAGCTCCAGCAGGACAGTCATGCTGGAGGAGGCCTGAAGGAGCTGGAATAAAAGAGGAATAAAGAGAGAACACCTGCAGAGGCCTGACCTCCGGTAAGAGCTGGGTGATTATTCATTTCTTACAGGGTGGAGGTCAGCTGCTCCAGCTTCTCTTTACGTAGGAGGAAACATTTTGTCAACTACCTGAATCATTTTAACACTTTGATTTTATTCCACACAGCAGCTGCGTATGTTTATGTCCTCCTGTTCACTTTACCTCTGTGTTTCTGTGTCTGTTAACAGGACTAGTGCTCTGTGACACTGAGTCTTTATGAGAGCTGCACTTTTCTATTTCTAGAGCGGTTTATATTTAGGCGAACAGCCGGTGCTCCGAAACCAAAAGGTTGTCTTCATGTTGGAAGAGTCAAACATGTCAGTGACGGGTTTTATCATCTGATGACAAACAACTGGCCTCATTAGACTTATTGTGAAGGTCAAGATTGTCTCTCCAGGTTGATTTTTTCGTTTATGTTGTTCTTTGTTGCTGTTTGCATCTTTGTGTGGCTGTTTAGAGTTTATTTTTGTCGTTGTTTTGTTTCTCTGTGTGGTTGTTTTGCTCCTGTTTTGTAGTTATTCTGTGTTTCTTTGTTGTTGTTGTTTTCTTTTTGTGGTTGCATTGCTTCTCTTTGTGGTTGATTATTATATTTGTCATTATTTTGAGTTCATCTGTTGTTGTTTTGTTTCTCTTTGCAGTCATTTTGTGTCTCCTTGTATCTTTTTCTGGTTGTTTTGTTTCTCTTTGTGGTTGTTTTGTGTTTTTTGTTGATGTTCTGTAGTTATTTTGTCTCTTTGTTGTTGTTTTTTCTATCTTTTTGTGGTTACATTGCTTGTCTTTGTGGTTATTTAGTGTTTCTTTGTCATTACGTTGAGTTCATGTGTTGTTTTTTGAACTCGTTTGTTGTTGTTTTGAACTCGTTTCTGGTTGTTTTGTTTTTTCCTTGTGTTTTTCCAGCAGTAAATGTTGTCAAACACTTACACAAACAGAAAACTCAAACACACCATTCATAAAATTATAATTAAGACCTAAGAAGCTTCATCACCAGAATGTTTAGTTTGAACATCCATATGTATTATTGCTGTACATCCAGTCTCATACAGAGACAGTAATGATGAGGTATTTATCATTTGTTCTAATGTAAGAACTTGGTTTAAAGATGTCTTCTCTGTTTCTATTTTACAGTTATCAGAATAGTTAGATTTAAAATGAGTGTAGCAGGTGAGATGGAGTCCAATGTTACGGAGCCGGAGAGCTTCTGGGTATGAAACGCTCCTTTGTCACGTAAATCATGTCTAGAAATTAGAAACAAAACGGTCTCTGACATCTCATCTCATCTCATCTGCATCATCAGAAAAATAATTTCCCATTAAAAAAAAGTATGTTTAAATCACTGAACATACTTTATAAAAAATGTGTTAGCTAACGTTTATACGCTTATTTGCTTTTTTCCTTGAGATCTAGATTGGAAACATGTATGATAATGTTCTGTATGATAAATATGAAGCCACACTCAGTTAATGTAGCTTATAGCACAAAGACTGGAAACAAACTGTTAGCATGGAGGTGACCAAATCTGTTAACCAGCACCTCTAAAGCTCCCTGATTAATATCTTGTTTGTTTATTAAATAAAATCTATATTATTTGTAATAAAAATAATTAAATAATAATTATATTTTATTATTACAAAATATAGATTATTCATAGTCATAGCAATAATAATAATACCATTTTAGAATTATGATAATTAAATAATTAGAATTTTGTGATATTATTTTATTATTCTAAAATTAGATTATAAAATAATATCACATAATAACAAAAATAATTTTGTAACAATAATATTAAAACAATAATAATTTTGTGATATTATTTTTTTAAAAAAAAAATCATATTATTTTGTACAAAATCCAAAGTATAAAATTATATAATTAATAATTTTCCAGGGGTTACGTGCAGGCTAGCAGTTTCCCTCTGCTTCCAGTGTTTGTGCTAAGCTAAGCTAACACACTGCCGGCTGATCTTTAATTTTCCTACACAAAGTGAATAAGCGTATTTCAAACTGTTCATCTCATATTTTGGGTGATCAATTAGAAGTATATGTCATTTCATGAATTAATTTATTCATTTTTCATGTATCATAAATATATATTTTATTTTATATTTATATATAAAATATAAAATCATAAAAGAAAATAAAAATAAAACTATAAAAAAATAGAAGAAAATGCAAAAATGAAAGACTTTTTTTTTTAAATTATTTTATATGAAAATAAAACCTTTTTCAGGAAACCGTCCAGGAGATGGACCCAGTTTGGACCACCACTGTCCTCCTGGTACCATGTGTCGTTGTGTTGACCGCTGGATTTTTCTACCTCTATAACGTCATTATGGGTCTGTTGTCCAAAACATCGGTACGCAACAAAGTGGTGGTTATAACCGACGCTTTATCTGGACTTGGGAAAGGTAAGAATGCCTTCACTAATGAGACATATTTCTCTCATTACTCTTCTGATTCTGGCTGACTATTTGATTTTACTTCCACTTTGATTTTGTGATTTATCAATGCAGAATGTGCAGCAGTGTTTCATAAAGGAGGAGCGAGGCTCATCCTCTGTGGGAAGAGCTGGGAGAAACTTCAAGAACTCGCTGATGATTTGGCAAACGCCTCAGATCCCACCGTGGTAAATGAAATAAACCAACACTGAAGCACCTGTTTTACACTAAAATACTCCATTAAGTACTGCATTTAGAATACAAGTAGAAGTATACAGCTAAATGTATTTAAAGTCTCAGCAGCTGAAAAATGTCTCATGTGACTGATGAAAATTATATATATTTTATTTTTAGATTATTAATACTGTTGGTGCCGCATTTTACTGATGCAGCAGTCCCAGGTGGATGAAGAATAAATTGATTTAAAAATAGATTTTTAATTGAGAAAAAGAATGAATGCAAAAATAAATAAATACATACTTTAAGGGACAATTAAATACATCCAGCATAAAAACCAACTGGAGGAGTAAAAGAACAATAAAAAAATAAAGAAAAAAGCAAATTAAAACAGAAATATCAATTAATGGCATATTTTTTTTATTTTATTTTTGTATTATTTTGGGTGCATTTAATGGCATATTAATTTATTTATCAAGTAAGTAAAAGTTATAAAAATATATAGATATTTTTTTCATTTTTAATTTTGGCAGGATCTGTCCACCATAGAGATGGAGCTAGTTTACTGTTTTAATCTGCTGGTTCTCAACCTGGGGACTGGGACCCTCTAAAGGGTCACCAGATAAATATGAGAGGTCATGAGATGATTAATGGAAGAAAAATAATCAAATCTAATCGAATGTCCTTTTGTTATTATATTACAGAGCACACAATGAAATTGGAGCAAATAATATAAATTACATAATTATAACTATATGTTATAATAATTATATTATATAAATTAATTATATTTCTAGATAATATCAATAAATTCTACATCTACATGATTCAAATGAAACAACATGAGAAGTTTTTTTTTTTTTTTTAAAAAAGAGAGTCAAAAAGACTGGAAACTACTGTTTTGATCTTTATATGTGAACTCATATCTAATGTGATGCGCTGGAGGTGTAAAGCAGCGTGAAAAGGCCCTGGTGAAGGACTGCAGTAAACACACCTCCTGTCCCTCAGACGTTTCCCTCTAAACTGGTGCTGCTGGACTTCGGGGACATGGACAGCATGGACGAGGTCATCTCGGAGATCCTGGAGTGTTACGGCTGTCTGGACATCGTCATCCTCAACAGCAGCATGAAGGTCAAAGCACCGGCACAGAGCGTCTCTCTGGAGATGGACAAGCTCCTCATGGACAACAACTACTTTGGACCGGCGACTCTGGCTAAAGGTGGACGACGGGACGCATTTCAGTCTGTGGAAGCACTGGTGATGTTGTTGTTGTTGTTGTTGTTGACGAGGAGATGTTTCTGCTCCAGGTTTGCTGCCTTCCATGATCTCCAGGAGGACTGGTCACCTGCTTCTGGTCAACAGCATCCAGGGGAAGCTGGCTGTGCCTTTCCGCACCGCATGTAAGGTTCATGAAGGGAAACAGACTTTTTACTGCTGTGAGGTCATGTTGGACATAAACCACCTGTTAAATTATTGCAAATATTTCCCTTAGGCACTGCATAAATGATGATGAATCCTAGTGATATTCTGACTGTCCCTGCAGAACCACTATGAGGTTACACTGTTTTTTGGTCTCAATAACTGGTGGATGGACTGACGTGATATTCTGCACATTCATGTTCCCCAGAGGACGAACTGCCGTAGCTCTGGTGGCCATCAGGTCAACATTTAGAGGTCTTTTGTTTATGACTACAAACTAAGGCTGTTGAAATCCCAGTGTGTTAACATGATTAAACAGGGTTAGACAGAGACATCCAGACAGGTCATGAAGCAGAACATTCAAAAAAATCAAGGAAACTAACAACACAGTCATAACTAACGATCAAACGTGCTGCTAAAATTAGATTATCCATCTTTTCTGGACCTGTTCAAGCTTCTCCTGGAATTCAGCAAAGAAATAATCCACCAAAGAGCATCTTTAAGTATTGATATGTAACATGAAATCAACAAAAAGAGAAAGAGACGTTTTTTCATCAACACAGCGCTAATTAGAGCTAATTTCGGATTAATCACATTAACTTGGTCAGCCTTACTAAAAACCTTCACTGACATTCACCTGAGCCTTAGCCGTACTTTGTGTTTAGTCCTGATTACCAAATGTTAGCATGCTAGCACGCTAGGCGGTTAGCATTTTTAACACTGAGCACGCTCGCTGCGTGCAACGTCGTTGTGTCCTCCAACGCGCATGCGGGACACTTTTGAGGTGTTTAAAGTTCACACTGGAGATCACATACAATGTGAACGACCTCGCAAAAAATCGGATTTCACAAAAAAAAAATCCGCAGGGAGTATTAAGCCCATCAGTCTGAACGTAGCCTAAGATGGTAACGATACCTGCTGAACATTAGCATGTTAGCGTTTAGCTCTTAAGGAGAAGCGGTGCTCTGGTGAGATGTGTAGACACACAAAAAGCATTAATACAAACCCTGTGTACAATAAAGATTAGTGTAATATTTATACAAATTAAAAGATTAAAGCTAACCTGACAAAGAGAGAACTAAAGAAAACCGGTGAATCTGTTGCACTTTGCAGTGTTTATATGCTGCAGCATGAGGTGACAGTATAAAGGAGTAGTAGTAGTACTATTAAGATGATGTGTTTTTCTTCACCAGACGCAGCCTCTAAACATGCAGTTCAGGCTTTTTTCGACTGCCTGAGGGCTGAAGTGGAAGAGTTCGGCATCTCCGTCAGCACCATCAACCACACCTTCATCAGCCGCTCCGCACCACCTCCAGACACCTCAACGTCCATCTGGTCACGTGAGGGAAATAAAAAGATCATAACATATATATATATATGTGTGTGTGTGTGTGTGTAACACTTTGACAAATTAAAGGACAGATTCTGTTGGTATTTATGGACCCTGACGAATTAATTATTAGCGACCCCATGACCTTTTTCTGAGGCTCAGCTCTAGTTTTACTGCGTATTATTTACTTTCTATTAAATTGATTTACTGATTAATATGAACTGAAATGGAGAGATGACTCCTGTATCTTCTACTGTACAGCTGGCATCCTGATTGAAATGTTATTATTTCTAATAATCTAGTTGAAATTATGTTTAAATTGAGCATTACCATGAAAAAAAATTAATATGTACATAAATGAGCAAAATAAAAGTTCTGTATTCAAAATATTACTCACACAAAAGTACACAATATTTACTAACAAAATGTAGTTAAGGTGTCAAAACTAAAAGAGTAATTAATGCATTAACAGTATCGATAAAACTACATACTCATATTCAAGTCCTTATATTTATTAAGTAAAGTTAAATAAATGCACTTTGTGTATAAAGCACAATATCTCCTTTTGACATGCAGAAATAGAAAGGAGCACAAAATGGAAATATTTATGTAAACTTTAGTGACGTCAAACTCCCGCTGTAAATATACCTCATTATATAAAAAATATATAAAATAAAACCCAAAGTTTGCTGTTAAGCAGCCGTTTAGGTCACTAATTTTATCTTTTATAATATTTTTTTTTAAAACGAGTTCCTTGTTGATCACCTTGAGTTGTGTTTCTTTTATAAAAAAAAGTGCCATAGAAATACAGTTTACTATAAATATTATTATTTCCAGGTAACTTTGATGATTAAAAACTGTATTATTTTGTATTTTCTTTGCAGTGTTGTACACAAAGAAACCTCTGGGTGTTTCTCCAGACGAGGCGGCGATTGAGATCATGAGGACTTTAAGCAGCAGGAGGAGGGAGGTGGTGATTGCTCCCTCGCTCCCTAAGGTCGCTCTCTACACCAGGTCCTTCTTCCCTAACCTCTTCTTCGCTGTGATGGCTGCAGGAGTGAAGAACACCATCGTTGAGGACGTGCAGTGATGAAACACCTTACTGAGGATGTTAATGACATGTTTATTCACCCTGTCATCCAGGCAGGAAACAGGAAATTTTGATCTACATAAAAGATGTAAACCCTCAGATTGATTATGAAACTTGGACTTATCAGTAAAATGCTGACATCCAGAGTACGCTTCATATGCTGACTTTCCTCAGTTTTCTGTGTATTTGACACATTCAAATGCATTAAATGATCACCAAAAATGTGTGTGTGAGTCTGTCATGTAAAAGTCTTCCTTTTCTGCAAATCTGTTACTTTATTTACCTTTATCATTCATTTCTATTGTTCTATTTATGTTCCAGGAAGAAAAATGATTCTGCTGTGCTGTAAGAATACCTTTTTTTTACAGGTCCATAACTTCGACTTTTACTTTTTTAGATTAGATAATCCTTTATTCGTTCCACAAAAGGGGGATTTACATTGTTAGAGTCGCAAAGTGAATAGAGCAAGACTATGAGAAGGGTTTATTTTAATTAAATTAGAAGCAGTGAAATAAGTAAATAAGTAGATAATTTTGTCAAAAAAAGGTAAGGAATAAAATATTGTTAGAAAATATTGTCCACATCTGTGTGATTGTATGTTTGCCTGTTGAAAAAAAAATAAATTAATTTGAATTAATTATTTGCTATTTCCTCTGTAATTAATACCAAATATTTTTTAGAAACTACAAAAACATTTTAAAAAAATATACGTCAAAATGTGAGAGAGTTATTTGTGGAGCTAAGTGTAGAAAAACAACAATAATTTAATGTTTATGTAGATTAATTCAGCTCCTCTCTACTGAGATCAATGAGGTCATTTAGAAGTTAAGTATTGTGCTGAGTCTGTGTCGCCCTCTAGCGGTCACTCTGTGTAACCACCACATGCTGCTCAGTGTTCACGTGTCTGTTTTTTTGGTAAATAATGGCTTTAAAAATATTCACCAGACTCTCTGCGGTTAACTCTCACCAGGCCGCCTTCAGGTCGTTGAGCTCCGGCTGCAGTTTAACGGTGAAACACGACCGACAGAACCGGCGCTTCACCGTCACTCCAAGCAGCGGGGCTGGTAAGCAGACAGACCGGGGTTGGCGCTCTGGTCCCGGTCGAGATCCAGTAACAGAGCCCGGTGCTCACTCGCGGCCTACTGGAACACAGAAACCTGTGCGTTGGATTAATTTAAAGTTAGAATATACAGCTGTTTCTCTACAGATGTTTATATCTATCTATATCATTGCTATCTACTTTACTTACGGTTGCTTTTCTAAGGAGAACATTAACCAAAACTCCATCTAAAAATATAGGATTTTAATGAGACGTCGCCTAAGGTCATTCGTTACTCAAACGATATCAATTATTTGTACTTTATACAATGTCTTTCAATCCGCTTAACAGTTCGGCATTAATATTATGAGTAAAAGTACCACGTTTCAGCAGATTTCATGTAGTCGGCTGCAGTTGCCCAGCAGAAGCAGGCACGTAGGGGCCGCTAAAATAAAGGTATTTTTGGAGGGAGTTCGGCATTCATCAAAATGTGTGTCAAATGGTTAATGTAAAGGTTTTTCGAGGCCAAATACAGAATTTAACTTCCACCCAGCGGCCATCAACCCATTATTTTTTCACAAAAGAAGTAGTAATTGCTCCATTGATTCTTAATTCAAGTAATATTTTAATTCTTTAAAGTAAATAGTTGATTTTATACAGTTTAACTAGCTAATTTAGGTTCTCTTAGGAGCTGCTTTATGGTTATTAGGGTCCTAGTAAATTTAAATGTTAAGTCCTCTGTGTCCTCTGTCAACAGGTGACCTTGATTCTGCAGTGCTGCACTACAGATTCACTGGAGATAAGGAGGTGGATCTGGTGTCTACCTATGTACCAGAGACATTCAGGGGCAAAGGTGTTGCCGCACTGCTGTCACAGGTAAGTTCAACCTTTTAGGCATCAATCATTTCTGGAAAGCTGCAATTTTTGTCTTGAACGTCCCTTTTACAGGCAGCCATGGACTTCCTGGTGGAGGAAAAGCTCAAGGCTCATGTCTCCTGTTGGTACATAAAGAAATACATCGAGGAGCATCCCAAACAGCGTTACAAAGAACTAGTGATCAGTTGACTGCAGGACAAACATGAACTCAAATCAACCACAACCTCAAGAATCTCACTGATTAGTGCTGTAGATGCCAAATGAAGGATGTAAAATGTGCCATACTTGATCTGCAGCATCGAAAAGTTATGATTCACGTCAGATTTCACTGTATAATTCATAACAATATATATAATATATATATAGTATAATTCATGGTAAATAATGAGTAAAGCTACCCAAAGTCTCTGTTTTGTCTGAAATAAGCTATTTTTTAAATTAACCAGATTGCACTTTTTAAATATTGTAATCTTTATGTTTATATTTCCTCACAAAATAGAGCTTTTTATGAATTATTTAATGTTGGGACAGGGTGTGCTCATCAAGGTGTAATGTTGGGATGTTGATGATGTTTGTGATGTGACGTTTCTAATCATGTATTCTTTGATAATTAAAAATCTTACATAAAAATAACAAACATTTCATCAGAAATGCAACGATTCAATCACATATATTAAGTGAACACTGTCTGTCTTGGAATTGCTGCTATAATGACATTAAAAAAATAATAATAATAATAAATTATAATAAATAATAAAAAAAAAAACAGCGTGGATCATCTGCTGCCTTTCAGGAAAACCAAAAAATAATAAATTAATGAAATTAAACAATTATTTTATTTTAGATCATGACAGATATCTGATCAAATGATGCCAGAAATACAAACAATCCTCCCCCAGTTGATCATAAAGTCATACACTTTTGTTCCAATAGATGTCAGTCTTCCTCTATTATTAATATTATTATTATCCATTGTTGGATTTAAATCTCAAATTAGAAAATGTTTAACAGCCATTATACCAAAAATAACCCGTCAAAAAGCTCCAGCGGCTGTTTGAAGGAACACGAGTTGATTTAAAAGCAAATTGGTTTGAATTGAACACAAAGTTAATTTCTTTTAGACAGTCAGTGATAGAAAGAGAGCAGAGCTGCACAATGAATTTGATTTGATCAAAAATGCAGAATGGTCACAATAACAGTATTTGTTAAAGGGGAAATGTGTCAAAATACTATTTTTAAATTAAATATTGTGGTGCTGCATCTTTAAGAAATCATCTTTGTTTGGTTCAGATGCCTGAAAAAAAACACACTGTAATAAATTATTTTTTTTTTAATTAAAATTATTTCCATCAAATATTGCAACTGTAATATCAGTCAAAACAACCAGAAGTGTAAATAAAAGTCTTAATTAATGTTAATGTCTCAATCGTGTTTGCAGACCTCAGTCTTTGTTTCCAGGCTGTACGGTCAGTGGAGATCATCGATACAGGAAGAAGCAGCTGATCCTCTGATATTCAGCCCATCTGCTGCTCAACAACTGATTATAACACTCTGTTAGCGACACAATAATCTGTCCTCTGCTACACAGGGACAGATTAAGACACATCGAGGAGCAAGATTCAGACACACAAAACTGGTTGTTTTGTGTGTCTTTGTGGTCATTCTATGTGTATCTTTGTGGTCATTATGTGTATATTTGTGGTCATTCAATGTATCTCTGTGGTCATTATGTGTATGTTTGTGGTTGTTTTGTGTATCTTTGTGGTCATTCTGTGTCTTTGTGGTTGTTTTATGTATCTTTGTGGTCATGCTATGTGTCTTTGTGGTTGTTTTGTGTGTCTTTGTGGTCATGCTATGTGTCTTTGTGGTTGTTTTGTGTGTTTTTGTGGTAATTATGTGTATCTTTCTGATCATTTTGTGTTTTTATGGTCAATTCATGAGTCTTTTCTGTTGTTCCATGTCTTTGTGGTCATTCTGTGCATCTTGTGGGTGTGTTGCGTCTCTTTGTGGTTGTTCTGTGTCTCTTTGTGGTTGTTCTGTGTGTCTTTGTGATTATTCTGTGTGTCTTTGTGGTTGTTCTGTGTCTCTTTGTGGTTGTTCTGTGTGTCTTTGTGGTTATTCTGCGCATCTTGTGGTTGTTCTGCGCATCTTGTGGTTGTTCTGTGTGTCTTTGTGGTTGTTCTGTGTGTCTTTGTGGTTATTCTGCGCATCTTGTGGTTGTTCTGTGTGTCTTTGTGGTTATTCTGCGCATCTTGTGGTTGTTCTGTGTGTCTTTGTGGTTGTTCTGCGCATCTTGTGGTTGTTCTGTGTCTCTTTGTGGTTGTTCTGTGTGTCTTTGTGGTTATTCTGCGCATCTTGTGGTTGTTCTGTGTGTCTTTGTGGTTGTTCTGCACATCTTGTGGTTGTTCTGTGTGTCTTTGTGGTTGTTCTGTGTGTCTTTGTGGTTGTTATGTGTGTCTTGTGGTTGTTCTGTGTCTCTTTGTGGTTGTTTTGTGTGTCTTTGTGGTTATTCTGTGCATCTTGTGGTTGTTCTGTGTGTCTTTGTGGTTGTTCTGTGTGTCTTTGTGGTTGTTCTGTCTCTTAATCTGTTTTTTTCAGTCTTATGTTGGTCATTTTTCTTGGTCATCTTTGGGGTCATTTTTGGTGCTTTGTGGTCTTTGTGTCTGTATGTATTTATTTAACAGTAAACGCCAACAGTTGACTCCTCATCAAACCCATCTTGGGTCCGGTCAGTAATCCGTCCCTGATGGTTCAGTCGTGTCCTCAGTGTCCATCTCACAGAGAGAGAAGTCAAACAGAGAGAGAAGTCTGAATTTAAAAAAAAAAAAAAGCTAATTCAGCAAACAGCTCTGTGAGGTTGAACTGACATCAGTGATCCTAAGATCCACACAGATTAGTGCGAAGACGCTCTTCCTCTTCCTCCCACATGGAGAGATTTGATGAAATGCATGTTGTGTCAAAGCCGGTCGGCTCTGGCCTCTCAAAGCAAATATGTCTCCTGTATTAGGAATTTAAATCCAGGAACAAGAGTCAATCTGGGTCCAGGAAATCATCCCTGAAAACTGTTCCAGTGGGTCACTAACAGTAGGCCTCTCCCTGTGGTTCTGGTTCAGAGTCCATCTCCACCACGTACGTCGTCCCCGTGGACGGTTTGTGGCCGTTGAGCGGCGGCTCCAGCTGAGCCTCGGCGTCGGCGGTCAGGTACATGTCCCACATCTGCTCAGGCAGCTCCTGCTCCATCATCTTCTGCTTGATCATCAGGCTCTTCTCGATGTTCCGCCGCTTGTATTTGAACTCCACGATGGTCTTTGTGTAGCGGTTGAGCGCCGTCACCGCAGAGCCCATACAGGTGCCGAAAGAGCCCCACGCTAAGCTGAGGAGAAAAGGTTAGAAGAGTTACAGTCCACCAAAACACGACGAATTAGTCCGTACAGTCTTTGATTTGAGAAATAATCTTGACTATTTCCGTATTTTCCATCTTTATTGGTCACGTATGTGGAGACAGACGAGGAATTTGACTCAGTACAACAGAAAATTTAAAAGGAAGCAGCACATGAGGTAAAGAAATGATAACATAAGAGGGAAATAAAAAAAAAAAGTAGCAACATACAATACAGTTGAGTGGGTGCAAATGATGCATGAGATAAATATAGTTATTATTCAGATATATTATATATACAAGTGGAGATGAGAGTGTGTATGTTTCTATTGTGAAGGAAAATGTTTTTAACCCTCCAGTACAATGATGCAGGAAATGTAAATATAATATTATGGACACAGATAATAAATAAAAAGCAAAAAAAAAGAAATAAATAAATCACACCACAAACAGTAGTATTACTCTATATACTGAGTATATGATGTTTACTGACTGCTCAACTTTAAACTATAAGTTTCAGTAGAGATAAAAAGTGCTCACATATAAGACCAGCTGTAGTCCCAGGTCTTGGGCCTCCAGTCTTCTGGTCCCATGGCGACCGCCAGCTGGAATATGGTGGTAAACATCATGTGGGCCACCATCCCACAAAGGCCTGAGAACAACAACAAACCAGTCTGCACTTAACCCGTTAGGACTGTTTATATACGAACGTAACTCCTGTATTCACTCTTTTAGCTCCGGTTTTGGTCTCCACGGGCTAAAAGGAACATCTGTCTCTTTAGCTGCTAAACGTCTCTGACTGCTGTTTAGATGGATAGAGGTGTTAAAAAAAATCAAAGCTGTAAAACCAAAACAAAGAGCTGAAAGACACTAAAATGATTGACTCAAAGTGGAGTTCAATATATTTTATAAGATACACATAGTTTCAGTTTTCTTGAAAATAGACGTAGAGTGATCTTTAAAGGATTTGGTGGCTAAGAAGTGAGTATCGCTGCCATCCATCCATGACGCTCTGCGTATGGAGACTTGAGTGTGCCAAAACACATATATATATATATATATATATATATATATATATACATATATAGTATTATTTTTTAAAAATAATACTATTAATTTTGCTTTTAATTATAACAAAAATATAATCTAAAAGGATAAATACATTTTTCTTAATTTTCTTTTTGAATTGTATTTCTAATTTCTTTTTCATTAAATTCCATCTAAAAGTTATTTTATTCTGTGACAAACAAATTGCACATCCTGTGAGTCCTTCACAATAAAACTCACCCTGTATTTATATCTACAGAGGGGAGCTGGACCTTTTCACCACAGTTTAGAGTGTATTTTTCTGCTTTTTTTTTTGTAAAATTCCTAGATAACAGCAATAATTATATTTTAGCATTAAATATGCTGGTTTAGCATTACATGCTGGTGGATTAACCGTTACAGAAACATTAAAAATATTTTGGTAATCAGTATTGTTAATTTAGGAGTAAAGCTGTATTGTACTGGGTTGAGATTTTATTCAGACGGTGTTGGAGGTGAACTGGCCTCCTCTCATCCAGCAGCCTGCCTCCCCACAGCTGCTTTTCTTGGGATTAACTGGTATAACAACAGGGGGGATGGTCAGGGGAGCAGAGGGAGCTCCTCTGGGCAGGTCTTGGCACATCCCAAAACCGCTGCCCGGCTCCAATCCGATTAGTCCACAAACCAGCAAATCCTCCTCGGGTTGGTTGGTAGTGTTGGTCAGCTGGCCTGACCTGCTGCCCTGCTCCTCTTCTCACTCATTTACAGCAGAAACACCTCGACACATTCATGAGCAGCATAAACACAGTTAATAAATGGCAGATTACAGTGTTTGTTCATAGCTCAGCCATGTATAGTGTGTACATATTAATCAATATTCCACATTAATATACAATAACCAGTGGTGTTACATATTCCATCCTATTGTGTTATATTTTTAAGATCTATTTCATGTGTTTTCATTCACTGATAAATTAAAAATATTGATGCTTTGTCAATATATTTAATTTTTTATTAATCCCTGACTGGGGGAATTAAATTAAAAATTTATTAGCAAATTAAATTAAATGAAATACAATAAATAAATTTATTGTAAAACAATTTATACCACATTATGTAGTCAAAGATTACAATATTTATTCAACTATAATTCCTCTTGTGTGTATGAATGCATTTGAGTTCAAGACCTGTATATTCATTTTGCGATGCATAGTGTGTATTTTCATATTCATATATTCATATTCATCCCAATACCACAATAGCATACATTATCCAGGGGTGCCACTTATTCCATCCTACTTTATTAACTCATTAAATTTAACGTCTATTTCATGTGTGTTTTCATTGGTGCTAAAGTGAAGAGCTGCTAAACAACGTTTTATTGTTGAACGATAACAACAGTAAAGTGCACTGTGCTCATGGTGTGGTTGCAGATTGCAAAAGGCTGAGTTCCCCTTGGCCATTTTTTCAATGGCTTGTAATTTTAGTACTTTTCAAAAATCATATTCCATCAAAAATAATTTTTCTCATGTTCAGTTCTTATTTTCTGTGATATATAAATTGCATTGTGTGACCCCTTCCCAATAAAGCCCATTGTGTATTTTGTTGGTGAGTAACAACAGCAAAGAGTGAAGCTGATAATTCAGCGATAAAACTCATCATTTACAATACTGAGGTAAAGATAGCTGCAGACTCTGAGCGCTCGAGTAAGTTTTATTGTGAAGGAGTCACAGGAAATGGAATGTATTTGTGTCTGTGGTGTGTCCATTCTGGGCTACCACAGAAACATATTCACAGTAAAAGCCAGCCTGGTGTTTGGTTGATTATCAGCATGGTTACCTGACAGGGCGGTGCACAAAGCAGCGAAGGCACTGAGCTTCAGTTTGTTCATGATGCTGAAGCAGGGAAACTGCTCCAAGGTCATCAGAGCTCCACCGGTGAAGAGCAGGGTGAGGTACAGCGTCTCAGCCACGATGCACAACCAGAGGACGCCTGGAACAAACACAGGAAACACTGGAAACACTGGAGAAACATTGGAAACATTGGAAACAGAAAACATTGGGGAAAAAACATTGGAAAAACACTGAAAAAAACACTGGAAACACTGGAGAAACACTGGAAACACTAGAAACAGAAAACACTGGGGAAAAACATTGGAAAAACACTGAAAAACACTGAAAAACACTGGAAACACTGGAATCAGGAAACACTGGAAACATCAGAAACAGAAAATATTGGAAAAAAACATTGGAAAAACACTGAAAAAAACACTGGAAACACCGGAGAAAACACTGGAAAAAACACAAAAACACTGGACGAACACTGGAAACAGGAAACATTGAAAACATTGGATAAACACTGAAAAAACTGGAAACACTGGAGAAAAAACAATGGGAACAATCACTGGAGAAACACTGGAAAAAACACTGGAAACACTGGAGAAACATTGGAAAAAACACTGGAAACATCGGAGAAACACTGGAAAAAACACTGGAAACACTGGAGAAACACTGGAAAAAAACACTGGAAACACCGGAGAAAACACTGGAAAAAACATAAAAACACTGGACGAACACTGGAAACAGGAAACATTGAAAACATTGGATAAACACTGAAAAAACTGGAAACACTGGAGAAAAAACAATGGGAACAAACACTGGAGAAACACTGGAAAAAACACTGGAAACACCGGAGAAACACTGGAAAAAAACATTGGAAACATCGGAGAAACACTGGAAAAAACACTGGAAACACTGGAGAAACACTGGAAAAAAACACTGGAAACAGGAAACATTGGAAATACTGGAAACATTGGAAACAGGAAACATTAGAAACAGGAAACATGGGAAACATTGGAAACAGGAAACATTGGAAACAGGAAACATTGGAAACACTGGAATCATTGGAAACAATGGAAACATTGGAAACACTGGAAACATCTATATAAACTTGAGTCATTTTACCTCTTTCGTGTTCTGGTGCGATCTCTGAAAAGTCTCTGCAATCAAAACCTGTGATCAAAACCAGTAAAATTAATAAAATCAACTGACTTTTCTGTATTTTATAATTCAAATAAAGTTCTTTTGTTTTTTTTTGTAATGTCTTTTTTTATCTGGAAATATGACCCTCTTCTAGAAATATTACAACTTTTTTCTAAGAATATGATGAGATTTTGCTGGATATGATTTCTAGATACATTCCCACTTTTTATAGGAAATATACAGAAATATTAAAACAAATATTCCAACCAAATTCTCTAAATGTCCCTTTTGGTTGATTTCTTTGACCGTGGCTCTAAAAACAGTCCCTTCAGCAGGAACCTTTATTTCTAGATTAATCAATCTATCTCTAAATTTTGCATGCCAGTCCTTACAAACTTATTCTATACTCAGCCTTATTATCAGAGCTTATGAAACCAGATGTGGCTCACATGCAACGCTAAGAGAAATGGTTTTAATCCGGTTCTGACCCGCAGGAGCTCCGCTGGCGACGTTCAAAACAAAATCTAGTTTCATTTTCTGCGTACCGATAATAATAATAAAAAAACACACCTCCTGAGACACATGCTGCTTAGAATTACACCGACTTTTTGGATGTTTTAGCTCCTGCAGTGATTTTTCTAACTGTAAATGAACATCAGCTGCTCAGAGGAAAAAAAACATATTTTAAACATATTTCAGCTTCTTTCTGTGAACAAAATGATCCTGTAAGAACACAAAACAATAATCCGATGAAGTCACAAGAGCACTCTTATTATATTATTTGTTTTTTGTTTTGTCAATGCTCTTCATGCTGGTTTAATGTGGGTGGGTCACTTATTTGTGATCCAATCAGGATTAAGCAGTTAAGCTTTTAATAACTAATAACATATATTTTCCAAAAGTAGATTGTTGCTCTTTTGGTCGTGAATATTTAAATTACTCTAAAAATATAAACAAGTTTTCAGGCACTGTCCACTCCTGACAAAAAAAAAAAAAAAAAATTACTGCACCTATTATGAGTCTCCCTGAGGAAATAAATGGGTTCTTATTATTATGAAAAATTGATTGTAATTGTCTTGTTTATGTTTTGCTGTGTTTTTTATTTGCAGGATGATGGGCGTGTACTTTTTGTACTTCTACTCCATTACATTTTGTACTTTTGTTGTGCAAATATTAAAGCCATATTAAAATCTACACAGTAAAAAACCATAAAGCAATGAATAATTGTGTGGTACTGACACTTTTCTGGAGATATTTGGTTTCTGGAAATATTTCTGCAATTATTTTATTTTAGAGATATTTTCTAGATAGATTTTTTTCTTCTCGTAATATTTTAATGTTTTTCCAGTAATATTGTTTTTCTGAATATGATTTGATTTCCAGCCATATAAACTTTTTTTTGGGAAATATGTTGATCTTTTTCTAGAAATATTCCAATATAATACCTCAAAGACATAATGTGTGAAAGTGGTGTATAAATGAAGTTATAAAGCTGGAAAACAACCTTTTTCTGGATTTTTTTGTTTTGTTTTGTTTTGTTTTTAGAAAATATTTCTGCAATATCTTCTATTCTAGATACATTCTTTTCTAGAAATACTACAACTTTTTTTCTGGATATGATTTAGTCTCCAGATATATTAACACTTTAAAAAAAAAAAAAGAGCTTTACATTCCAACCTGATTCTTAAATGACGCTCAGTGTGAACATGATATAAAAATAACCTTATAATGTTATTAATGTTATTTATCCTGTACATCGTCTAACATGCAGTGCAGTATATTTTCCTTTTGTAAATCCTTACTCATATTCATATTTGTGTTTGAGTATAAGACCATTTTTAATAGTCAATTTTATGTTTATTTTTGTATTTACACTCTAAGATTTACAGTATATACTTAATTCTCATTTTCAGACTTATTTTTGTTCTTGTGCGCTGAAAAGAGAGATGGCAGAATGATATAAAGACACTAAAGGGCATTCTGCTCTATTCTATTCTTCTAAAGCTGTAAAGTGATAAATGCGTTTAGAACCTGCACGCTGACAGAATAGTTTGACTTTCGCCTCCTCCATCATCACTTCCTGTTTGTTTCCAAGACCTAGCTGCCTCACCGTTCATGTCGGCGGCCTGCTCGCAGGAGAAAAATATCCCCGCGTGGAACTTCCTCAGGAGGAACTTCTCCTCTCCGCTCTCGAAGATGTACTGGACCAGGCGGCTGTCGTTGATGTTGGAGCTGTTGAAGCGGATGCAGAACCACTGCTTCACCTTCACCGGCGGCCCCGTGCAGAACGGCTTGGCCACCTTCCTGGTTCCCTCGCACCAGTAGCTGGTGGTCACCGCTGACAAGGCGAAAGCAAACGCCACAAAGTTGAGGGTGAGCGCCAGAGAAGCCCGCCGCCCGTGCTCAAGCCTCATGGTCGAGGCCCGGCCAGACGAGATGAACTGGAAAGGCGACTAATCCTGGCTTTGGGTATGCAGCCGCCGTGTTTCACCTCCCGGCAGACACATCAAATCTTCTTCTTCCTTTTAAATCAAAGCACTCCTTCGTCCATGGCAGATTCCTTTCCTTCATTTGAACTCGTTCGCTCTTCGCTGCTCGTCCAACCTCCGTCCTCGCTCCTCCCCATCTCCAAATCTTTTTCCTGCAATATTATCCATTTCAAATAGCAAATTATGTCCCAGAAAAAAAGAGATTACTATGAGCTTAGATTATAATCCTGCACAAGTTTACATTTCCCTGATTTTTCTGCGTTTCACGTCGAAGCGTATCTCAAAGCGACCGCAGACGTAAGATCGAATGCCTGTTTGACAGCCGCTGATCTGTGACATAATGTGAACAGTCTCATGTGAAAATCCATCCATAATGTGTGTGCATGCAGGACAAATCTCTTCCTGTCTGATAACCTGCTGATGCTGAGATGCGCTGCTCAAATGAAGACAAATTACTCCCAGAAGTATGTGAAGGAGATGACAGATGTTGGGGGGGGGGACATCTGCTGCTTTTACTCTGATTCATAGCGAGGAAGCAGACAGATTGTCTTTTTCTTCTCCATGATTTTCCATTAAACTTGTCGTGAGACTCTGTAGCTCAGACTTCCAGCAACAAGAACAAGAGAAAGAAATGAAAGTCATTTTTTGAAATGCAGAAAGGCGGAGATGCAAAGTCTGAGATTAAAAATGGATTAAAATGCAGATAAATGATCAGATTTTTTTTTATTCCCTATGTTGCAACAGTCCTCTGCTAAATGCTAACATGCTCACGATTACAACACCACCATGCTGATACTAAAGTATTTACCATCTCAGTTTAGCGTATTGGCATGATAACATTTGTTAATTAGCACTGAACACAAAGTACAGCTTAGACTGGTGGTACATGTAGGTCATCAGCTCTGCAGTTATTCATTATTTGGTCACAAACCAGATGATTATGGACTCATTAGAATATAATGTGTCAAAGTGTTTTTTGGCAGCAGGTTGCCGATCATGGTCTCCTGCAGTCTGTGAGTAATGTTGGGGCTTCTGGGAGATGTAGTCAGAGCATAAAGAGACGGTATACACCACAGAGATCAAAACAGGAAGTGGAGATTAGAGAGCAAAACAGAATCTGGAGAAAAAGTGGTGATTTTGGTGAAAGTGTCCTCTACTCTACCTCTGATAAAACAAGAATGGAACAAGGTAAAAACAAACATTTTTTTCATGATGAAATAGAGAGTCTCTTCTTTCATTTGAGCTATTCAGTGTTTTCAGAGACATAGTACAAAATATTCTGTAGGTCTAGAAATATGACTCAAAATGGACAAAAATGCTGGAACAAGGTACTTTCTGTTTTATAAAACCGCTGACACTCAGTGAGTTAATGTTAGATGAAAAGTCAAAGGATCATCAAAGTTATTATAAATAAACATCAATGAATTTTGCATCTAATTTAATGGTGATTCATCTAACAGTTGTTGAGACTTTTCATCCAAAAGCATAAATGTTGACTTCATGGTGGCGCTAGACTTTACGTCTTTCATCATCTGGGAACCATGAATGTTTGAACCAAATTTCATCCAGTAGTTCTTCAGATATTTTGGTCTGAACCAAAGCCATGACGCTGGCAGAAACTGTTTATTTTAATGGTTATTGTTTTACTTCTTCAGGCCTCTGACTGACCTGACTTCAAGGGTCACATGCTCAAAAAGTATTTATATAAAAATGTGGAAAAAAATAAAACGGCTACCACAAAATGACAATTGAGGAATTTAGATATGGATGTAAAGGTGTGATAACATAGGTAAATGTTGCTTCATCGTCAGGTAAATTCCTCCTTAAACTTAAGGGTGGTGCTTTGAGTCGCAGCAGAGTAATTCCCCTGAACACAAAGGGATTACTGTGGACATTAGCCTGCATGTAATAAAAACATGTAAACACAGGAGGAGTAAGTCGATGAAGCGGTAAGCCTGTTGTACAGTGAATATTTCCTCTTACTCTTACGTAATAAACACCTGCTGACTCTGAGTGAATGCTGGAATATTTCAGAGTTTTTGACCGACAGATGAGACACTCAACATTCACTGAATTTTATCACAAAATGTACGCGTTATGGTTGCATAAAAAGTTTTTTCATAATCTGATTTTGTTAACGAGTTTCAGATAGATAATAAGAGTGAGTTTACTGTTCCTGACACTTTCATCCTGAATGCTTCAAGCGGTGGAGGCAGCGCTAACGGATTAGCATCGCTCAGAGGCACATCCCACTCCTCCCAGTTCATTAATTACCTCCACTTGCTGGTTTTGGCACCACAGCAGCAGATGGTCTCATAATCTGGCCTGAGACTCTTATGCTGGATGCAAAGATAATCTCATGTCTTTTATTGTGGAGGAGCAGCCCAACGACACAAAGGACTTCACGGCGACCCTCAGCATCTGGCCGGCATCATCTGAATCCTTTTTTTAACAAAACCCTCTGGATCTAGATCAAGAAACCATGTTATGTATACATATACATGTATATAGTGGTAGATTTATGACACATTTAGGAACAGAAGTCCTACTTTTTTTTTTTTATTAAAAAGCAAACAAAACTAATAAACAAAAAGAGTAGAATAATGAACCACTACTGTAGGAGGATGCAGTGATAAAAGTGATAATAATTAAAAATAGTTAGATTCTGTCTGAATTTAAAGAGCAGGTAAAGTTAAAAGGAGATTATTAAACAGGCTGCAGTTATTTCATAACTAGATTTGTAGTTTTAGCGTTAAAATATAAGATTGTGTCGTCGGCATAGAGATGAACCACAGAGTGATTTCTTTTACAAATATTCTTAATTCAGTTCATGTGGATTCAAATTTTTAAATTGTGTTTATTTTTTTCTGAAGGACAGTTGATGACATCATGTGATGTTTTGTTGAAATATTATTGTAAAATATCTTTTACCTGCACAGGTAAGTACAGGTACTTTAATTCTGACAGTTTTAATTCTTTAAAATATGCATTTTGTTTACAAATTACGTTATCATTCACTGCACTTATTACCTAACAAGTAAGTATTTAAATGAATCACTTTATTCTTTATGCTGTGTCCTTGTATTATATAGATCAATATCCACATTGTTTTAGCTAGAATAAATGTAGTAAAATGCTACTGTCACCTCTACACACATTAGTTTGGGAATATTAGTTAAAAAATAATAAAAGTAATATTATTATTTCAGAAAGCTGTAGATGTATGTGAAGTTGGTGCACCGCAGCACAAACATGTAGCCGCTTGCTTTTATTAATAATTGTGTTTTCTGTGCAGACTTGTTCAGCTCAGGGACGGCAGATGGATCGCAGTTGAAGTACGAACGCTGCAAAAGGCGCCTGAGGTCTCCCAGATGTTGACCTTTAAAGTGTTCGCCACCTGTTGAGTTTAATCCTCCAGCGTTTAACTGTGTCTTCACAAAGGTGTCATAGTGGTGTGACGTGGTTATCCCCTTAATCTTCAACAGAGCTGTCTGGATTTAGGCAGTGATGACCATAATCCCGTTTGGCACCTCGAGGAGCGAACACAAAGCACAGCGAGTCGACCAGATTTTAACTCCGAACGCAGGAAAGTGAACGGACGGGAAGAAGTTTCACCTCAGTGGAAGTCAGTGTGCAAGGATGGGCAACACCAAGAGCAGCGCTTTGTCAAAGGAGCTCCTGGAGGAACTGAAATCCAACACCAAATACTCTGAGACGGAGCTCTGCACCTGGTACCAGTCCTTCCTGAAGGAGTGCCCCGGCGGGAAGATCAGCAAGCAGCAGTTCGAGGGCATCTATGCTAGCTTTTTCCCAAACGCCGATCCCACGGAGTACGCTCGCCACGTGTTCAGGAGCTTCGACACCAACGCTGACGGCACGCTGGACTTTAAGGAGTACATCGTGGCGTTGCACCTCACGTCCGGCGGAAAGACTCTGCAGAAGCTGGAGTGGGCCTTCGCCCTGTACGACGTGGACGGCAACGGCACCATCAGCAAAAACGAAATCCTAGAGATCGTTAGGGTACTTCTTCCTTCTTCTTTCATCGCAGTGGTGCAGAAAACAGCATGACAACCTGAAGTATTTGACGTGATTCATTTATCCCTGCTGTGAGACTCCATTCAGTCTTTTTCCAAAAGCTTTTCACACAGATAAACCTTGAAAACGAGATGGTTTTTCTTCCATAAGACAGAAATATATAATTATTTATGTCCTTTATTCTCTCAAGAATACATGTAATCTAAACAAAAAATATTATTCATAATAATACTATTATCCTTATAAATAGAATAATAACAACCAGCCTCCACTACATGGTTATTTTCTTAAATAATCCCCTAATAATACTGTCATTTTTAATGGCTCAAGATGTTTAATTTAAGAAACAAAGAAAAGCAGCAAGTCGTCATATTTGAGCAGCTGAAAGCAGCTATAAGGCCGTATAAAGGACTCACTTTCTGAAGTACATGGATTCTAGATATTCTGAAGCATTTTATGAGCTTAACGTATGATTTGTTGGACTATTACTCTCATGCAGTCGATATTCAACATGATTCCTGTCGACGACCAGAAGAACCTCCCAGAGGATGAAAACACACCGGAGAAAAGGGCCGAAAAAATCTGGGAATTCTTTGGGAAGAAGGACAACGGTAAGAAAATTTACTCTATTTATTCCTGCAGAGCTTCTGTTCCTGATCTTCTACTTTACTGTTTTCCATCTTTTCCCAGATAAAATCTCAGAGGGAGAATTTATTCAGGGCGTGATGAACAACAAGGACATCCTGCGGCTGATTCAGTACGACGAACCTCAGAAAATTAAAGACAAGCTGAAAGAGAAGAGGCAATAATACACCAGCTAAAGCCCCTTTAAGTGATTTTAAGACTTTTATTTTCTCTTTCCATATTAACACCATGTGGCTGCTTGAGCCACGTCTCTCTCTTTTTATATTTTGTCAATTTTTTTTCGGTCTGAGCAAACAGACGAACTGTGTTGGATTTTTTTTGTCTTTGTACCCAGAAAGCTTTTAAATATAATAATTGCATTTCATACGAGAAAAACAAAGCTGGGAAACTCTTGGTAATTAAAGACCTGAGTTTGAATCTTTGTGCAGATGCACTGTGGGTCTGTCTGTATCAAACGTGGAGTCAACAAAAAAACAGTTTTAGCATGTTAGCATAGAATTACAGCCACAACCCAAAACCACGATGTTATGTGGCTTAGATATTTTGAATCACATATTTTGTTCCAACTTTTCTAACAAGTTATTAAACTGCAGCTCTTGCTAGTTATGGTTATCTCACTAGCTAGCTTTAGCCAAAGCTAATTTACCTAAATTCCTACTTCCTGTAACTGTTACGTCCATTTTGGTGCTCTAACACCTTAGTAACTGAGTTTAAACGAGTTTAGACAATGGATGAATACCAAATTATAATGGAGAGAAAAAGAAGTAACTCTAGATGAGCTAGTCCGGCTAAATGCTAACTAGCCAAGCTAGCTTAAGTGAAATTCAAGTGTTTTCATGTGATTGAGATTCCTTTAAATCACTTATTTTGTATTGAATTAAAGATGTATTCATTAGCTCAACAGACAGGACAGCTGCTCCGGTCCACTCAAATGAACACATTTTCGTTTTCGACAAAGTCAGTGACGACATTTAATAAAAGCCATTTAGCTACAGATGCTACACCAGATAAGCCAGTCCAGCTAAACGCTAGTCAGGTTAACAGTAACTACTGTCTGAGATATCCAAATTACGTATTTTGTATTAACCTGAACGTGAATTTATTAGGTCAGCAACTAAAATAGGCACCAAGGAGAAACAAACATGTCAGGCTAAATGCTAACTACCCGAGCTAATCAGGGTAGCAGAAACTATTGTCTCTGCAGCCTTTCAATGCAGGTGTTTTCATGTGGTTATGACCTATAACTCACATTTATTTGCTTAAGAAAGAACATACACTTATCTCAAGTCAAGGAAAGTGAAAATTACGTAGAATTGGTTTTAATTTTTTTTTTTTAGGGAAAGGTTTCTATTCATCTTTCTATTCACTCTCTGGTTTTGTGAAGCTGAACTGATCCCCCCCATTGAAAGCCAGTTTAGTCGCTCACGTCTGGCAGCCATGTTTGTTCACACTTCATTCATTCATTCATTAGGTTGATAGCGAGGAAGTCAGGAGGAGAGCTCCTTATGAGAGGAATTAGGCTCAGGTTAACAATCCGCCTGCAGCAGCCGATCCGATTAGGAGATGAAGGTCAACGGAGACAAATAGGACTTACTTCAGGTGTCTGGTTGGGATAAAGTGGCTCAGTGAAGGAACATTGTGTTGTTTAGTTGTGAATATACTTAGGCAAGATAGAATATAATATTAGCATTAGATGTGAGGGTACTTAATGAAAGGGATGTTTTGGCTTGTTTTTGTCGACATTTATTTGAAGGCTTTTTTTTAAAGAATCGTTGAGGCTCACTAATGTGTTGAATTTATGCCCCTCCTCATTAAAAGGTACAATATGCAACAACTTACATGAATAAGTCACTTTGCATTGTTAACGTGTGAACGGACTCAGTTTCCGTCTGTAGATTGCTTTTAAGGTGAATTGAACGTCCAACAGACGTGACGTCAGCTAAGCTACATGGATAGCTAACAATGCTAACGGTCCGTCAGACATGGAGTCCACTAACGCCAACAAACGAACGCCACCAGCCACAACCAAGACTCAAACACAAACTCCACGGAAACATAAAAGCCACAGGTTGTGAAGACCGCAGTTTGGTTTTATCTTTCAAACCGGAGCGAGTTTACTTCCTGTCTGACAGGCTAACGTCACCGCTAAACATGTGAAATATATATAATCATTAGGTCTGTTGAAATTATATATGGTGATATATTACAGACTATCTTGTAAATTAACTAGCTTTTCCTTTGTGTAAAACATTTTTTTCAGCTGGGGTTACTTACAAAGCTCCATTGCTAAATCTGTGTCATGTAGCTCAGTTGCGGCTAGCAGGCTAAGCTTAGCTTGTTTAGCTTCAAATCTGTCTGAATCAAACTATGTTGTTACGGATTTTATTTGACTAAACGTTAGCTTGTTTAGTGACAAAACCAAAACAATGACACCAACCAAGTCAAACGATGTAATGGTACTTCAGACGACTGTTAACAAGCGTTTTCTAATTTTTGCATATAGCTTTAAATAGTTTTACCTTTAAGAGACAGCACATACATTATTATGGGGTGACGCAGGGTTTCGTATTTTTTTTAATTTTATTTTATAATATTAAAATTACGTGAAGAATCTGAGCCCATAAACCTGAGGCTTCCAGCCTTCTCTAGCCTGTAAACTGACTGGAGATCAAAAGTTCTGGCTGATGAAACATTACTACTACCTCCCATTACACAGTTACATAACGACGCACCGTGATATTAAATTTTTCAAACAAAGAGGAGATTTATTTTGGACACTGCATTCCACAGTACACCGTCTGGACAGAGGTCACCTATGATCAAACACTGGTAAAACATGAGGATTTGAATGCACGTTATGAAAATGTTAATCACAGAAGGGAAGTAAACTCAACCGTTACGTCATCATGAAACCACTGAACATTTAGTCAGAACGTAATAACTCGGTACATTTAGTGCACAACATTGACACACACACTGATAAAACCTCTGCTATTTAAACCTGCGCATGAAGCCTGAAATAAAAGACAACGTATTTTTCATTTAACGCAAAAATAATGTTTTTAACATTGCTGATAAGGCAGCTAAGCATTTATATATATAGATTTTATAGCAATTCTTTTCTTGTGCCCAGCAGCTGGATTAGGATTAATCTGTATTTGATTGGCTTCGTGCTTTTGTGAAATTTATAAAAAGAAAAAAAACAGACATCCACAGAAAGGTAATAATCCAAATAAATCCAGACAAAATGTAGACAAAGACAGACACACACATGTAAACAGACACCGTTCATGCAGTTCGTCTGGATGATGTCATCTGGATTAAAGATCAATAATGAAGCTGGAATTTTGTTTTCTGCTCTCAAGCTCCGTCCTGAAGATATCCTCTGTACATTTACCAAAATAAAACAAACTACAGTGTACAGTACAAACACCTCGTCGGCCTCGAAGATCACGACAGCCTGTTAAACATCTGACAGCAAAATACATCGAGCCTGTATGTACAAATGTACAGTGATGCAGTAGAATACGTCAAGGACATTCCAGGTATATAATCCAGGTATATAACCGTTAGGCACTAAAAGGTGTTTCAGTGTAACTTGGACCACCTTTTCCCTCCACACTGATCCACAACAGACCCCGGCCTAAACCACAAGTGTTCGCACTTCCTCACAATTCCTAAACACTATGTGTGTGTTTTTCTTAAACAATTGAGGTTAGTGGATATTAACGCTGTACACGGCGGAAAATTGGCATTTTTTTGTTTGTGTGAGAAAAATCTCCTGAATCCTGTCGCTTATGAGATGCAGAATACCTTCAATGAACCACACCAACGACGACCATCATTGTTCCACAAATTGTGCAGCTCTCCACATACAGAGGAAACAAAGCAAGCTATTCAAAACATGCACTTCCACCAAAATGAACCAGCAAAATATGAAAATATATCATATTCAGTCTAAGATCTCAATATGCTTCAATATCCGTATCGAAAATAAAGGTAATATCAATAAAGCAGAATTTTTTTTGATTGAAGCTAAACTAAATGATTCAAAATACATCTATTTTTTTTCCTAATAGTGTCGACTTTACAACAGGTAAACAGCAGAATATGTTGGATGGCATTGATTATGAGAGGGTTAAATTTCGGAGGAACATGCTGGTACTTTGATCCACTTCCTGTTTCCTGCTGTTGTTCCAGGCAGAGCCTGAACATGCGCTGTCCCTGGATCAGTGTCAGCAGAGGGGTTGTAATACTGAACACAGAGCGGCTGATCCCGGGTCAGGTCGCTCTAGATGTCCATATCCACGGGTCGGACCTGGCCGGTGTGGTTCTCCTTCACCCACAGCTCTCTGTCTTTGGCTGGATCCACGTTCTGCAGCAGCTGGTCCACCGGCTCCACCGTCTGCACACACATCAGCACAAGATGAGGCTTCACTGGTTCTACCTCAGAGGACAGCGACAGAAGGAAGGCCGGTCTGTTCTCAAGTCTTCAGTTTGACTCAAGCTGAGGAAACATCACCTGGAGGGACGCGCTCATTTCTTTCAGGTGTGACACTCGTTTAGTGACTATATGTGTGGGAAAAATTATTCTTATAATTATTTTATAATGTTTGTATTGTCACGCCATTTTCACTCAGGTCGCCGTTGTAAATGAGAATTAGTTCTAACTGACTTACCTGGTTCAAATAAAGGTCTAAGAAAAAAAAAATCAATATCACAATATATCGAAATTCTTTTAATTCTGATATAATATTGATTTTCAATTTCTTAATATCGATACATATATGTATGTACAACTTGTATTTTAAGCTGCATTTTAAATTTCTTAGTAATCTATGTAGAATGTCATAATATATCTCAATAATGCATCGTATCGTGGCTCAAGTATCGCAATATGTATCGTGAAGTCCTCGCCAATACCCACCCCTATCATATGACAAATAAAATCAACATTGATTGGGACAATAATTATTATTAATTAACATACAAAACAGATACTTAATATGTGCTCCTGAAAGCCACCAAACTCCAGTCAGAAAACAGTAAATTTTACCTCTCTGACGCACTGTGACGATCACCAAAATGATTAAAAAAAAATAACAATATACTGGCCTGTATTTATTTTTTTCCCTCTATCATTTCACTTTAAACTGATAATTTTGCTCTCATGTTCTTAAAATTAGTTATAGTATTAGTTATAGTAAGAGAAAAAAAACAAATACACAACACTAATGAAATAATAGAATAATAATAATAATAAATATTTACAAAATGGACTAACAAAGGACAAGAAATTGACTTTTTTTGATGGCAAATGCAACTAGAAAAGCTCGGAGATTTTTAAATTTTAATATTGTAAATTGAGAATTCTTTTCTGGATATTTTGAGACCGGTTCCTCTAGCTCCTTCCTACATGAAGTTATGGTTAAAAACGCATATTTGACCTTGTTGACCTTGACCTTTTACTGATCTTGTTCAAACTGAATCTGTGACTTCTGGATTCCTGTATTAGTTTATTTACCACATTAGGTGACGATTGGCTGAAAATTGTTCAGAAATATGTGAAATCTCCCGTACAATACTATGGTGTGACCTTTCATTTGACCTTTATGACCTTGAATTGGATCTGATCACCACCAAAAACAAATCAGTTTTAAGTTAGGCCACTTCTGACCAATCCTGAAAATGTCATCAAAATCCGTCCATAACTTTTTGAGTTATTTTTCAAACAAACAAACAAACAAACCCTGGTGAAAACATGAGCACCTTGGTGGAGGTAATGAAATCAAACACCACAGTCAGATAAATAAAAGGCATTATTACTGCTGGAGAATCAGAACAGTCCTAACAGTGACAGTCTGCAGCAGTGCAGTAAAGATGAAGTGAAAAGGAAACTCACGCTCTGGTTGAACATGTCCGTCTCGTGTCTCAGAGTCGTGTACTGACGGAGATGCTGCTGAATCCACTCGATCCGCTCCACCTCCAGCTTCTCCAGCTCCTGAGGAGGAAACAAACCTTTCACTGCTGCTGCACGTGAGCCAATAATAACAGCAACATCTAACTACTAATTCTCTCCATGAATATTATTTTTGTCTCCTTAAATCAACGTATTTAGAAGAGTAGCTGTATTACTGCTGTTAATGTAACCTGAGCTGCATTAGATGAGAATAAAATAAAGATTAATACAGAATAATGAATGACATACTTATACATACAGTACATTATAGTGTTATTTTCTACACCGTGTTTTCTTTAAAATAGATGGATATTATATCACATACACTGTAATTTCTGAAATTACTCCATAGGATAAACTGTAATTTCTTCTTTTTTGCAAATAAATAAAAATATACAGTTTGTTATGCTACATGCTGCAATTATTTTTGTTAATTATTTTTAGGGTCAATTCCCTTTTAAATTTTACAGTGTTTTATGACGACAATAAAGACTTTTCGTTTGATTTGATAAATTAAGAACAAACTGCTCAACAACAGAAATTCACAAAATTCACAGATTTGAGATTTTGGAGAAAAACAAAGCTGTTAAAAGAAGTCGTCCTGTTGACATCCTGTTCACAGACACAGAGAAGAAGGAAACCCACTGTAATTAATCTGAATAATGATCATTAATAACGATGACGCTCACCATGCTGGTTGTGACCATCTCTTCGAACCACTTGCACTGGGTTTGGTTGTACAGATCGACGCAGCGCATCAGGTCGTCTCCTGGAGGACAGACAGAGAAATAAGCAGCGTTTCATCTTTAAATCATATTTTTATCAGCTCTGTGTGTCTGTTATTAGTGATATTTAATCTGTGACGGAGAAGCACCATGAAAGAGCAGCAGAGGGCGCTGGAGTCTATCCCAGCTGTCTTAGGGCGGAAGGCAGGGTACACCCTGGACAAGTGTCCAGTTCATCACAGGACACATAGAGACAGACAACCACTCACACTCACATTCACACCTACGGTCAATTTAAATTAGCCAATTAACCTAGTTAACATGTTTTTGGATGGTGGGAGGAAGCCGGAGTACCAGAGAGAACCCACGCAGACATGAGGAGAACATGCAAACTCCACACAGAAAGGCCCCGGGCCGGGATTCGAACCCGGTTCAACCTGGTTTTATTGTTCCTTAAATTCAAAACTAAATGTTTTTTTTGTCTGTGTCTTTGCTGCACATTTCTGAGACAAACATGAAGACAGATTTGATATTTTCAAATCAATACTAAAAACCTTGACTGCTCAGATTTCCTTTGAATGAAACCGTTTTAATTCGTTAAAGGATCTGCAGCATTTCTGTCACTTTTATCTCATCCCTCTCAACTTAAACTGAGATATTAGAAGATAACAGCGAGAAACTCTGATCTGATCAGAGCTGTGGACGATTAACAGCTTTTCTCTCTGCTCAGAGGAACATTTACAACATCATCTCTTCTCTGATTACAAAGTCAAACACATTAAGCAAAGCATTAACCTACAATAATTAGCTTCACCTCCAAATTAAATCATTATATCCCATACCAGTGTTTTAGTCCTGTCTGAAGAGACAGTAACACAAACAGAAATGACTCATGAGATTATCATGAAAAAAGGTGCAGAAATTAATCCATCAATTCTTTGTGGGTTTGTTTTTTTCCTTGCAGATGGTGTTGATGAATGTTTATAGTGATGTGAAGTTAATTTGGCGGTTTGTTGACATGTTTCCAACCGTCGTTTTAAACTGAGGTTATTGTTCAGATAGAGACAGAAATATTCAGAGTAGCTGGGAGGTGGATTTTATCACCTGTGAGGAGAGCCAGGCTAGAGCGGTTTCCTCCAGGATTTATGCTAAGCTAAGCTAAGCTAAGCTAAGCTAACTGGCTGCCGGCTTCAGCCACTTATTTACTGAACAGACATGAGAGTCAGTCTTCTCATCAAACACTTTAGTTAATGATAAAACAATTCTCAAATCGCAGCAGGCTCAATATTATTTAAAGTATTATAAAACTAGAAAAGCACTCAGAGAGCGCAGACCTTTTTTTATTTAAAGTTACCCCCGCCGCCATATTTTCACCGGGGCTTGTTTATTTGTTTGTTGGTTTGCAAAGTAACTCAAACAGTTATGGACGGTTTTTGATGAAATTTTCAGGATTGGCTGGAAGTGGCCTAACTTAAAACTGATTAAGCTTTGGTGGTGATCGGATCTGATTCAATATCACCACCAAAGCTTAATCAGTTTTAAGTTAGACCACTTCCAGCCAATCCTGAACATTTCAAACAAATAAATAAACCCTGGTAAAACATAACCTTGGCGGCAGTAATTAATAATACATATGTTAAAAATACCATTTTAAAGTTCACATGTAAAGTTGTTCACTGATAATGAGAACAATGATGGAAAAATAAAAGCACTCAGATGGTTCAGTCCTTCCAGTTTCTTTTAAAAACAGAGACACAGAAAAAAATGTTGGTTTGAAGTGAAACTCAGAGTGTTTTTTTCTGTCTCGGTGCAGTTACGATGACACATTGAATAGAAATAATCTGCTCCACACTGTCATCTAAAGCTTCTGACCTGCTTGTGTGGATTTCCTCCTGGCCTTCTTGATGTCCTCCTCCGTCTTGTTGCTCAGTTTGATCTCCAGCTGCTGGGTCTTCACCTCCAGGTCTTTCTGCCGGTCGGCCAGAGCTTTACGGGCCTGAGAGGAGAACAATAAGAATCCTCTCATCTGCTGGTCCTACGTCTCTTACAGGATGCTGATCTTTTCTTAATCTGCATCACTGACTCTTCCTCTCTGCTGGTGGTGAAGTGTTAGGAAGGTAAACATGCACTAGGAGTCAAGAAAATCTCTTTTTCTTCAAGAGACAACAACTAAAAGAAACCACGTGGGATGGAGTCGACCTAAAACCCACGGATCAGGTCATTTAAAGACGGAGCCAAACGTTTGTTTTTGGCTGGAAATCACTTTTTATATGAGCGATAAACTCTGACTTCATTCATGAAATGAAATGAATCTTCAGCAGGTGGGAAGAAGTGAAGAAAACACTGTGTAGGCGTTACTGATGTGTAACTGTGGCTGTCAGGAATGACAGGAAGCAGTGCTGGTCTAAAGGTGGTATGGGTACCTTCTCCACGCTGGCGTAGCGACTCGCCAGCTGCTTCCTGAGGTCGGCGATGTGATGGTCGTACTTTTTCAGGTCCTTCTTGAAGTTGTCGCCTCTGAAGGTCAGCAGAGGTTTTTCCACCTCGCTGTGGAGCTGTGAAGAAAAACAGATCATAAAAATAAAATCCAGACATCCTGATAGATCATTAAAACTTAAATTCTGTGTTTACATACCACATATATTAAATTCCTGTTACATCAATAACCTGAATTAACCAATGATAACAATTAAATGAATTATCATCTATATTTGTGATGTTTGTTTTGGTCCTGGTTGATTTATAATTTATTTGAGCGAAAACAAAAAAATCAATTTCTATGTTCATGAGCCTCACGTTTTCAGACTTGTGTCCACGGTTCTGAATTATTTATTTGCGTGATTACAACACAGAAAAGCATTAATACATTAATACAGCTTCTTTCACTGGGACCACAGACACCCAGTTCATAATACTGAATAAATATACTGTAAATCCTTTCATCAGTGAGGCTCAATCATCAGATTGGGACCGAAAAGACATTTAATTCATCATGAAAAGCTTCAACGTTGATTAAGTCACACATAAAATAATAATAAGAATTAATCCCAGTCACTTCCACACATAGAGACACACAGATTATTAATTTATCACCAGTATCACATCAGTACTTTAGGTACTGGCTGATACATCAGAGCGTCTCTAATCATGACCTTTACCATGGTTTTAATTCAAACTTCTCTCACTGCACTGGAAAATAAGTAAAAGAGTCTTAGAATAGAAAATACGGAGAAAAGAATAAAAATGCCTTATATACAAATATAAATTTACAACAAAGGTAAATACTGAATATATATAAACAGGAAATGAACAAATGTATTGCAGCGGATGTTCGACTATGGACAGAATAAATAAATGATATTTCACAGGGTGTAACTGTTGAAGGTGTTTAATAAACAGATATATTCCCTTCTTTCTGTTTGCTCATGAAAAATTAAACACGATTAATATAGATTCAAACTGAATAATTTTTAATCGAGATTAATCTAAATTAATCCACAACAACCTATGATTAATCAGATTAAACATTTTAAATAAGTTTAATTGTTTTTTAACTCTGACTAGGGCAGTCTTGTTTTAGGTGATCTGAATTTGTTTTTAGTTTTTTTTACAAATGGAACGGCTTTTAATTTTATTATTAATATTAATATTTTATTTTAGTTTTATGGCTTTATTGTGAAGCACTGTGTGTACCTTTCGGATATTGTAAAGGGCTATATAAATAAATTTGATTTGACAGCCCTAGATTATATTCGTCACACCAAACTATAAAATAAATATAATATAATATTAAAAAAATATTTTTGTGAAATGACATTTCAATAAGTGACTGCAGCAGTGTTGGATCTCCATCTAGAACGTGGTGAAAAGCTGATAAGATAAGAAGATAGAGATGGAAATGAGAGGTGGATTATTAGAGCTGGAGTCCCATTAGCCCCTCATGATGAGTCGCAGAGCAGGGAGGAGGCTGCACGGTCGTGGGTGGAGGCTCATCACAACATGAAGCTAATTAACGAGACAACAGAGCTCCGAGGACGACTCTGCCTTTTTTTATTTATTCTTTTTTTTTTTTTTTTTTATCAAGGCCAGCACACTCTTTCTGCATCGCTGGTAATCATGGACCGTGGACAGGTCATTTACTTCGCACGGTGCCCACAGAGTGGAGGTCAACGAGCCCCGTCGCCTCAGGACGTGGTCAGATCGAGTCTCCATCACTGCAGCTGATTGAAAACATTAAAGACTTGACCTGAAGGAGCAGAAGACTGTGATTTAGAGAAAGCTACGAGACAGGAGCCTTTGTTTTATAAATCAATCTGATTTTATGAGAAGAAAAATCTGTTCTAACATAAAGAGCTAGATAAAGGTAGATGATCAAACCTGACAGAGATGAGACACTTTAAATGTTTTTAACATTAATTTCAATTAAGCTGATGATTATTTTCTTGATTCATTGATTAGCTGTTTGGTTTTTGAAGGCCAGCACCTCCTCAAATCTCTCACAGATATTCAGTTTAACTTATGCATTTTTATTTAGTCCTTCATTATATTGTTTATCATTTCTCCACTTGTTTGTTTTTCTACTCGTGTGCTTATTTTTATTTTTTATAGGTCCTTCTTGTGACGTCACTCTGAAAGATGAAAATTTACCTGTTTGTGGGACAAATAAAGGAAAATCTAATTTAATCTTTACCTGGAAATATTCACATTCAAGAAGCTGCAATCAGAGAATTTAGACTTTACTCAAACCGATTAATCAACAACAAAAACATTTCTAAAAGTCCTCTTTCTGTCAGCAGACCTTTTGCTCTGAAGATCTGACCTTGTTGGAGAACTTGAGGTGAACTTCGGCCTCATCATGAAGACTCTTCTTCAGCTGAGTCCAGGCTTCTCCCAGAGTCCTGGCAAACCAAACAACAACAATATTAACATTTAATAAAAAAAGGCACAAGCTTTTCAAATGTAACCTCACAAAATAATATACACACGATTAGTTTCTAAGGCGAACACACAATCCATCTGTCTGTAAACTTCATCCACACTGATGCGTTAAAACAATGAAGAGGAGTTAAAACCAGAGATTTCTGCTGGTAGTCGAGGCTGATCGAGTCATACTTCTTCTGGTCATGTGACACGTTGTGACTCATCAGACCTGATTATGAAACGAACGTGAAACAACCCTGGAGTTTTAAAACTAAAACATAGCCAGGTCAGTGTGGACGATGGACATGAACATGGTGACAGTTACTGGATTTTACTGTTGACCTTTAACACAAACTGTCAGACAAGCCAGATCAGCACCATTTTATTTTGAAAAGCCAAAACGTGTTCGACCTGTTGGCTTGTAAATAACCGTTCTGACTGTCTGACCTGGAGTTTTACTTGTTTGTAGTTTTGTAATCGAGGACTTTCCATGCGCTGTTTCTCGGGCCACGACTCTTTTCTGTCTGCTGAGATCTGCTCATAGATTTCTCTTATTTCCCTGACAGATAAACATGAAAGAAGTCTATTTTAAAAAGTGCTATTTTTCACAGCCACTCCTGTAATTACTCACCCTTCCTCCTGAGCTGCCAGGGGGCTCAGAGACAGCTTGGAGAGGTTCTTGGCATATTCTTCTTCAATCTTGATCCTGAAACACAAAGATGTGAAAGATGTGAGTTGAGATGCCTGGCTCAAGGGAGGACACAAACTGCAGCAGTGAGGAGGTAAAAAAAAATGCTTCAGCACATCATTTCTGCAGCATGACGACAAAAACTTCAAGTGTGATGTGCTGTAAAGGCTGCAGCTCGTCAATAATCCTGTTTTATTCTCTGCGTGACGTTCACTTCCTGCACCAGCCTCACCTAAATAAATCAGTCACCTGAAGGTCACAAAGGCCTGTTCTTTGACTTGATGTTCGGACAACAAGGATTTGGAAGACTAAAAATCTGAATAATCCTCATTTACTTCCCACGACTCGAACCAGGATGTGAACCGTCCAATTAGGAGGAGCTAATTACACAGAGAGGCGTGAGATCGGATGTAAACGTTTTAAAGAAACTCCTCGTTATTCACGCTGTTTATTGACATCCTGTTTCAGATTCGGTGGGAGTGAAGCAATCTGAGATCTGGAGCCCCTTTAATTACTGGGTGCTGCTTTAATTACAGCCGCAACACAAAAGCCTGGATCCCTGCAGATCCTTTAGGAGCTGAGTCCCTGAGACCTACAAAGAAAAGTATATAAATAATATAACACATAAATAACAATACAAATAAATAGGGGTGTGAGGAGATCTCGTGGCACGAGATCTCGCAATATCAAATCGTGACGATATTTCTCGTTTAGTGAAAAGATGTCTTGCGAGAACAGGACATAAAGAAAACTATCCGACTCTTGCCGTATAGCAAGCTGTGGGACATGAGACTGTAGCTCCTGGACGAGTCGACACACTACAAAGTGGCATGTACCCACACTCTTCTTCATGCTGATCTCCTCCTCTTCATCAGCATCAATAAAGCCAGGGCTTTCCGCTCGATCCGTAGCCTAGCAACGTGGTCGCGGTGGTCCTAATCTGCGCAGTGTGCCGCACTTTCCGTGTTCGGTATAAAACCAGCTTTAGAAAGACAGTGGAGGATTTGAACTGGATCAATATGTTAAATCCAGTATGCTTTTAAGATGCAAACAATGCATTTCTGCTATGCTGGTGAGGCACATGATGAGCTACAACTGTATTTTTACCGAAACGATGCGTCTCCGGTGCTGAAACATCAGGTCTAAAGAGCTCCGGCGGCTGTTTAGGAGACAGAGCAGGGACCGTCTACACCAGAAGTTGATGTAGCATCACCACATTCATCTCAGACACATCTCACCTCATGATACTGATAACACAACACTGACTTTGACTTACATTGGTTTCATGTAATTTGTATGCATTATTGTTTGGTTTTTATTGGAATCATTTTCAATAACTTATACATTATGACTTGTAGCATCACCACATTCATCTCAGACACATCTCACCTCATGATGCTGATACCACAACACTAATTTGGACAAAAAAAGTGATTTAATTTATTTTTAATGAATTATTTAAGAGTTAGAGATGAATAAACTCTATTTAAGAAAAGAAATTGAGTTAAATGACTATTTGTCCAGTCATATATAAATATATATCTTAAAACATTGTGAAAATCGTCTCGTGAGCTGAGTGTATCGTCACACCCCATGACAGAAACATTAAAAATATTTTGTTAATCAGTGATACTGTTAATTTAGGGCAGCGGTGTAAATGCCTGACACTGGGTAGAGGAGTAAATTTATTAAGAACTGTATGTTTTTATTCAATTTGTTGACTATAAGTGAAACATAGATGGTCTGATTAGTGAGCTTCCAAGGTCAAACATTTTTACTGTAGCTGATCTGTTTTGAGGTCTAGTCTAATAAAAGCCGCTCCACAGTTCAAACTGAATGAAAGCTGCAGTCTCGTCTGAGCTTACCTCTCGTGGATAAACTCAGACATCTCTTTCTGCATCTGTTTGCCTTTCAGCTGCTTCTGCAGGAGGACCTCGAAGCCGGCCACAGAGGCGGTGCCCTGGGGGTCCTTCTTGTCGGTCTGAGGAGGAGGAAGAGCATCGTTGAGAAGCAGCAGTGGACCAGTAAGCAGCCTCCCTGCTGTGTGGAGGTTTGTCAGAGTGTGACTCACACTGGACATGCGTCGGTGGTGTGTTTGTGTGTTTCAGCACTTTGTCCTGCTTGTTGACAGGACGATGAGGAACAGAGCAGCAGCAGGTCGGCGGACGCACAAAAACATCACAACACGAGCGAGCGGCAGAAAGGAAACGAGCGTCAGGTTTCATCAATTTATGCAGGATGGAGGGTTTTTCAATACAGATCTAATTTAGGATGGAAATGTATGGAAAGTGAAAATTGGAGCGTCCTCTGGGGAGGATCACTGTGTTTGCAGAGAAGCCAGTCGATCCACCTGTGCTACGACCTTTTGTTAAGGATCCATTCGCTTTCTATTCACACAGACGTTTTTATTCACGTCTGAGAGCCTGAGAGGCTTTTAAACGCACTCAACATTTAACAGTAAAGATCTGTTCAACAAAATGAGACGACAGGAAGCTTCTGGAGCTTTTCTGGTGGCTGACAGAGAAAACATCTTTAAGTTAAAGTTAAATGAGGACGTAGCAACACAACAGGCTCACTTTCAGTCCGATCTCTGATGCTGGTAGTGTGATTAATTTCTAATTAAATCTTAACATAAACACATTTGATTATTTGAATGATGTTTTTAGGTATTTTTATTGATTTCTGTAATGGCCCCACTGTTTCTAAACTACATCATTTCCACACAGCAGCACTTTAATAATTTTTATTAATTATTATTTCCATTTATACCACTACTACACCTCCACTCACACTACATCTCAGAGAGAAATGTTGTTTTTTACTCCACTACATTTATCCTGCAGCTTTAGTTACTTTGCAGATTCAGATGATCAGTTTTTGTTTCTTCATACTTGTGACATGAGAAATAACTAATAAAGATGATGTATTATTATAGATATATTTTAGCTCATACTTTACCAGCTGCATCATTAATGCATCAATAACTTAATACTTTTTCCTGAAATGACCCATTCTGCAGTACTTTCGGTACATTTTGATGTTTTATACATTTACTTCAGTATCGTTTGTCACACACTTAGTGAAATGAGTATTTTGACACTGTGCTGATGCTACTTTTACAAAGTAAAGATCTGAATACGTCCAACACTACCGACTTATCTGCAATAATCAATACATGTGCTGATGTTCTGGTGCAGCCAATTCATTATTTAAGGTTTGCTGTATGGGTACGTACAGATAAATCCCTTCATCTCGTCCATGTGGTGACTATTAATACTGCTGGTAGTCAGTCATCACCACCACCAGTTATGCTGTTGTTTTTCTGCTGAACTCACCCAGAAATAGTCGCAGTAGCTCCATTCGTTTGGCTTCAGCAGCTGCTGCTCTGGACCTTCACCAGACAGAGGAAACGTCACACAGTTGATCTGAAGCGACAAGAAACAGAAACTATGAAATAACAGATCAGAGAGGAGCTGGAAGAAGAAAAAAGAGATTAAAAGAGAGAGAAGAGAAGCTGGGTTTTACTTCACTAAAGCGCAGTGGTAAACACTGTACTTTTATTTTAACAGATATAAGAAAACATAAACATATGATCCGATGAAAACAAAAAAATTAAATGATTAAACCAATGGCTGTTTTAGTTACCATTTCCATCTGTTTGTTTGTTTCTTATTGTTTTTCTTGTTTATAATTTCATGTAACAAGTGAATTTACATAAAATACATAAAAATATTCAGTTCACAGGGGAAGGTGAACAAACAGAACACCACTTCTAACAACTTTTTTCATGTCACGTCGACAGACTTTTCTCATGTCAGTAAATTAAAGACGGTGGTTTTCGCTGTGAAGTCAAACAAATCTGCCTATTTTTATCTTATGTTTAGGAAAAGATTAAGGACAAAAATAAGTGGATCAATTCAGTTAAGCATAGAGCTGTGTGATATGGACTAAACTGTATATCTTTAGCTAATTTTATATCCCTATATAGCATCTTTTCTGATGTTATTTTCTCTTTCCTTTGCGTTCTCCTCTACCTCTGTTTCCTCCCTAGCAACCAGTGTCATAAACCAGTCCTTGCAGCTGACGTAAAACGTAAAAAAGCAGTAGCGTTGCTGCAGTTACATCAGCCTTCATACCACTATGTCTCTGCTTCATATGATGAACATGTTTTGAACTCTCATGATACATTTGGATTATCATAGCATTGTTCTTTACACACCGTATCTAAACCACAACCAGAGTAACGGTAACGTTAGCAACAGCTAACCAAGTACTAGCTACATGTTAAAATTACAATGTAAACAACAGACAGTAGACATTTTTGTATTGCACTACGATATATATGTCATAATATCGCACCGCTCTAATTAAGCAGTTAAGAAGACAACGGCCTGCATTTGGTTTTAACAGGATATGAACATGACTTTCAGAGCAAAAAATACAGTGACAACACAGAAAATGACTGAAGAATCTAGCATTTAGTGAGACCAGACTGGTGTGAGTTATTTTATTTGAATAATAATAAAAAAATCAAAGAGTATGGGTATTGGTGCTTTTATGAAACTGAAGTACTTGTTCCTCCACTGCTCTGGGGTGATGCAGATGAGAGGAAAAAGGTCAGGCATGAGTAAAACATGTTGGCCGTCCAGAAGGTGACCCATGAGCCTTCAGGAGGACGGAGAGACGACCACGTCCAACACTGTGAGTAAACCCACGTTACACAGTGGAGAAGATGCGTCGCTGCAGAGAAACACGCCCCGCACTCAGCCTGAATACAGACTCCATGGTCCACAGCGTCTTCAATTACTCTTGGGGCTGCAATTATGTAATGTTCGCCATCTGCAAGCCCTCCCTCCTGGCACCGTCACATACCCTCTGTGCCATGTCAGCCACCGCTGCAAACTACATGAGCTTCCAGACAGGAAGCTTCACCCACAAACACACTGAGTCACTGTGTTTACAGCGTGAGCGCTGTCTGAAGACTGGCTCTGGATCTTTGAACTTTCTAATAAAACGCTAAAACGCTGCCAGCGCTCCAGAACAAAGTCTAAAATGTAAAGTCTGATTGAGCCCAGGGGGGAGGAGACCTGTCCAGTCCAGAGACTTCGACATGTTCATGACGCTCATGGAGCAAAACTGAAGGTAAACAAACATCTAAAAGTGAAGAAGCTGCAAAACGGATTTAAAAATAGTTCTTCTGTCTATTAGCATCTGTCTGATTAGCTTAGCTCATAGCTGCTAGCTTAACTTCCCTGATATTTTAAATCACAAAGAGTGTATTACGTTTTTCAAAATAAAAGCAACCATTGCTGTCGTTCTTCTCCTTTACTGCAGCAGGAAGCAGGAAGCTGCTCGTGAGGGTTAATGTGATTAAAAATACAAATAACAGCTGACAGCACTACTTTTAATACACCGGTTTACTAAAAATATTTGTTATAGCCACTTTAAGAGCAGCCTATCACCTTAAAAAAAACTTAACTCACAGAGTGCCAACTTTTTTACAAAAGTGTCTTTTTGTCCATTTTGAGTCATATTTCTAGACCCACAGAATATTTTGTACTATGACTCTGAAAACACTGAAATGAAAGAAGAGACTCTATCCAGCAGACACAGCATTCTTTGGTGTAGGGTATGCCTCTTGTTTCCATTGCTAAGATAAAAATGTGAAGCCTAAACTAACAACATAATCATGCAGCTATCATTTTCATTCTGTGCTTTCCTGTTCAATATTTACTCTATTTAACAGTGCTGTTTTGTGCAGGTACACATGTTGAGATTGTTAGATCCAGATTGAATCAAAAAGCTAAACGAGGCAAAAACCTGTGCTGATACTTCCCTCCTTTCACACTGCACCCGATTTATTCTTAGAAATATGACTTTAATGCACAACATGTGAGTCTCTCCTCTCTGTGTGATGCATGATGAGAGGTTAGGAGCAGTATCACCAGTTAAAAAAAAAAAAAAAACACTCGACACTGACCTCTTCATTCTCTCTGCTGCCACCGCTGCACTTGATCTGAACGGCTTCCAGTAAACAAACACATGAGTAATAATCTTCCTGTTACATAATCACCAAACATGCAGAGGAAATACTGATGTGGCGACTTGCCAAACGACTCGTACCGATACGACAGAAAATGGCTAAAACATGCAGAGACAAGACATGCACTGACTGGCAGTGATACAGAGTGATTTAGTCCATGTGCCGACCAGTCACTTTGTTCATTTTCTGCCTCAGAGATCCTACTGATTGTCATGGCCACCAGATTTTCCATTACACTGGCTCCACATCTATCATGACTGTTGTTTATCTGCCTCTCACAGCCAGCAGAAAATGGAACCATTTATCTAAAAGAAGGCTGTCTGGCTAACTTACTTCTCCTTTACGGCTGCTTAGTGAGGTGCTCTGGGAATAAAATATTAATAAAGATTACCTTCATTACTCAGCGTGTGATTAATCATTGTGGAGGGATTTCCAGTCCAGCTGTTAGATTTGGGATGTTGCAGCGGGCTGTATCACCATATTTCATCCTTGAATAACTACGTTTGCATGATATTCCATGAATATTCAGGGCAGTTTTATGAATGTGATACAGGTCATGTAAACACCATGGTCTGTAGGGATATTCAGAATAAGGTGCAGTGTTTTGTTATGATTAAGACATGGATACACTGATATTAATCAGAATATCTCAGTTTGCTGTGTTTACGTCCAGCTCTGAGCCCTGAACACACTATCTAGCCTACAGTTTGTTCATATTTATCCATAAGCCCATATTTCAGGTGAGAAGGAGAAACACAGCAACATTTAAACAGGATTAAAGGAGGGGAATTTAAGTTGTTTAAAAGGATGAAGCTGTAGGATGTAAGTCGTAACATGACATCTCCCAGACAGCTCTCCTTTCCCACAGGGACGGGAGGTCCAACGAACCCAGGCTCTCCATCCAGGAGTCCACTGTTTGTGTGTTTACCAGCGTTGTACTTTGAAGCCAACGATCAGCAGTCAGCAGAGTTTTAGCTCAGTGTTTGAACTAACTAGCATCATTAGCAACCTCAACCGAGAATGGTCCCATTTGTGTATTTCATAACTTCTGCTAATGGAAACGTTTCTAATGAACTGGACAGCTTGGTGGAAGCCATTACTCTGTTACTTCCAATGCCTAAACCTAACCAACCCAACCAATGAAGGCATTGTCTAATACATAGCAAAGTGATGGGCCATGCCTTCACATATTAATGTTGGGTAACGTTGTTACTTTTGACAGTAACTAATACGCTAACGCATTACTTTTTACATAAATAAACGCAGTTACCGTCACAAAATGCTGTGTGATTTTGGCATTTTACGATTGAGAAAAAAAATGCTCCATGCCTCGAGTCAGGTTTGTGTTTGTATCGACCATAATTTTGAGCAAAGTTTAGTGATGTGAATGTAAATAATAAAAATAAAAACTATAGAGTTGATCAACAGTGTGTTATTTTCCATTCAGCACTGAAATGAAGTTATAAGGGCATAAATGGAGCATTATAGAATGAAAAAGAGGAACTAAAAAGTCACTTTTAGCACTAACACATTGATTTTTGTTGTAAGTAATCAAAGTAATTGACTTACTTTTTCAACGAGGTAACTAGTTACTGTTTTTCAGTAACTGGCACAACACTATTAATAATATGATACAAACAATGTTATAGTTTAGCACAAAACAAAAGCTGCAGATGTGTTGAGTGAACTGGGACATTTTGTCCTCGCTCAGCAGGCATAAGGGGCTTGTATCCAGGCTCCAGGCTGCGCTTGTTTCATTACACATTTTAATTTTTTTTTTCCCTCATTTATTTATTTATTTTGCTGAATATAAAAGAAAAACAAAAAAAAAATATCTCAATGATTCAGTGGAAGCAGAAGGAAACGACCCGTGAGAGACGTAAAAACATCATTTGTTTGGCTGTGGAACAAACCGCTGGAACACTTCCTGTTTCTCTCTTACATCCATTTCTGGGAATACTTCTGACTGTGGGATGCTCTGCTGCTGTTGCTAAGCGACAAATTACTTTTGCTGTAAAAGACCACCCCCCCCATCTCCACTCGCACACCTTCACATAACAAAACAATCCCAGGCTCTATTCTCCCACCAGTGACCAATCAAAAGGCTCCATCTGAGTCCCGCCAAGGAGCCCAGATGACACTTAACGACCCCTCCTCCCCTCTACGCATCATAGCAACAAGTCAAACCACATGTGAACGTTTAATAAAACATCTGAGTTTTTGTTCTTTGTCTTGATTGGTCACGCTCGCTGAAGGTGAACACAAGGTCACGGTGTGCCTCCTATCTGCGAGGGTCCATTTTGCCAACACTGAGTCGTGGATGTGCACGTCTCCATGACAACCGTGCAGGGTTGTGTAACGCGAGGTGCACCGTGGCGAGCAGAGAGACACCTTTGTGGACTGACGTCATCCTACCACTGCTGGTTTCTGATTGTTACCACCTCCCCTCTTTCAGATATTTATTTTATCTTCACAAGGCGCTGCAGAAATATGTAATATTCATGCTAATATTTCCCCCATATATACACACACACACTTTTTTTTCTTTTGCTGTATTTTCAGAAATTAACCGTGGAAGCTAATTAAGATGTTAAATTTTGTGATGTTTGATTTTGTAACAATGGATCTGTGAGGTCCTGTGATGAGAGAGGAGGAAAAGCATATTTTGTCAAACAGCATGTTTTCAGTGTGAAGACATGAATGGCTTCCCCCCCTCCTCCTATGCCAGTGTTTTCCATTTCAACACCCATTAATCAGTGCTATTGCTTTTGTCACCATGGAAACTGGACCTGCTGCATCTCATGCAGGTCTGGTGGTTTTATTTTTTTGTTGCCACAAGAGCCAGACTGACGGCTGCAGCAGGTCAGCGAGACACAAAACCACCTCTTGTCTGTCTGTCTGTCTGTCTTCCCCTCACCACCACCACCATACAGTCATCATTAGAACAGATTATATAACCACAGCTTCTGTCCGGCATCCTAAGACACACATTCACATCTCTGTAATGAGCCTCATCAGGCTGATACTCTGGACTTTGCAGCCCAGATACTACTATAAGAAAAAGGGGGAGTTCCTCAGAGTTGAGTGTTCACTTCTGTGACCCACACTGCCCTGCAGGTTGCAAGACGGGAGGATACAGTTTCACACCGAGCAACAACTCAGTGACAAAAGCACTCAAAGATCCTTATCTGTCAGACACAAGCGGCTCTAAAAGCATCAGCAGCGATCTCCATTTCAGCGCTGTAATTTTCACTTCAACAAGAAGGAAAAAAAAGTGGCGAAATGCGTTTTCACATTTACAGCGTCGCGAGAGGAGAGAATTAATTTACCCCTGATGGGCATGAAATCAATATCATGGATCGAGGCCAGTCACTCAAACGCTCCTGGACGGCTTCTTCATTCACACTAATGTGGGAGCCGATATGCAGGGGAACCCCACGCTGCTCCACCACAACCCTATGATGCATTATGATTTGAGCTTGAAGACAACAGTCAGTAGAAAGAGGAAGAAGAGGAGGGGTAAGTTGTGGGTACTCACAGTGATCTTGGTCTCCTTGACCTCCTTGATCTGCCTCTTGGCCGGCGAAACAGAACCGGGGGGCTGCGGGGCGAGACAGGACGGGTCGTCAAAACTCTCCTCAGTGTCAAAGCTGGCTTCCATCATCATCCCTCTCGCCTCCTCCTGCTTCTCTATTCTGGGAAAGCCTCGCTCGCTCTCTCCTCAGCAGCTTCACAGCGAGTGAAAAGAGGAGGAGGGGGTGTAGCGATGGATGGGGAAGGTAGCGTCAGGGGTGAGGAGGGGGAATCTGTGGCGGTAACGAGAGCGTGACGAAGTCTAGCCTCCGGTTAAGCTGCTGTCACACCAGTTTTAAGGTTAAAGGCTGCATGGGGGGTTTCTGCATCCCCTCCACCCTCCAACCAGTGAAGTCCAGAGTGAGACGACACTGGGCCAGCTCATGGATGGAGATGCTGGAGCGCAAATATGAGCATGTGGATGGAAAAAAAACATAAAGGAGTAGTAAAAAGAAGAGGAGGAGGAGGAGGAGGAGCAGCTCCCTCCCCAGAGTGGAAGATAATGTGGGAGGAGGGAGCAGCAGCAGAGGTGGAGGTGGGTTTGATGGAAGACTAATTACAATTGGGAGGAGGAGGAGGAGAGCGGGAGGGAAACCAGACAGCCAATGAGACGAAGCCTCTCTGATTGTGTCTTTAACATCGAAGGGGTTTGTGCATTTCTGTCAGCGCTCATGTTTACAGTAAAGTAGGCGAGGCGGCGTCCGCGGCATCGTTATGGTCTCTGTCACGTGACGGCGCTTCACCCCGAGGTGTCAAACACAAGCAGCGATCACGTGATCAGTGCAGCCCTCACACCTTCTCACAGCATCCAACAGCAAAACAAACAACAAACCACGAATGTTCTCACCTTCGCTGCACAGAACATGGCGGCGGGCGCCTCTGGACCGCCACAGTCCCTGTCCAGATTTCGGGATCTGTGGTCCCAGCACTCCCAGTGTGATCTCCTACCGTCTTGGCTGACCTTCTTTCCAGAACAAACTCTGACAAGTGGAGTCCAAATCTCAGCCGCCCATATGGCACCAACCATCTACGCTCTCCTGTGTGATCATGACTCGCCCTCATCTGACTCATAATTAGTCACGTGGGCTGGCGTGTAACCGCCGTTGGCCCGGGTCCATCAGAGCTGTGGGAGCAGCCCTGCTCTCAGCTGAGCGGCAGCTTTGTATCATGGAACTACTGATGACAGTGTGAAGCGAAAGCACCGTTTACAGGGAAGAAAGTGTGGATTTGATAATTTTTTTTTGTTCCACAGAGAAAGAGGACGGCGATCCTATTAGCTAATGTCCATACTGTTGTTAAAATCAATTCCAAAATCCCAAAGTCTGACATCTGGGCCCTTTTTTCCTTTTTTTGTTCAGTGACTAACAGGAAGCTGGTCCGGTACTGATGGAGGACGCTTCAGCCACTAAAGGGGCCATAATATGATCATCAACTATCATTTTCTGACCACTAAAAGTGTTTGTTTTCACCACTGACTGTTCTAAAAAGCATCTGACAACAAACAACCCTAAAACCTTTCTCTTCCTGTTTGTTGTCGTGTCAGGTGACGTGTTGCTAGGAGACAACAGTAGAAATGTGAGTGATGGTTGGAGAGAGGATCGCCACGGGACACCGGGAGTTTGTTGTGTTGGAGAACAGGAAGCAGAGCTTAGTGTTATCGAAAATATTTCAACATCACGGCTGATTATTTAGAGGATTTTAACAAGGAGGTTAAAGGAGTTTAAAGACGCTGACCTGAGCTGCAGCTCAATACTGGACCAATACCATAAATATCAATATTATAATTATTTGTCACTCAGGCACAAAAACAAGGAAAATAGGTTGAATAATACTGATGTTATTTTGTTACTACAGACCAGTCAATCGGTTTCAGTAAACAGCCTCAACAATATGTGACTTCCAAGATAAATGTAAAAAAAAAATAAATGTAAATATGACAGTGTGCTCCAAAGAAAATCCACTTTTTCCACATTTACGCTGAAATGAGCAGCTGCAGTGATGATGACCAGAAGACAGGAAGTTAAGTGTACTTTAACAATGTTAACCACAGTAGGTTTCCTGTTAGTTTTACAGCATCACCTTAATTGTATTTCAAACATATTGTGTTGTTTAATTTGAGCGACTTATACTGAAGGCAGTCTGAAGCTCTTTATGTGCAAACAGACAGGACATAGAGCTCCATGGTCTCCTCTGGCTGACCTGTTTGTTCATGCTGGGTTTCCTCAGAGCGACATCAGCGGCCTCTGTGGGCTGACTGGTCCTTCTGCTGCTGGAGCATCCACTGGCTGAAGACAAAACAGAACATAAACTACTGATTACAATGATGAAACAGCTGCTGCTTACTTTTGTACCAAGTCTTCACAGAAGTGAGGATTCGTGACATAAACCACAGAAGAAACGGTCACATTTTACTCCACTTTTCATTTGTGGTTTGATTTTTTTTCTTTTGCGTTGGTGTCAGGGACAAGGTTTCATGCTGCTAATATTAACAGGGCAGTTCTGCAGCTTGCACAGTGCACAGATCCACATGTATAGTCACATATTGAAGGAGCCCGGCCCTGCAGCTCTGCAGTAACATCCCTGGTTTCATCCTTCAGGCCCTCCATAGTTCTACATGGCCTGTGATTCATGAGCTGTCTGCTCGCTGCATATCAAGCGCTCCCATCTCCAGCTGAAGGTAAACACGTGAGCCGGCAGAGCGTGACCCCTGAGGCCATGCATTGCTGCTGTGAACGCCAGCTGAAAACAGGCTGACTCCAAAAATAAAAACACGGTCACTTTGCTTAGAGGGACGATGAAAATCTACAACCCCTGCTGACCTCTATTACTGACCAGGAACATTTAACATGAGAAACTGCAGGCTACATTTCAATCATCAGAAACAGACTTCACCTGTGAACACTGCAGGCTATTAGCTGTGCTTTAGCTGTTAGCTTTATCATGAAAATTTATAAAATATTATACAGATGCATCCATGTTTTTTTGGGATGAAACTCCATCAAGGCGTTCCTATGACACCAAAATAATAGGACAGATGAGGCCAGTAACCACCAAAAAAAACTGAAAGTTTGTGCCAAATATGATGGATTCTGTCATGTAAACGTCCCAACTTTAATGAGCATTCAAAAATATTGTAAAGTGAATAAAGAGGATGTTTTCCTTGTGAAGAAGTGAAAATATGAACTTCTTATTGTCTGGCGAGCAGGGTTGCTAGGCATCAAATGAACATTTAGTCCTCAGAGTTGATGTTAGAAGCAGGAAAATGGCCAGCAGTGGTCTGGATCTATCAACAGTGGTCCAAGGAAGGACCAGTGGCGAACCAGAGACAGGGTCATGAGAGGACAAGGATCACTGATGCAGGTCTGGTCCTGGTGGTCTGATCCAACAGACCAGAGGAGTTAATGCTGCTGAACATAGAAAGCAGTCAGCACAGCACAGCTTCAGAGGTGCTCGTGTTATATTTCCTGCAGAGGTTGCTGTGAACCCGGCCTTCATTAAAGCCTTCTCTCTCTCTCTGAGGAGGATCACACTTGTCTGGTTGAACGCTGACATACTCCCCTGCAGCTGACTCGTTTTCCTCTAAGTGTGTTTAGGCCGCATGCCAGCAGAAAGAGGAAAACCATCTGCTCTGTGCCGAGATGTCGTTAGTGAGGATGCTGGCAGAGATGAAACATAATAAGCCAGTCATTAAGAAAAGGGAAGTTTTCCTCCAGTAGTGAGTGGCGTGATAATGTGGGACACAGCGGAGGGATTTGTCAAAGGTTTTGTTACAATAATAATAATAAAAAAAAAACCTTTTGGGAAAATGTGTTAGAAACAGTGCGATTACTTGTATTGTGTCAGATAAAATGCTCAGCTGAAGGAAGCAGACTTAATAACAAGCAGATTTAGTACAGCTGGTGCTAAAAGGATTAATCTGTCTGACAGGAATAATGTTGAAAAATGAAAAGTTATGACCTCCACATGGAATCAATCTTTCTGACCAAAGAATGCAGATATTACAGCGATCATCAGCCTCTGTTTGTGCTGCTGGTGCTGTGTTTTGTTCCTTTTAGAAACTGTGTCATGAAGCGAACAGATAAAGACTCGGTTTTACCAGATGGTGTGGCGTTCTGTCGTGCCGGCGGTCTCTGTGGGGCCTCCGAGGAGGGACGTCGCCACGTTGTTACTGTAACGACACAAACAACAGGGAGGATGGCAGCTAAAATAAACAAGTGTGCCACAGTTTCACAAAACAACAGCTCCTTCTGCACAGTGAGATGCAGCCGCTAAGGGTGGAGCATCAGCTGCAGGAATATCGATATGGCGATATATCGTGATACTTTTTCTTCTGATATATCAATTTTTAATTTCTTAAAAATGAATGTTTATGTATATATGTATGTACATATATGTATTGTACACATATACAGCTTGTATTTTTATATTCAGGAAGTGGGACGTTCTCCACATAGCAGCTTTTAAAAATTTTAAAACTACATTACATCATCCACTAGAATAATGATAAATAACAGCAGCAACCAAGAATGTTTTACGTCATGCATTAATGCAAATTTATGCTAATTTCGACGTCATGCAGTACCACTAAACATAGATTTTATATACAAAATATGATGGGTTGGGCACTTTATGAGATGTTTTTGACTCAAATCTCAGGTTAATATGTCCTCTTTCTCCACACAAATCTAACTGGCTGATTGCAATGATTCAAATGTACTAAACTCTGATTACTATTAAAAGTAAAAACAGAAAATGTGTGACCCAGCCGTTGGCAGGTAAAGTCAAGGTAAACTTTATGTCCTGAAAAATAAATCAGGTATATTCCTATCTATCTATACTCTAATAAAAACACCATCCTCATGAATGACTTCCTGTTTTTTAGCCGTCCGTCACAAACAGTAATCAGGAATCATTCCACCGAGCAGAGCAGGAAGTCCTTTATGCCACAACAGATCCTGAGGTGAAATCAAGGAAACTCAAAGAACAAACGTCCAGAGAGTGAATGGGAAAACTCAACAATCATTTGTTTCTGTAATGTGATCTAAATGAAAAACAGCCATTAAATATAGATAATATGATTAAGTACTGATATCTTACATCATATTTCATATTTTCTGTTATATTGCTGCAATATACTATACAAAAACTATTGTTGTAATGTTGTACTATATTACATTTCACCTTGTACTATTGTTCACCCCATATATTGTGACAAAATGACAGTTTTATTGCATTTTATACTGTGTTACAGTTCTGTTAGATTTCCAAATTAACACAGAAAAAAAAATTATATCTCCTTTTTGCATACTCTGTTCTTATTTCTGTATTTTTAACATCTGCTGCTAGATGCTTGAATTTCCTCGGGATTAATAAAGTACCTAACTACCTACCTAGACATCTACATACGTATATATATATATACATATATATATATATATATATATATATATACACGTATATATATATATATATATATATATATATATATATATATATATACATCATAATATATATATATATATATATATATATATATATATATGTATATATATATATACACGCATTTGTATATATATATATATATATATATATATATATATATATATATATATATATATATATATATATATATATATATATATATTCACGCAGATATATATATATTCACGCTGTATATATATACATATACACATATGTATATATATATATACATATATATATATATATATATATATATATTATTTTTTATTTTTTTTTAATTATTTTTATTATTCCTTTATTTAACCAGGATAAAACTCATTGAGATTAAGAATCTCTTTTACAAGAGTGCCCTGCCTACTAAAACTACCTAACTACCTATATATCTACATAGCTCCCAACCTACCAAACTAGCTAGCTATACACCTACCTAGCTACCACACTAGCTACCTACCTACCTACCTAGCTACCTAACAAGCTATATACCTACCTAGCTATCTAACTACCTAACTAGCTATATCTCTACCTAGCTACCTACCTACCAAACTAGCTAGCTATACACCTGCCTAGCTACTGAACTAGCTACCTACCTATATACCTACCTGCCAAGCTATATACCCACCTAACTAGCTACCTACCTACCAAACTAGCTAGCTATACACCTGCCTAGCTACTGAACTAGCTACCTACCTATATACCTACCTGCCAAGCTATATACCCACCTAACTAGCTACCTACCTACCTAAGTTATATACCAACCTCACCAGCTACTTACCTACCTAGCTATCTACTGTTTTATCAATCTGTAATTAATGGATTTTGTATATATTTCTGTCCTTGTGCTTCTGAACCAGCAGATCAATAAAGGCTCATCTTATCTAATCTTTTCTTATGGCTGATGTGAAAAGTTTCTTGTTAATTGCTGCTTATCGTCATCAAATGATAACAAATGTCTTCAAACATAATCACATATTTTATTCCTCAGCTCCCTCATCGCTGTAAATCCTGCTGTCATATCTGCAACCCCAAAGGGATTAAGTGGAGGGATTTCAACTGATCCTCATCTGTGCACCTCCTCCATTAAATGACACATCTCTAATAATCTAATAAACACTGTTGGCATGTCTCAGTGTCAGCGGCAGCAGCACACATCCATCCTCAGAAAGGAAGCAACAACAAAACTGGAAGAAGATGAAGCGTGCCTGCTGCAGCATATGGCTGCTGAATGTAAAAATAGCTTTCAGTGTTTTGTTTCTTCCTGCTCAGTGTGTGTTTGAGCTAAAGTGCAGTCACTGCCAGAGCTGTTGTTGTTGCAGCCTTTCGTCTGTCCCGTGGGAGTCTGTCCTATCTGCCTGGATTCATTCCCAAACGAAGTGTAAAACACACACACACACACAGATGTTTGCTAAAGGTCGCCTGCCTCCCAGCCTCTGGGTTAACACAACTCTTCAAGACAAACCTCTGAATCCACAGCGCTCACTGCTGAGACGCCGACTGTGCAACACGTTTAAGATAATCAGATTAAAGTGGATCGAATCTGCGAGTCCACATGAATGGAGTCAGTGCTGAGGTGCACTGATGGGGGGAATGATAATGAGTCCTGATAGTTCACAGTGTTGAGAGCTGAACTGAAACACAAGAGGAGGCGATGCTCAGCTCGGTACGAACACATGACTTCTCTTTCCTTTTGCAGATGTGTCTTAAAGGTCAAAGAGCACAACTCAGTAAACTACTGGGACTGGTGTCACATGTTTATGTAAGTGTTTACAATATCTAAAATCATCTGCACCACTATAATACAACGATAACACCAAAACTGAAAGTTCAAAAGATCTGGATCATCAGTACGAATGTAAAATCCATAGAGACGCTATCAACAGAAGCTGTATTAAGGCTTTACTTAGTTATTAAATAACAATATTATCCTTATGTTTAGCAGGTATAATGTTTACCGTCTGCACTGTCTGAGTTAGCATGCTAACATTTGCTTTATTATATATTATAGCCAATTAGCATTAAGCACAAAGGATGAAGGGCAGGACATTATTTTAGCAGGTATTTGGCCAAAAATCAGAAATACTGGAAAAATACTGATGGAACGTGTGGACAGTCAGATGATCACCATGACATTAATATTTGTCATTTTAAGTAAAATGTCAGAGATAGTAAATAAGATAGAAAAGTGAATATATGAAATACATTTGTTTCCTTCCTTTTTAATTTTTACTTTAATTAAGTGATCTTGCAGCAGAAAACATATTGGGGGGCCTGAAATCTGGTAAAAATCACTTTATATTTACAGTAATTTTCAATGAAATTTGCTAAAAAGAAAACAAAAATACAATGTTTTATTTATACCAGCAATCACTGCTCTATTGTGATTATTATGATTATTATTATTAATATGGTTATGGAGTCAGAAGAATACATTGACACAATGTCTTGAGCATCCCAGCTGATGTGTTGAATAACTACATCAAATAAAGCTGATGGCGCTCTGTGTTTTTGGGTGTAGCTGCTCTCACCTTTACTGCAGCTGTTGACGTAGTAGCGGAGGCCCTCAGGTGAGGTGTAGCTGCTCCATCCTGGGGGAAGCGGCTGCCTGTCAGTCTCCTCTCTGGGTGGAGCAGAGCTCATGACAGCTGGCTTCTGCAATAAACAAACACTGATTTCACCATTTTACTACTATATATATATATACACACTACTACCTACTGTAGTACTACTTGTACTGTGCTATCTAGTACTGCACATACATATTCTACTGCACTGGCTCCACCTGGTTTACATACTAATAGCTGTTTATCCATCCCAGTACATACTGAATAGTATTTATGTTGTACTTCACATATTCTAGTACTTTGCTGCATCATATTATGTCATTCTAATTTACCTGATTTTCTTTTCTATTTATTGAGCATATTTAGAATTACCTGGAGATGTTTACTGTTCATTTTATTGGTTATTCTCCTTTTGTTTTCTTATTAGATTTTATTTATTTTGAATAAATAAATAAAATCTAATGAGCCTGAAATCGTGCCTGAAAAGAAAATTATTGCTAATGGCTGATTCTCTGGAATTATTGTGCATTAACGAACACAAACATAAATAAAGCATGTTTCTTTCCTGTAGAACATTACAATTATATAATTTGGTCTTTAAAAATCAACAAGAATATGAGCTGAGAGGAGTCATGCACAGATATTGTGTTAGTAATAATTACACAATATTTGTAATTAACAGGATTGTCTTTTAAATTTCCATAAAGTCACTAAGTGCTGCAGATTTCCTGGAGGTGGCAGGAAGTTCTGTTGAGAACAATCTCTCTCTCTCTGTTTTAGTCAATAAACCAGTGACATCTGCAGCTGTACAGTAAATGAAGAACGACTAAATTCTGGAATATTGCTGATTAATAACTATTGAGGATCCTGAGTAAGACATCTCATAATGTGATGCTGCAGCGTCATTAAAGTTTATCCACTAGCGTGCAGTCAATGTGAAAGGCAGGGTCATAAACAGTTATGAGCATCATTTGCTTTTCAGCAGTTCTCTGGATAATGGCCTTATTCATATGGTGAAACGTGATCCTCTGAATGGATAACTAATGATAACTGCTCGCTACACCTTATCAGCAGCTGCCAACCACAGAAAACACTGCAGTGTGCTGGAAAAGGAAGAAGCAGCTTCTGCTGGCTGCAGCGATGAGCAGCTCTCAGATCAGTCTGCTGAACTTCAGGACGACGCACTGCGATCAGACATCTGAGGGGAGGTGGGCGGACGTGATGGGACAGATTTATAAATGGGCAGATTATCAGCGGGATGAAAAAGGAGTCATATGGTGTTCTTAACGCTCGCCTGGGCAGCAGGGTGGAGTGGGCGGATAACTCTGATTGATGTGTAACATTAAAAAGGGTTGCAGTGATGTGTGTGTGTGTGTGTGTGTGTGTATATATTATATTATATAATATAATATGCAACCAGTATTGTAAGATTTAACCTTCATCAGACACAACGTTCAGCGCTAATTAATAAAATGGGTCTTGATATTGTGGCACTATATTACAGCCTTTGTAGGTAAAAATGCCATTATCAGCCTCTCAGCAGCTATATCACTATTATTTCTGACATTTTAAAGTGTAAACTGTTAATAGTTAGTGAAGGGATGTAGACTATTTACAGTACAGATATGTTTAGGCAACTAAAAGGACTTGAGAAAAGGATGCAGTCACGGTCAAATGATAGAGAAAACAACGACTAGTGCGAGAGGGGAGGCAAACATCTTCAGGGCTCTTGCACCATTTTAAAAGTAAATTTATTACTTTTTAAGACCTCAAAAATATAATTAGAATTAGGTAGAAAACAGGTAATTTATTGTGGGACCAGACCAATATTGAGTTTTTGAGGCTAATGATAATATCGATATTTAGCAGGAAAAAAAGTGATAACCGATTAATTTCTGAAAATTATTTTTTATGATTTGTTTTTCAGTCCCTTAACACTTGCAACAACGATATAAATTCAAAGCATGACATTTAACTTTTTCTGCAAATTTAATTTCACAACTTTAAAGAACAAAGAAGTGAACTTTGTGAATGAAATTCTGTGCAAAATTGCAGTAAATCTCTAAATAGTGTGTTTTCTTATTGGAGTTTAACGCACCATCTGAAAATTTAATACCTACAGCAAATTTATGGTAAATTTAAGACAATTTAAGACCTTAATTATCCAGATTTTAATTTAAGACATTTTAAGACTTTGTAAGGATCCGTGGGAACCCTGATCTTGAAGAGTTCATTACTACATTGAGTACATTATTTTTAAGAGACCTGAAAGTACCTAAAGTACATATGTTTCCACTAGCAAGCAAAATCAAAACATTCCTGTTTACACTTTTGTCGATTTCTGTGCCTTACTCACAGGGTTATATAACCTCTAACACTTCACAGAGCTCTATTTCACGCAAGAGGAATAAAAAGGGGGTTTATAGATACTGTAGAGAAGCAATGACACAGGAAATATAAGGGGAAATAAGACGAAAATAGGCCACGGAGTCTCATGTTTCATTATCATAAATCTATTCTGGAGTCTGAACTGCAGAAGCAATCTTAAATTATCAAAAAAAGGAGAAGCCTCTGTGTGTAATTTTAGATAAGCCCAAAGCTCAGTTTTTCCACATGGTTGCTTTCTGTGCCCCGAGGCTTCAAACAGCAGCAATTATAAAAACACAAAAGGAGGGCACATAGGGGGAATGTACAGTCGCTCCACACAGGATGATGATAAAATAATATGTTATATAAAATAAAGCGTCAGTGAGGCCTTTCTTCCCTCAGAGGCTAAATGAACACAGCAGCATCACTCAGGTTGGCTGATGTTGCAGAGCCTCGTTTGGGATGTAAATGAGGAGAAATGATACTGTAGTGAGGTTTAAAGCTAGCTGTTTGAAATACTGTGACAGACACGATGCTACATGCTACATGTTAAGGGAAAGGACATAAAAGTCTCCAGCCATGCCAGCAGCTCTGCAGTGCTGCTCCGTGCTAAAAGCTAACAGCATGCTAAGATATAATATACGGTATATAACGTTTATTATGTACTTCCTCACATATCTGCAATGGAAACACTAAGTACATTAGCTCAAGCACTGTACTTAAAGATACAATATGGAACATTTCCACATTAAAATATGACTGACTTCTATATATTTGTAGATGTTCCCAGCAAGGTTCAAAACCCTCATATCCTAAATGTATTTGATGCTAACATCGACCCCTCAGGGCAGAAAACATAATGTATGTTATTTACTAGTCTACTTAACGACATCTCGGTGATAAATACTATAATTTTTACTGTGTCTGCCAGCTCCAGTTAGTCCTCAGATTACACTCAGTAAAGTTTATGACAGTTTTAATGAAGTGAGGTTTGAATGCAGGATTTTTCCTTGTAGTGGCGTATCCTCAGAGTGCAGCGTTCTTAATTTTACTGCAGTATACTTCTTCCACCACTGCACATATGAATGAGCCAAAAGTTTATTTTCTCTTCCACAATTTCAAATATGACCAGCCAAAGAGTTGAGAGTGCAGCACAAACCACTGGTTTAGATTCATATCTCACCACACACCAGACCTATAACAATTATTCATTATTTCCACATCAGACAAGAGGTTTTTTTGGGGAGCGAACAACTCATTTCACATCCAGGATCTTCATGTTCACTCACAAAAAAAAAAAAAAAAAATCAAGAAATGTGTTGTTCGCTCCTAGCTTCTAGAGCGATGTGGGGTGAGATTTGAAGCACTTCACTGTAACTGAGTTACTAAATAAAGCAGATAAGTGTTTCAAAAGACATGGATCATAAATATCCTTTATTATATCTGCACGTCTGCTTCATACACTGGTGAAGATACAAAATAAATGCCAGACTGCAAAATAAGAGGAGATACCTTGGAGTATTGGCTATAATTGTGCTATTTTAAATAACATTTAAGACCATTAATAGAAGATTTTCTTACCATGTTGCTATGCTGCTGTGCTGCAGATGTGTCAGTCAACCCGCCACTGAAAATATGAATGAAGAGACAGAATTAGATGTCTTCTCTGTCCTTAATGATCCAAAAAGCCTGCAGGGTCGCAGCTCAGAGGAAATGGAGACACACTGAATATCTTTCAAGCTCTTTTTTTTCCACTTGTCAGACATAAAAAAGGCCTGGCAGAGAGACATTTGGTTTTGATCAAGACATTTTCTATACGAGTCTTTGTTGAGCAGAGATGTCCAGCCGTCCTCGGCCTGAGTCCAAAACACAATAGAGGACACTGTGAGACAGCTGTGATGTACAGGGACACAACAAAGACTTTACTGTCTTCACTGCTGGTCCTTCTGTTAAAATCAGATTGACAGTCTGCTCATATTCAGTTCAAACAGTTGAGGTCTGTTTCTCTGGAGAAGGAAACCACTTGTTATTAAACTGCCGGGCCTTAACTGACCACATTAGTAAGATTTACAGAGAAATACAGGTTACTTTCTAACAATTTCAACAAGTGAAAAATTTAACAATCAATAAAATTTGTCATTAGAGATTTAAACTAATATAATCCTTTATTAGTCCCACAGACAGGGAAATTTGCATCATCAGAAAAGTGGATAGATAATATTAACAATAAGGGCCTATAAAAAAAATAAGAACATATGTAAAAATCTAAATCAACAAACCAGGTGAAAACAACAAGAATAAGTAATCATACATACAACATAAGTGAACACAATGGACCAAATAATAAAGATAGAGATAATATAAATATTTCACAGTGAACAGAAATGAATAGAAGTGATAATTAATGCACATTACTAGTAGATTAACAAAAATATAAAAAATACTGCACATGTACAGTAAATACTGAGAGAGTGGCAGAACTCTCAACAGAGGTGTTGTTGAGAATTAATATACAATTAATATTAACATAAACTCTGATTTTTATGTCATTTTTATTAAAATGTTGGTATAGGAATCACAAATGACAAAAAAATGTGTTATTCCTAAATTAGCTTGCTGCCCCAAAATGGATTACTACTACTACTAATAAAACAATTATTATATAAATAATGAAAAAATTAAAGTATAAAAGGTGTTAAAAGTCAAAAGTGACAACCCAAACCATACACCCAATTACTAATTTTCATGGTAGTTATCAAAAACAAATCCTCTATCGAATGATAATTACGGTACTTATACTGTCAATAAAAACATAAGTAGCACCGTTTTATAAACACATATTTTACCTTGGACAGATGCAAAACCAGAAGATTACACATAAGTTAACGGTTAAAATTATATAAAACCGTTTGCTATCTATAACTCCTCAACTGCCTACCCTCAGTTCAACATATATGTGATGATAAAAAACCTTAACGTACCTGTCCTCAGTGTGTGGTTTAACTGCCCAGACTTCCGGTTTGTGTGTGCTGTCCGTTTAGCTAACGTTAACCAAGTTTATCCAAATTTAAACGGGTTGTCCTGCTGCTTGTATGCTTTGTAATCCTGTCAGATTGATTCGTGGCATCATTGAAGCTTTTATTGGCCGTCGGGTCCGATTATATCCCCTCAGGGTTAAAAAACGGCATCTACTCCATCAAGTTAGCTAGCAGTTAGCCATTTTGTCCCAGAGAGCAACTCCGTTGTAAATCTGAAAGTTTGGTTTGAAACAATATCCCGTCGCTGTTGAGCACCAAGGTAGTTACTCTATTTTTTTTTTCTCATCAAAAACATACTTTTAGATCGATGCTGGTAATGGTGGAGAGAGTTAGCTCCTTCTTTAAGAATAGATACTAACGGCTGATAACTACTAGCCAATGAAAACACAGCGGTTAACAAACAACCAATCAGATTTCAGCCTTTGGGCATGCGCATTGCGGTCAACCAACACCGAGCACTTGACTTTGGAGACAAATTAAAACGCCGTTTTTAAACCTTTAAATCAGGGGGTTTAAACCATGTGTGCCATTCATAATCCAGAATTATATCAAATCCTTTTTATTTCCCTCAGTACCACATTTATTCAAATGCCAGCAGGTGGCGCTTTGAGCCAAATCAAAATATATTTACAATAATAGTGTCTACCTGACCCAGATGTTGGCATGACCAAATGTTAAATTTATTGTTATTAAACCTCAAAATCTAAAACATTGGTTGACAGCAAGTCCCACTTTCTGTATACTTATTATGCAGTCAAACCCCAAATTCTTACTCATCATAGTCATCAACTTTGCCAGAATATAGTACTAAACTTCTAAAATAATGATATGTGTTTCATTCATAACTGCAATAGTTGTTTCCACTGTTTATCTGCTCACCTTTTCATGTCTGGTTGTCTCAGTGTTTTCACACAAACATTTTTAAAAGGGTTTAATAGGTTAATCAAATCATCATCTTAATATCTCTCTCTAATAGTTCCTCCTCCTCATTCTGTCACCAGCAGCTTTGTTCTAAATAAAAGAGTAGAAAACAAAAGAAAGTTATTTTTTGTTAGATTGCCCATTTTCATTTTGTTTTGGATCCAAAACAGTTGGATGCCTCACTGGAAAGCAAAAAAAAAAAATCCTAGAAAAGATCTAAAATAAATCAGTTAACTAACGAACTAACTAACTAACCACATACAATATTTAGTTTATGTCATGAGTTCATTATGATGTGGGCATTCTGTTCTACCAGCTCTGGTTATAGTAACACATAACACCCTCAAGCAACAGCCAGGCTTTTTGCTTTCAATGCAGGTCAAAGGTCATTCCTGTCTGTGTATCAGGAAAACAGAAAACCAGCTGAAAAGCAGCGTAGGAAAAAAAAATCTTTACTCCATTAGTTTATTATTATTTATTGCTATAAATAAATTCTTTATTTGTATTAAAATGTTGTCAAGTAAACACAGGACAAGTAATTAATTTCACAAACATTTATTACTGTTCTGAAACTAAACTATGACAGTGACAGAAATGAGAAAATTGTGACTCGGATTTGGAAAAGGTGAAACCGACAAAGAAAGGAAATGATTGAATTAGTGACGAAGAGTGATATGTAACTAAATATTGTTTATTAATTGGCTTAAAACACTATTACACAGAACATGCAACATATAAACAGAATATAATCTGAATTAATTTATTAAAACTCTTCATAACCACGCAATCCAGGACACAACCCCTATCTGCTTTAATATTTAATTTCTCCAAACAAAATGAAAATGAATCATGTTACTGCAGCCAACTGAAAACATAATGCATAATTAATAAACTACGGACAATCAGACAGTAGCTCTTTATTATTATTTATGCACCACTTTAAGATCACATCATTATTTCTTTCTATAACTCATCTCATGGAGGAGATTTAATGTCATTTAATTATTTGAGCAACAGTTCATGCTGTGGTCTCTTAATATTGCATTTATTATGTATTTAAATATGAATGGTGACTATGTTAAATTATTTGAGGGATGATAACACTTACTGATATGACTTAACACATGGTGATATTAATATGGTAAATTATACACTCATCATGCACATTTTGTCTCTGGAGTGTTAAAGTCCAATGTTCAGCTACTCTCCCTGTCCTTCTTGTGTCTGTAAAGAAATGCAAAAACAGTTTGTATTAACACATACTTTCATAAAAAATAAATCAATTTCTAACATCTGCATTAATCACAGAGGCTAAAAACATATTAAAGAAACAAAACCCTCATTATTTACGGTTATAATTGATTACATGTGAGTTTCAGTCACACAGACAATGAATAGTATCAGCTAAAAATTACTAAATTTATTGAAAATTTACAATAAAAGACAGTTTATATACTGCACATATAAAATAAAAGAATGTATTTAGTGCAAATGTGAAATGAACGACAGTATATTTACTGTGCATAAAAATAAAACTAAGTTTACTCTGTATGTTGAATATGGTTAGTGCAAATGTGAACTAAAAGAGTGTATATTTACTGCAAATGTGAAGTGAAAGAGTGTATATTTACTGCACATATAAAATAAAAGAGTATATTGACAGCAAATGTGTACTAAAAGATAGTTTAAGTACAGCACATGTGAAATAAAATATCCTCTGTACCTTGGTCCCGATCTCCCGGCTCTTGGCTCTCATCTTATTGGCCACGGCCTCGGCCACGTCGGCTCTCTCCTCGGCCTCCTCCAGTTCGTGCTGAACTTTCCTGAATCTGGCCATCAGGCTGTTCGTCTGCTCCTCCTGGAGGTGAAGGATAACGCATTACTGCAGTAAAAGTACTAATATCACAGTATCCTGACTTACTATAACCTTACTTAAGCAGAAGTATGGAAGTATTATCAGCAAAATGTACTTTAAGTAGGAAAAAGTGACAATGTTGCAGTAAAATGTTCTCTGTCAGTGTTTTTCTATTACATCTGATGTAGTACTAGTATTAGAAATAGTATAGGAGTAAATGTTCTGTGTCAGTGTTTTTCTATTACATCTGATGTAGTACTGGTATTAGAAATAGTATAAGTAGTATAGGAGTAAATGTTCTGTGTCAGTGTTTTTCTATTACATCTGATGTAGTACTAGTATTAGAAATAGTATAAGTAGTATAGGAGTAAATGTTCTGTGTCAGTGTTTTTCTATTACATCTGATGTAGTACTAGTATTAGAAATAGTATAAGTAGTATAGGAGTAAATGTTCTGTGTCAGTGTTTTTCTATTACATCTGATGTAGTACTAGTATTAGAAATAGTATAAATAGTATAGGAGTAAATGTTCTCTGTCAGTGTTTTTCTATTACATCTGATGTAGTACTAGTATTAGAAATAGTATAGGAGTAAATGTTCTGTGTCAGTGTTTTTCTATTACATCTGATGTAGTACTGGTATTAGAAATAGTATAAGTAGTATAGGAGTAAATGTTCTGTGTCAGTGTTTTTCTATTACATCTGATGTAGTACTGGTATTAGAAATAGTATAAGTAGTATAGGAGTAAATGTTCTGTGTCAGTGTTTTTATATTACATCTGATGTAGTACTAGTATTAGAAATAGTATAAGTAGTATAGGAGTAAATGTTCTGTGTCAGTGTTTTTCTATTACATCTGATGTAGTACTAGTATTAGAAATAGTATAACTAGTATAGGAGTAAATGTTCTGTGTCAGTGTTTTTCTATTACATCTGATGTAGTACTGGTATTAGAAATAGTATAAGTAGTATAGGAGTAAATGTTCTGTGTCAGTGTTTTTCTATTACATCTGATGTAGTACTGGTATTAGAAATAGTATAAGTAGTATAGGAGTAAATGTTCTGTGTCAGTGTTTTTCTATTACATCTGATGTAGTACTAGTATTAGAAATAGTATAAGTAGTATAGGAGTAAATGTTCTGTGTCAGTGTTTTTCTATTACATCTGATGTAGTACTAGTATTAGAAATAGTATAAATAGTATAGGAGTAAATGTTCTGTGTCAGTGTTTTTCTATTACATCTGATGTAGTACTAGTATTAGAAATAGTATAAATAGTATAGGAGTAAATGTTCTGTGTCAGTGTTTTTCTATTACATCTGATGTAGTACTAGTATTAGAAATAGTATAAGTAGTATAGGAGTAAATGTTCTGTGTCAGTGTTTTTCTATTACATCTGATGTAGTACTAGTATTAGAAATAGTATAAGTAGTATAGGAGTAAATGTTCTGTGTCAGTGTTTTTCTATTACATCTGATGTAGTACTAGTATTAGAAATAGTATAAGTAGTATAGGAGTAAATGTTCTGTGTCAGTGTTTTTCTATTACATCTGATGTAGTACTAGTATTAGAAATAGTATAAATAGTATAGGAGTAAATGTTCTGTGTCAGTGTTTTTTTATTACATCTGATGTAGTACTAGTATTAGAAATAGTATAAGTAGTATAGGAGTAAATGTTCTGTGTCAGTGTTTTTATATTACATCTGATGTAGTACTAGTATTAGAAATAGTATAAGTAGTAAAGTAGTAAATGTTGTGTGTCAGTGTTTTTCTATTAAATCTGATGTAGTACTAGTATTAGAAATAGTATAAGTAGTGTAGGAGTAAATGTTCTGTGTCAGTGTTTTTCTATTACATCTGATGTAGTACTAGTATTAGAAATAGTATAGGAGTAAATGTTCTGTGTCAGTGTTTTTCTATTACATCTGATGTAGTACTAGTATTAGAAATAGTATAGGAGTAAATGTTCTGTGTCAGTGTTTTTCTATTACATCTGATGTAGTACTAGTATTAGAAATAGTATAAGTAGTATAGGAGTAAATGTTCTGTGTCAGTGTTTTTCTATTACATCTGATGTAGTACTGGTATTAGAAATAGTATAAGTAGTATAGGAGTAAATGTTCTGTGTCAGTGTTTTTCTATTACATCTGATGTAGTACTAGTATTAGAAATAGTATAAGTAGTATAGGAGTAAATGTTCTGTGTCAGTGTTTTTCTATTACATCTGATGTAGTACTGGTATTAGAAATAGTATAAGTAGTATAGGAGTAAATGTTCTGTGTCAGTGTTTTTCTATTACATCTGATGTAGTACTAGTATTAGAAATAGTATAAGTAGTATAGGAGTAAATGTTCTGTGTCAGTGTTTTTCTATTACATCTGCTCTAGTACTAGTATTAGGAATAGTATAAGTAGTATAGGAGTAAATGTTCTGTGTCAGTGTTTTTCTATTACATCTGCTCTAGTACTAGTATTAGAAATAGTATAAGTAGTATAGGAGTAAATGTTCTGTGTCAGTGTTTTTCTAATACATCTGATGTAGTACTAGTATTAGAAATAGTATAAGTAGTATAGGAGTAAATGTTCTGTGTCAGTGTTTTTCTATTACATCTGATGTAGTATTAGTACTTGTAGTAGTATGAGTGTTATAGTAGTAAATGTTATGTGTCAATGTTTTCTATTGTGTCTGGTGAGGTAGTTCTGATAGTAGTATTAGTAGTAGTAGTAGATGTAGTAGTAGTAGAAGGAATAGTCCATCCTTCAGTTTATCTGATGTAGTAGTCATAGTATCAGTAGTAGTATTAGTATCAGTAGCACTCTATCCTTCAGTAGTAGTAGTAGTAGTAGTAGTAGTAGTATTAGTATCAGTAGCACTCTATCCTTCAGCAGTAGTAGCAGCAGTAGTTGTAGTGATGATAGTACTAGTGATAGTAGTAGTAGTAGTAGTAGTAGTAGTAACACTCCATCCTTCAGTAGTAGTAGTAGTATCAGTAGTAGTAATAGTATTAGTATCAGTAGCACTCTATCCTTCAGTAGTAGTAGCAGCAGTAGTTGTAGTGATGACAGTAGTAGTAGTAGTAGTAACACTCCATCCTTCAGTAGTAGTAGTAGTATCAGTAGTAGTAGTAGTATTAGTATCAGTAGCACTCTATCCTTCAGTAGTAGTAGCAGCAGTAGTTGTAGTGATGATAGTACTAGTGATAGTAGTAGTAGTAGTAGTAACACTATCCTTCAGTAGTAGTAGTAGTAGTAGTAGTAACACTCCATCCTTCAGTAGTAGTAGTAGTATCAGTAGTAGTAGTAGTATTAGTATCAGTAGCACTCCATCCTTCAGTAGTAGTAGCAGCAGTAGTTGTAGTGATGATAGTACTAGTGATAGTAGTAGTAGTAGTAGTATTAGTATCAGTAGCACTCTATTCTTCAGTAGTAGTAGCAGCAGTAGTTGTAGTGATGATAGTACTAGTGATAGTAGTAGTAGTAGTAGTATTAGTATCAGTAGCACTCTATCCTTCAGTAGTAGTAGCAGCAGTAGTTGTAGTGATGATAGTACTAGTGATAGTAGTAGTAGTAGTAGTATTAGTATCAGTAGCACTCTATCCTTCAGTAGTAGTAGCAGCAGTAGTTGTAGTGATGATAGTACTAGTGATAGTAGTAGTAGTAGTAGTAGCAGCAGCAGTAGTTGTAGTGATGATAGTACTAGTGATAGTAGTAGTAGTAGTAGTAGTAGTAACACTCCATCCTTCAGTAGTAGTAGTAGTAGTAGTAGTATTAGTATCAGTAGCACTCTATCCTTCAGTAGTAGTAGCAGCAGTAGTTGTAGTGATGATAGCACTAGTGATAGTAGTAGTAGTAGTAGTAACACTCCATCCTTCAGTAGTAGTAGTAGTAGTAGTAGTAGTAGTATTAGTATCAGTAGCACTCTATCCTTCAGTAGTAGTAGCAGCAGTAGTTGTAGTGATGATAGTACTAGTGATAGTAGTAGTAGTAGTAGTAGTAACACTCCATCCTTCAGTCTATGAGAAAGCATCAATACACATGGATTATCACATAATATATTACATTATTATACTATCAGTGATATATTGTTGGTCATTGATCAGCAGGTCTGATCACTGATCAATAATACATTATTACTGATCATTGATCAGGTGTGATTGGCTCACAGCCTCCTCAGCATGCTGTTTGTAGGCCTTCATCTTCATCTGCAGCTTGTCGACCAAATCCTGCAGTCGGACGTTGTTTTTCTTGTCCTCCTCTGACTGAAAGAATAAAAACAGACAAACTGTCTGAACACCAGTGAATCACTGAGACTCCGAGAGATCAATAACTAACAGAAACATATTGATACCTGATAGCTCAGCTCTTTGACTTTCCTCTCATATTTACGGACTCCTTTGATCGACTCTGACGAGCGTTTCTGTTCGGCATCAAGCTCACTTTCCAGCTCACGGACCTGAGGATTAAAAGACATTTTAGAATATTAGAATAAAGATTTTTATTTGGACTTTTGCTGCTTTTAACTGCTTATGTTAAAAAATACTTTAAATGTCAAATACACATTATTCAGGATATGTACTGAATGATATTATTCAGTATATATCCTGATTTACACGACGCAACAAATTATTATTTTACTCTATTGGTGGTGTAACATGGAACTAGATTCATGATGCATACTGTATTATTATTATTTATTATTATTGTTATTGTGATAATAGGACACGTACTCTAGCCTCCAGTTTCTGCAGCTGCTTCTTCCCCCCCTTCATGGCCAGGTTTTCAGCCTCGTCCAGTCGCTGCTGCAGGTCTTTCACCGTCACCTCCAGGTTCTTCTTCATCCTCTCCAGGTGAGCGCTGGTGTCCTGCTCCTTCCTCAGCTCCTCGGCCATCATGGCCGCCTACAATACGACCACACCAGGGTGGGTGTGTTTTTTTTTTTTAACTCCATACAGTCTGATTTTTAATATCTAAATATGTATGAAGCATTGCCTCACATCGGTGATGGCTTTCTTGGCCTTCTCCTCAGCATTCCTGGCCTCTTGAACAGCTTCCTCTATCTCAGCGTGAAGCTGCGTCACATCCGCCTCCAGCTTCTTCTTGGTGTTGAGAAGACTGGTGTTCTGGAGGATGTTATCACACATACAGTACGTTAAAAAAAGGTTTGTTGGATACGTCAGACGGTTGAAAACAACCTACCTGAGAGTGCAGGAGTCCAGCTCGCTCGCTGGCGTCCACCAGTTCCTGTTCGGACATCTTGCGGATTCGCTCCGTTTGTTCCACGGCGGCTCGGAGCTCCTCGACCTCGGCCTGCATCAGGGTCGCCCGGCGCTCCAGCATCCCGACCTGCTCCTTCATGTCATCCTGACCTCTGATGGAGTCGTCCAGGTGGATTTGGGCGTCCTAAAACACATCCATTCACCAGAGTAACTCAGTACATTTAGTACTCTCCTTATACTTCAGAGAGATGACAGTCCTCAGCCAAAAGACATTCTTAGTCATATGACTGCAGGGTTCCTCCAGTTCCTTAAAAAGTCTTAAATGTCTTAAATTAAAACCCAGGTAATTAAGTCTTAAATTTACCATAAATTTGCTGTAGGTATTAAATTTTCAGATGGTACATTTAATGCCAAGAGAGATTTACTGCAAACTTGCTTGTTATTTTGTTCATCAAGTTCACTTCTTTGTTCTTGAAAGTTGTGAAATTTAAGTAGTAGAAAAAAGTTAAATGTTATGCCTTCAATTTATATCATGCAAGTGTTAAAGGGCTTTTTTTTTTTTTTTACCTGCTAAATATCGATATCGGCCTCAAAAACTCCATATTGGTCGGGCCTCTACAATAAATTGACTATTTTCTACGAAAGAACGGTCTTAAATTTGACTAATCAAATCAAAAGTTGATTTATTTTTAGTCCTCAGATAAAATCACTTTACTTTAAATCCATAAAACTGACTAATCGACTGAAGAAATCATGTAGACTGAGATCAAACTGGCTGATTAGTCGACTGATCTGCAGCCTGAGAAGTCATAAAAACTGATAAAAAAAAACACAACTGTGTGACAAAGTCCATTAACATTATATCATAACACTAATCAGCGGCTATTTTTAACAATTTATTTTTTTTTGCAAAAAAATACTTTTTTATATAGTTTTGCTGCCTTTCCTTTTAATACTTCCAATTTATTTTATTTATTATTTTTTTGTTCTTTCTTTCTTTCCTTCCCTCTTTCTCTTTTTTTTCATTTATTTGTTTCACTTGGGGGGTTGGGGAGGTTTCTGAAAATCTGAAAAATGTGAGCATTTTCAGTTTCATGTGGGATTTTCAATCATTAAAGCTGTATTGTTGCTGTTCAATAAACAAATTATTAAATAAAATTCAGATTTATTTCTGATCATTTTTAAGGTTTGGATTGAAAATAAATAAGGTGTCACAGAGCTCTAGGTCACTGTAATTAATTCTCTGAAGGGTGCAGATTTTGTCTTATTATTTCCTCTTTTTTCCCCACTTTAACTCCTCGTGGTCGCACCTTGAGTTGTCCCTGGACGTTCCTCAGCTGCTTCTGGGACTCGGCCGCCTGCCGGTTAGCGTGGCTCAGCTGGATCTCCATCTCATTCAGGTCGCACTCCATCTTCTTCTTCAGCCTCAGGGTGTCGTTCCTGCTGCGCACCTCGGCGTCCAGCGTGGCCTGCATGGACTCCATCACTCTGTGGTTGTTCCTCCTCAGCTGGTCCAGCTCCTCGTCCTTCTCCGCCACCTTCCTGTCGGCCTCGGCCTTCACCTGGTTCAGCTCCATCTGTGCTCGCAGGATCTTGGTCTCCTCTTGTTCCAGGGTGGCCTTTTAAAAAAACAGCGGTTATTTAACACCAAAGCTGAAAACAAACTGTATTTCTTAGTTATCAGTCGTACCTCAGCTTCCTCCAGAGACGTCTGCATGTCGTATTTTTCCGTCTCCACCTGCTTCTTGAACTTCTCCAGCTCGTGAGTCGTCTTCCCGGCTTCACCGAGTTGCTCCGTCAGGTCTGAGATCTCCTCTACGTTTCAGAAAACCAGTCACAGACTTTAGCAAAATGTTTCTCTCAGACCTTTCCACCCGGCGACGTGACGACTTACGCTGTAGGTTTTTGTTCTCCCTCTTCATTGTCTCCAGACGCTCCAGTGCCTCCTCGTAGGAGTTCTTCAGCTTGAAGAGCTCAGTGCTCAGAGACCTAGACTCCTTCTGGGCGCTCTCCAGCTCGGCCTGAGACTCCTCGAACTTCTGCTTCCACTCGGCGAGGATCTGAAGTCGCCGTCGTTGAAACGTCAGAATTAATGATGCAAACACAGAGAACAGTGTGTGGTGGTGAGAGAAGAAAGCACCTTGTCAAAGTTCCTCTGCTTCTTGTCGAGGGTGGCGGCCAAGCTGTTGGAGCGCTCCACGTCCACCATCAGATCCTCCATCTCGTTCTGCAGCCTCTGCTTGGTTTTCTCCAGCGAGGCGCACTTTGAATTCACCGCTTCGGTTTGTTCTTCGGCCTCCTGGAGACGCTGAGCGAGCTTTTTCCTGTCAAATTAAAGTCAGTGTTAGACACAGCCGATGTGACGGATATTAGTGTTTCTTATTTTATGGATCTGGGATTAACTAGTAATTTACTGATGGATTTTTGCTGCAAATAATATAATGAAGTGCTAGAAATCATAAATCATATCAACAAGTCATTATTGTTGAAACTAGGGATGGGACAATTCATTGTGGATCTTGATGAAAGACAATAAGTTTAATTTATATTATCATATAATAATAACTATAGTAAAGAGTGAATTTAAAACACTGAAATAAAAATAAAATAAAGAAAAAGAAAAATACAAGAAGTATCCACTATTATTATTATTATTATATTATTTTTATATCTATATTTTATATTATGTTTTTATATTAATATTTTAGATTTATATTGAATTGTTTGTATTTTTTAGATTTAATATTTATATATTGGAATCAACTAACTGGAAGCATACAAAATAAGTTTCATTATAATTTGTGAAAAATTGGCAGAAAATTCCTCTGACTTTATTCAGATTTAATAGAGAATAATGAATGAAATCGTTCCCAGTGGCGTTGCAGTAATATCGGAGGGTTGATTAGTCAAACTAAATGAAGAAATATAAAGGTTAAAGTACACAATGTGCTCTCTTTTACTCTTCATCGTGTGTGGTGTCTGTCACTGAAGCCCCGTTATTCTAATGTATTGATTTGATTTTTTTAATTATTGATTACTTGGCCTCCTCCAGCTCCTCGGTGCGTTGGATGGCGTCCGTCTCGTACTTGTTCCTCCATAGAGCCACCTCTCCGTTGGCTTTGGATAAGCAGCGCTGCAGCTCGGCTTTGGCCTCCTGCTCCTCCTCAAACTGCTCCCGCAGGAGGTCGCAGTCGTGATGGGACGACTGCAAACTGTGAGCCAGAGCGTTTTTAGCCTGAAGAGGAGGAGACGAGCGGTGAGGAGCTTCATGAGGAGGAGGTAAAGCCAACAGTGTTTACAGACTTTACCTTCGTCTCCTCCTCGATCAGCCTCTTCAGCTCGTCAATCAGAGTCGTGGATCCCTGTTTTCCTCTCGTCAGCTGGGAGATGAGACTCTCTCTCTCCTCGATCTGTCGGGAATATTCAGCTAAACAGGAAAACATGTTCACTTAAATCAGAGGAAAGTAACTAAGTGCAATACCTTTATTTATTAATGTGCAAATATGACTGTTTTATTCCACCAGTTGGTCCATTTATGTTGTTTATTTGCTGACTTTTTTTTGATTATTCACACATTAATAAATTGTAAACTGAGCTTTATTAGTTATGAGTCCTGCATAACAAGACTTATTTACCTGTCTAACCTACTTATTTTGTCATGTTTTTCTACTTATTCTACTTGTTTACTGCTTCTTATTTTTTATATAGGTCCTTATTGTAATGTTGCTACTGGAAATTTAACCATTTTTCTTGTCTTATCTTGCTTAAGTACTGTACCTAAGTAGAAGTTTATGGTTCTTGTACTTTACTTAAATATTTAATGCCACTTTCTACATCAACTCCACTATTAAAGGGAAGTATTGTGCTTTATAAATCACTACAATTTTTTTTTACAAATTAAGATTTTTTTTTGCACACAGAACAAATATAAAGAACATAAATCTTACATTATTTCAGCATTCTCTGTTTTGCTCTTGATAATAATAATAATAATGTTATTATTAATGTAATATTAAAAATGTTTAGATTTTGACTGAACAAACAGTGAAGGTCACTCTGGGTCATTGTGCAGCGCTCTTATTTTGAAGCCTCACTCCTACCTAGAACCTGCAACAATGAGTTTGGCTTTTATTTTGAAGCAACAACTTTCATGCAATGTCCCTGTGCTCTGCTGGGGCGTTTATTTTGAAGCTTTAAACAACAAAACGTGGGAAATTCCCTCTGATATGATATTTCTGTCCAGCTGCCTCAGACGTTTTATTTTTGTATTTTTATGTTCACCTGATTATGTTTGTGTTGGAACCGGTTTGCTTTACTTTGGTGGGAAAACAGTTTTTAAGTGTTTGACTAGAAGCTTAAAAAATGGTCACAATCAATCAATCAATTAATGAAAATAATCAGCATATCAATAAATAATTAAAAATAATAATTAAACACATAATAGGACATTTTTCTACTTTTAGTCCTTGAATTTAATTTTGTCACTTTTACTGAAGTAGCCTCAATAATCTTATTAAAACTGTGTTATCTTTACGAATTTAAATTAAAAAGGAGGAACATCGTTACCGTTCTCGGTCTGGAAACGAGCCCTCTGATTGGTCAGGTCAGATATCTGTCGCATGTTTTCGTCGCTCTTCGTCTTCATCTCCATCAGCTGATCTTCCAGGGAGCGACATGTCTTCTCCAGGTTCACCTGAAGGTGTTGAAGGTCAAACAGGTACAATTACCACAACACAGAACTAATTCAAGGTACTTTTACTTGTACAGAGTATTTATACTTTTTATTACTTTTATACATGCTTAATTTTACGTTGCTTTTATCATGATTTTATTGTTTTCATTCATTTAGATCATTTTATATTCATGTGATTGTGCTTTACTTTTATCTCATCACATATTTTGTGAGCACTTAAATGTGCTGTATAAATAAACTTTGACATGACTTAGGTTTTTCTATATCAGTCAATATTGTACTCATATATAACACTAAAACGCCAAACAATTAATACTTTTCATACTTTAAATATATTTTGCTGATTATATTTTTATACTTTTAGTCAGTAAAGTAAGTGAGGATTTAACATGTAGAGGATATTTTGACAGCTTATAGTATTAATATTTTTACTTAATATGACAACATTTAGTGGTGAAACTAGATTTCGGGGTGTAACAATCTTTTACTTAATGATTAAGAAAAAGATTGTTAGGAGACGTTACATAAAACCAGATGTAGTCGGTATAATGCCACATTATTAATTTACCAAAGAATTGAATAAAATTATTTAAAAAATGATTTAAAATTGTCATTGATACATGTATTAAATATTTATTGAAATACTTCCTCGGCTGTTCTTCCTGCTAATTTAAAAAAAGCATCACCTTGGCTTTCGCCACCGTCTCCATATTAACAGACAGGTCGTCGATCTCCATCTTCATCTCGCTCTTCTCCTTCTCCAGCTTCTGCTTGATCCTCTGCAGGTTGTCGATCTGCTCGCCCAGCTCGGCCACGCTGTCCGCCTGCTTCTTGCGCAGCGCGGCGGTCGTGGCCTCGTGGTGCAGCGTCGACTCCTCCAGGTCTCGTCGCAGCTTGACGAACTCGGCCTCGTGCTTCTTGCTCACCTGCACCTGAGCAGCGACGGCTCCTCCGGCCTCCTCCAGCCTCTCGCTGATCTCCTCCAGCTCCCTGGACAGGTCGCACCGCTGCTTCTCCACCTTGGCCCGGACGGCTCGCTCGGCCTCCACCTCCTCCTCCAGCTCCTCGATGCGAGCCTTGAAACACAGCACCATGGTGAGCGTTCTTACCGGCGTGATTACTGCGTGACTTTAATGTGAGTTTTATTACGTGCAGCTCCTTCATCTTCTTCTGAAGCTGGTTATTAATCGTTTGCTCGTCCATAATTTTGCTGAGCAGCTGGTTGTTTTCAAATTCTTTCCTGCAACGACACCAAGATGTCAGTTTTAAGCCAATCCATCGCCATCACACACCATCAAGGCTGAGCTCACTTCTTAATCTTCTCCTCAGACTGCTGCTTGTCATTTTCCAGGTCCATCAGGGATTCCTGAGCGAGCTTCAGATCCCCCTCCAGCTTCCTCTTGGCTCGTTCCAGGTCCATGCGGACTTTCTTCTCTTGCTCCAGTGAACCCTCAAGCTGGGAAACACTTAATTTAGATGTCAAGTGACATTATGATTATGATTTATATTATTTCACTCAACAGCAACTCACGTCATCCACTTGCTGCTCCAGCTTGGCCTTGGCTTTGGTCAGAGAGTTGACTTTGTCCTCCTCGGCTTGAAGGTCATCCAGAGCCTGTTGATGAGCCTCCTGAAGGGCTCTCTTCTCTTTGGTCAGTTTGCTGATGTTTTCCTCCTGACCGGCCAGCTCCTCCATCAGGTTTTTAACCTGCATTTTGAGCAAAACACATGAAGCACAGCTAGAATGAACTGGAGGCTCCTGGCCAATTAATTAAACTTTAAATTATGTAAATAATTATGGTCTCATGGTGGAACATATATGTGCATCTAAATGTGGTTGCAGCAATAAAATAAATTAAGAAAATTTAAAAATTATGCAGAAAAATTAAACATAAGAAATATCATCAGTTAATGCAAGTCTTGCATTGAAAATGTGGTGGAATAAAAAGTACATTTAAATAAATGTTTAAATAAAATGTGACAATATATGGAAACAACTGTACCAACCTGAAAAATAAATTCATAGGGATTATCCAAACTTTATCAAAACTAAATAAAATTTGGTTGGAAAAAGTTTGGAAAGAGTCTGCAAGAAATGTGGGCATTGTTTCTAGGTTATGAGCAGAAAAAATAGCTTTATTGATTGAGTTTTGATTGTATTTGATGGAAAATATCAAATCTGTTGAGGAAATTAGAGCTTGATTGATTAATGATGACTAATTACATAAAAATATTAAATAAAATGCCATAAGTCACAATATGATTAAGAATTATGGCAATTTATGTGAAATAACCAATACCCGTTTGGCAGCCAATAACTGATAGAAAAATCAGTTATCTTCCAAACATGGAATGAACCAAATTAAATGAGGATCACATCATTAAGTCATTATTATGATGAAAATTTCATAGGATGAACACATTTAAATCAAAATTGGGGAAAAAAGCTGTTGTCGTCCATGAAGAAGGAGAAACATGGAGGCTGTGAAATGACAGACCTTGTTTTCCGTGGCGTGTTTCTCCTTCTCCACTTTAGCCAGAGTCATCTCCAGGTCGTCGATGTCTTTTTTAAGCTCGGAGCACTCGTCCTCCAGCTTCCTCTTCCTGGCGGTCAGCTCGGCGTTCGTCTCCTCCTCGTCCTCCAGCCGCTCGGCCACCTCTTTGAGTTTGGCCTCCAGCTGGATTTTGCTCTTTATTAAGCCTTCACATCGCTCCTCTGCATCGCAAAGATTTTCAGCGTCCTGAGAAAAAAGAATGAAACAACCAACTCTAACCAAACGTACGTTTATTTAACAGTGATCCCAGTGTTTTTTTTGTTCGTGGTGACGCTCACAGATTGGACTTGCAGAAGGAGGTTGTTTTTCTCCTGCAAAAGAGAAACCATTTTCTCTTCCAGATCCTTCCTCTTGGACTCTGACTTTATCAGATCGTCTTTACTTTTGATGAAGTCCTCCTTCATGGTGGCCATCTCCTTTTCTGTCTCTGCGCTCTTCAGAAGCGGCTTTATCTTAAAGAAGAGCTTCATCCACGGCCAGTGCTTCACGCTCATGAACGAGCGCAGGTTGTACTGCAGTATCCAGATGCAGTCTCTGCAGGACAAGCACATTTCAGTGGTGTTAGTTTGGTTTCTATCACTGCAGGGGAGAAATCCTCCTGGTGCTGGTCTTACTTCTGAGCCATTAATTTGGAGATTTCCTTTCTCATGAGGTAACCACGACACAGCGCCTGAGTCTGGGTCACGAGCGAAACGAGTTTGTCATCTCGCAGCTCCTCCAGAGTGCCGAGTAAGCCGGCTTTGAAGAAGACCTGCAACGATATGGTGAAGTAACACTTCATCTAGCCCTAAAACCAACCAGTGTGTTGCCGGTGAAGTCTAGATGTACCTTTGTAGCCCCAAATCTGTACTGAGTGTGGTCCAGGTCGATCGAACCGAGAAGCTTCTCAGCAGCTTTCTTCCCATCGATGAACTGCCCCTCAGGAATGGCGCTGGCATTCAGGATTTTGTATCTGTGCAAATTTGGATAAAAATTAACACAAACTGGATTAATTACATGTCTTTATGTCATTATATCAGGTGGAAATTAAAAGTAATGTGTGTCTTGTGCGAATTAAAATACCAAGATTTATTTTACAGGTCATATCCACATAACAAATAGTAAGAACACATTTTATTTATCTGAAAATTGAGTTTAATTAACAGTACATTTGCAATTAAAAATACATTTTTCTTCCTTTTTATTTAGTACATAATGTAAATATTTATTCTATAATAATTAATTTTTCTATTATATCATCTCTGTTGTCTATTGTTTCTAAATTACTGTAATTTGTCCGTAATTCAGCTACGCTGCTGTGGTGAGTGAATTTCCCCCAATGGAGGATAAATAACAAACTATTCTATTCTATTTATTTCTCACATGGATAATTGTACATGTACAACAGCAGTGAATTGAAATTTGCAATAACTCAGCTCAGTGTCAGCTGCCTGCAGACCAGTCAACATCATGAAGACCGGCTGGTTGTCACCTGAAATAACTGATCAGACTCTCATTGATTGATGGAGATGATCAATGACTGACCTCTGCTTGAAGTCAGCGTAGATGATCCTGCTGGGGAAGCCCTTCCTGCAGATCCTGATTCCCTCCAGCACACCGTTGCAGCGCAGCTGGTGGATGACCAGGTGATTATCCATGATACCTGAAGTCAATTTAACACAATTTAACCCCGTTTCACCAAGAAGAGTCTTCCTTAATGCACAAGGTTAGCCTTACTGCTCCTTTCTGTCTCCGTTCATTTGGATAACAGCCACATTAAACTGTACTGTCTCTGTTTGTGCACCTTTATTTATTCCTTTGCTTTATCATCTTTTGTTCTTATATCTGCACTGTATTTATACGTCATGCACCAAGATACCAAGTCAAAGTCCTTGTAAGTGACTTGGCAGCAAACTTGTTTCTGATCCTGACTGTATTCAGACAGACATTTTTTCCTCATACCTGGAGTTTTAACCTCATTTGGAATCAGGCAACGCACAAAGTGAGGATGGGTGCTCCTCAAGTTGGTCATCAGTTTCCCGAGATTTTCCTGCAAAAGATCATCGTTAGATTTTCACTAGATGAGAGAAGCTAGAAAACTAAAAACTAGTGATAATTATCACTTCCTGTACCCTGAAAACTGCTGACACCGTCTGAAACGAGCCGCCCTTCTTCTTCGCTCCTTTCTTTGCACTTTTGCCTCCAGCTTCTCCGCTCGACTCTGCAAAGCAGACAGGAACATTACTTGGTATTTGCCAACAAATGAAGTCCTGAAGATGTCAGGACGTCTTAATTAAAACTTAATCATTCCAAAGCTTTGTACCTGCTTCAGCACCAGAAAATGAGGCGTATAAGAAGGACAGCAGTTTCATGGATGACTTCTGGTAAAGCTGCACCACCGACTCGTTCAGAGGGTCCTTGTTCTTCTCCAGCCAGCCGGAGATGTTGTAGTCCACGGTGCCGGCGTAGTGCACCAGCGTGAAGTGGGCCTCGGGTTTCCCTTTGACCACCTTTGGCTTTTGGAAAGCGTTGTTCTTCCCAAGATGCTGGTCATAGAGTTTGTTCTTAAAAGAAGTGTCAGAGGCCTTGGGGAACATGCACTCCTCTTCCAGGATGGAGAAGATGCCCATCGGCTGTTGAACGCATCGCATCGATTAGACGATGTACCTAAAATACTGATGTGCAGTAGGTTATTTATCCTACCTTTTCAATGAGCTCGATGCAGGCGGCCAGGTCCATGCCAAAGTCAATGAACTCCCAGTCAATGCCCTCCTTCTTGTACTCCTCCTGCTCCAGAACGAACATGTGGTGGTTGAAGAACTGCTGCAGCTTCTCGTTGGTGAAGTTGATGCAGAGCTGCTCCATGCTGTTGAACTAAAAAGAAGAATTAAACACATCAGCTGAGAAGCATCGCCATCAAAAACAAACTTAAAGAGTCCAAACTCACGTCGAATATTTCAAATCCAGCGATGTCCAACACCCCGATGAAGAACTGCCTCGGTTGCTTGGTGTCCAGCATCTCGTTGATTCTTATGACCATCCATAAGAACATCTTCTCATAAACCGACTTGGCCAGAGCGCCAACTGCATTGACGACCTGATCAGGAGAGTTTGAGGACTCACTGACAGAAAATGTTGATATTTTTTTTTTTTATACAAACTGGGTTGGTGCCGGGTGGACTATATTAGGATTTACCCTAACCAATCAGTAAGGAGTGACATATCCATCCAACAAACTTTAAAGGTTGCTAAGAGCAGTTAACATTTGAATTATCACTTGGTAAATCAGTACCTGTGGGACCGTCTGGCCCTTGGTGACGTATTCATTTCCCACTTTGACTCTGGGATAGCAGAGGCCTTTTAACAGGTCGGCAGAGTTCAGACCCATGAGGAAAGCCACTTTGTCAGCCACTGAGAGACAAACACCACGTTTACATTAATATATACAGAGTTTATACATCCAGAGCTTAACAAATATATCAGAGCCTCAAAGAGCGTCATTTAATTTACTTTAACTGAGACTCTTTCTTTCTCATATTTCTTAAACATATTTTAAAAACATTTTATCTGTGTATGTGCTTATATATTGCACATTTTAACATCTTAGTGTGTTTGTAACATATGTGTTTTGAATACATTTAAACATCTTAAAAAGACATCTTCACTTTTACACAATTTGATTTTTTGACAGATGTTTTAAAAACATGTTCTCTTATCCTACATTATCCCACATTATGGGCGACACTCAATTATCACCCGTATCTTACCCAGATACAGCAGTGCTATTATCTGATTGGCTGATATGTAGCGGTATGTTAACTTTTGATTGGCTGGAAAGTGACAAGCTGCCATTGAGCTCTGCGATGCCCACAGCTTCTTGCTTCACAGCCCACTGCACATATAGCGGCGTAAGTTGATAAATATCAGTTGTGTGGCAGGTGAGAGTGTGAAAGGGTTAAAATGCGTGTCTCACACTCTGAATGAGACTTGACAGCCATGTTTTCAACATGACGCTGGAGTTCACAGTACTATCATCCTTTCGTTAGCTAGCAGCTAATAACATAGTGTGGCAGCGGAGCCTCGTCAGGATCAATATATGAAAAGGAATCCTCCGTTTTCTACTCACCCCAGACTCTGTGTCCTCTCTTATTTTTACCCTAGATACTAAAAATCGATGCTATCAGCCTCTCTCATGTACTGTAGTTAGCTAACTAGATGTTTACGCTTTCTTCAGGTTTATTTTTTCTTACGCCGCTCCTCCTCTTAAGTCCTCTGGCGCCCCCCAGAGGAGGCGAGCCTCACACTTTGAAAACCGCTGCGTCAGACCGGATATAAAACGTGATGACGGCATGACTTTATCCCTCACCCTCGGTGCCGTCAGGCTCCGCCTGCTCCTCGCGCTGCTTCTGCTTGAACTTCATGTTCCCATAATGCATCACGGCGCCGGTCAGCTTGTAGATGGACATTTTCTCGTCATTGGTGAAGCCCAGGACGTCAGTGGCGGTCTGTAGCATTAAATTCAGTTTTACCAGAAGCCAATAAAACTAGAGCTGCTGGCGTTAACATTTAACCAATAACTGTGAATCATCACTGCAATAACTGTAGATATTACTATATTTTTATCTAAATTATCTGTTTTTACACTTTGACTATTTGTTGTAAATTTGTAAAGCACCAAATGAAGCACCTTGCTGTGTTCATTGTAATATATTTACATATATATATATATTATATTTTATTAAATAGTGATTGAAGTCAAAGCATTATGCTTTGGTCATCTCTTGGACGCACAATCAAATTAAATCAATTAAAAACAAATAAATCAAATGTCTTTATTGTCATTATTTAGGAGCGCTGCTCCACTTGGAGCTTTAATGCAAATATAAATACAGTCAAGGGTAAAAAAAAAATAAGTATGGCATAAAATATAGATAATATTTACAGTATTTCCATCAGTGTTTCACAGTTATTAATATTAAGTTATTGCACATTTCCTGCTTTCTGCTGCAGATGTGGAGAATGACAGCAATATGCTTCTGAAGGGTTTTATTTTGAAAAACTCCCACATGGGTGAAATGTAACATGCACTGTGCATAAAAAATAAAATATCAGGGAAGCACTTCCAGTTTGAGCTAACAGCTACAAGCTAAGCTAAAGCTATTGCAGCTAATCAGACGGATGCTAACGGCTAACAGGCTAAAGTCAACATGAAAACTGGTCTAAGAGGCCAACTCTGGTTGGCTGCTTGTCACCTGACATCACTGATCAGACAGTTATTGATAATACGATCATAAACAGGAGGACACTCACGTCTGTGGCCAGCAGCTCTTCCCTGTCGTCGATGCTGGCGACGCTGATCTGGCCCTGGCTGATCATTGGGAAGTCGTACGGGTTTGTTGTGATGAGGAGCATTTCTGAAGAAAGAACCAGGAATTATTCATTTTCTGAATTCAAAATATCCTCGAGAAACTCAAAACCTCAGCATACCTATGAGCTCTGGCTTGTGTCCAGTCATGATCTGATAGAAGATGTGGTAGCTCCTCTCCTCAGAAAGCTGGAACGTCACTCTCGACTTCTCCAGCAAATCTGCATCGTGTCACATATAAAACCATGTTTCTAAATGTTCATGTAATGAGGATTAAGAATTAATAAAGTGGGAAGAGAAACTTACAGGTTTCAATATCAGCAGAGGAAAGTTTTCCTGTGGTTCCAAAGTGGATTCTAATGAATTTACCCTGAAACATAAAGTCATAACATGAGAAAACATTGAGGATTATAATCTAAATTTAGGGAATATGTTATGAATAAGACACAAAGTCACTTACAAATCGTGAGGAGTTGTCGTTCCTCACAGTTTTGGCGTTCCCAAAAGCCTCCAGCAGAGGGTTTGCTGAGATGATTTGATCTTCCAGCGTCCCCTAAAATACACAGCTAGCTTTACCGCAGTCCTGCTGGGGTTTTGTGTTTTATTTCAGGGATATTTTATATTTTATGGAAGCCCTGAACCACATGAGGATTTTTTTTGTAATATTATCTCTTTATTTCGAGATAATATCTCACTATTTCGAGATATTACACATATGATTTTTTTCCCCTTTTTTTAATTTTCTGATAGTGTGTCATTATTTCAAGATAATACACATGAAAAAATTTTTTTTTTAAAAAATTGTTTTCAGATATCTTGTTATTTTGAGATAATATTTAGAAATAACGAGATAATATCTGAAAATACAAAATTAAAAAAAAATCATACATGTAATATCTCAAAATAATGAGATATATAACAAGATATTATCTTGAAATAATGAGATATTATTTTGAAATAATGAGATATTATCTGGAAATAAAAAATGGAAAATAAATATTTTTTTTCATATGTGTCATATCTCGAAATAACGAGATGATATCTCAAAAAATGTCTTCACTTGCGGTTCAGGGCTTCTGTAATATTTACTTTCTTCATACCTGGATTTTGCCAGGTGTATGCTCTTTCTTGTCGCCACCAGCCACTGCGATTGTCGCAAAGTACTGGATGACCCTCTTGGTGTTGACAGTTTTCCCTGCACCAGATTCTCCGCTGTGAACAAAAAAAAAATAAAGAAAGTCACTCCGTAGATTTTAGATATTAAGCGAACTTTAGACACATTTTGTTTTTTGCTAACGACATGACTCACGTGATCAGGACGGACTGGTTCTCACGATCTGTTGGTGATAAAAACAGTTTGGTTCAAAGCTTGTGTGTTTTAGATTTAAATGTTTCTGGATGTTTCCTTCTCACCTGTGAGCATGTTTTGATATGCGTTGTCAGACACGGAGAAGATGTGCGGCGGCGCCTCCATGCGCTTCTTTCCACGGTAGGCCGCCACCACCGTCGGGTCGTACACTGGCAGCCATTTGTAGGGGTTGACGGTGACGCAGAAGAGGCCGGAGTAGGTCTGCAGGCGGGAACAGACAGGAAGTGAGGAGACACAGTACGAACAGAGAGGTGGAAACGTCCCTCTGGTTACCTACGTAAATCATCCACGCTGCGTAACGATCTTTGAGGTTAAACAGCACAGAGGGCTCGTTGAGGTGGGTCATCATGGCCATGTCCTCAATCTTGTCGTACTTTGGTGGATTCATGGGATGGCAGTCGTCCTCCTTGACTGTTACAGTCTGGAACAGGAAGTTTAGAGGAGGAGAAGAAGAAACGACAGAACAGTTTCCATCAACAACGAGAGGAAAAAAAAACTAGAACATTAAAATGTGGGTTTCTTAGATAAATAAATCAGTCACATGCTGCTGTTTGTGCATTTTACAATTACATTATACATTACATTATTTTTATTCTATTTTATTTTTATATTCCATATATACTGTTTATTTCATGTTTGCTACTTGACTGCCTTTCATTGTTTGACAACAGTGACAATAAAGCTCTATTCCATTCCAGATAAGATAAGATAAGAAAGGATAAGATAAGATAATCCTTCATTCGTCCCACAAACAGGAAACTTTGCATCGTCACAGCAGCAAAGTGGACAGAGGAGCAACAACAACAAGGGTCTATAGAAATAATAACATCAGTAAACAATAAACAACATATGAAAGTCTAAATAATCAACAAACCAGATTAAAAAAGTGGACCAAGTTTCACAGTGAATAGCAGAAATGAACAGAAGTAATATTACACATTAATAGATAACAGATAAAAAATATAAAATCTATTCCATATGTAGATTATGAGTAGTATGAATATGAATATACTATTAATATAAAGATAAACTCCCTGATTTTGTTATTGTGCCCCAAATTTTTTAAAAATGTGGACATTTTAATAAAAAATTTGGGACCTCAAAATGTTATTTCTTATGATTCCAAAATTAGTCTGCTGCTCCAAAATGGATTAATTAAATGGAATATCAACGTGTGTTCCAAAAGTGTCATTTTTTTCATGTAGCCTCTGTCAGTTTATGTCTTATGTCAACTATCACTCATAGAGTGATTTTAGAGATAAGTGGTAACAGAAATGATATTGCACATGTAGATTGAGATGAGTTGCAGCTCTCAATCAACAGAAGTGTTCCTGGAGTATTTTAGTATGAATCTGTGTTTGTTTATTGTTTTGACTGATGCCTTTGTTGTTATTTTTTTGTGCACTTGAACTCGTCACCTCCTCAGCCTCAGTCTTCACGGTGACTTGGCCACCGTCTCTGCTCTGGATGAGGCCTTTCACGTAAAGCTCCTTGGCGTCGGGAACAAAGCAGGCTGTTCTGGCATCGAACGGACGGTTCTGAGCCTCCACCCTCTCCTTCTCCGGCTTCCTGAGAAAGATGGCCGCCGGCCCGTACTGGGCCATCTCGGCGTCGGAGCTCATGTTGATATCTGGAAGTAAAAAAAAAAATACTTAACAGATGTATCAGAGCATCATTTCATTCACTTTAACTGGACTCTCTTGAGGAATTTCAACTGAATTCACCTTTTTAGACCCACATTTGAGCCAGAACAGTGGAATTAATCCAGAATAACATCCGGTAACATCTGGTAATCAGTAATACTGTTAGTTCAGAACACTGGGTGGAGGATAATAATTTGTTAGTTTGTCACTTACCAGGTTTCCACCAGCAGAACTGAACCAGAACCAGCAGTGTTGACAGACTCTTGAATCTTCAGTGAACAGCAGGACTCTAAGTGAACACCAGCAGGAGGTCCAGGCTCCTTTTATCAAGACCACTGTGCCAAACTTGGCAATGTCAAACATCCAAACGCCAATCAAGGCGCATTATCGATCGCCGCTTCACCTTTAAATATGGCACAGGATCTCCTGGTGGTAATCAGAACATGTCAGCAGTTACAGGCGACGATCCTCCAGCTCTATTTTTACATCCTCACGGTTGCTGCTCACTGGGTCGACATGTTTAACTGTGTTTACTGTGATGATGATGATGATGATCTGGAGATAAACGCGCCACTGTGTGTGTATTTATATGAAAACATATGCAGCTCAGTGTCTCCATGAAGCATCGTGACCTTCACCTTCATCCTGGACTCCAGCGCCACCTGCTCACTCGCCTCCGAGGCTCCTTGTCTGGATTAAAGGGATTAAAGTCCGGACACATGTCAGTACAATGTGGAGCATGTCATGAGAAGCTCAATGTTGGATGTGTGTCCTCCTTATTACTGTCTAATTCTGAATGATTTAAGGTCTGCAGCTTTCTATGATGCAACATGTAATATTATTTTTAACATTATCAGTACATTGGATTTGTAAAGTTCCTCATTAAGTCTAATTATTCTCTTCAAGTCTTTCAAGTTTGATGGTTTCATTTCTTTTAGGAGTCATGTTATATTGATGATAACCGTGATATAGAAAAATACATGTATGATAACTTAAATAATCCACCTTTTGACACAGTTATGGTTAAATATGGTTTTAATGTTTTTAGTGTCAAACAGAGACAAAAATAAAAATAAACTTTACGTTTTCAAATTTTCTATACATATCACAATAATATTAATCTTTTTGTTTTATATCCCCTTAATCAACATACTGTAATATCTGTTATTCAACATTATTAGGTAATAAATGCAGAGAAAACACCAAACCTGCCTTGGATGGATTTTATTAATCTGTCATCAAAACAAATTAAGGTCAGGGTTGCCCTGTTGTTTTACATTATCTTTTTATTTCATTCTTTAAATTGCACTCTTACATGATGGGTCACTTTTCAGACGTTGTGGTTAATTTAATTCAAATAGTATAAAACATTTCAAAGGGGATCTGTAGAAAACTTATCAAAGCTGAATCCGCTTCTGTTTGTTGTGTTATTGTACTGACAATAAAAGCTCTACAGCTTCACAGAGTCATGATAATTAAATGTTATTATATTAAAATAAGTAATAACAGAGTACAGCATTTATAGCATTATTTAAATTATAGAGAAATAATGGTGCCTTATCAGTGTAATGCTTAAATACAACAAAACAACAAACAAAACAAAAAAACAACAAAAAGTGGTTTTGTTGGAACAGAAATGGGCTAATAATTGAATCCTGTAGCACATTACAATTTAAAGAAATACAGAGTTTAATATCAAAGAAAAAATATCTATTTCTTGATACATTAATTCACTACAAATGCCACTTTAATCTGCTAACTGAAATGAACTCATTTGTCTGTAACATGTCTAATATGTTCCTCTACAAAGGATAGTGACAACAACCAGCCACCTTGAGGGAAGACGTCTGCTTTGTTTACAACTTAACACGTGTGTTCATGTGCAGAAATGTGTAATCTGTGAATATCCAGCAGTAAAGGAGGCTCTGTGACAGGAAGTTACACAACATCAAACCTTAAAATGTTCACATGGATGAGGGTAAAGCAGATTTTAATTAAGTAACTTAACAAAATGTCGAATCATCCTGGATTTTATTATATAGTATGTGATAATATATGGATATATATAATTTTTCATGAATTTGAATCAATGCATATTTCAGATCAATTAGACCTTTAAAAACATTTTTCCTCAACATAAATGGGATCATTTGAAAATAAATTAATGTTTAATCATTACCTGAAAAATCCAGAATAATCACATTTGGAGATATGTGGTTGTAACTAGACAGTGACACTTTAATAAAGCAAAAAAGACCCTGAACATTCTAGAAATGGAAAAGCCCACGTAGCTAACAGCCCACTTAGCTATTAGCCTTCTTAGCTGTTTGCCCACGTAGCTAACAGTCCACTTAACTGTTAGCCTTCTTAGCTGTTTGCCCACTTAGCTAACAGCCCACTTAGCTGTTAGCCTTCTTAGCTGTTTGCCCACGTAGCTAACAGCCCACTTAGCTGTTAGCCTTCTTAGCTGTTTGCCCACTTAGCTAACAGCCCACTTAACTGTTAGCATTCTTAGCTGTTTGCCCACTTAGCTAACAGCCCACTTAGCTGTTAGCCTTCTTAGCTGTTTGCCCGCTTAGCTAACAGAGCTAACATAGAAGCTGACAATAGGCTACTACAGTTAATAGCTAAGCTAATCAGTGAGGTTGTGAACGATGTTAGCGCTAGCTGAGTGAACATTTGGAAATAACTGACAGGGTTAGATTGGATATTTTTGGGTTTGCACAGAGTCTGGTGGGTCTGAAGACAGCTCAACCAAATTCCATTCATAAAAACTACAATTTCACCTTGCAGCATGTTAGCCCAGAAACGTGTGAACATGAACGTTTGCTACACTTAAGGGCTCAGGTTTTTAGAAAATATTGTCACCTTAGTTTTGACCCTTTTCTAGTTCATGTTTTATAATATTTCTATGGCAAGTTAACTTTTGAAACTTTGCTATATTTTGGTGTTATAGCAGTAGCTAGTAGCTAGCTAGATACTAGCAGTAGTAGCTTAGTTTTTCCCCTGAATTCATTGTTCCTTTGTTTGTGTACATTCTCTGTGTCAGTCTGCATATTACAATTTAGTTATCTGAATATTGTTGCCATCACAAAAAGCCTCTCCAGTTTGTGAACATGTCTTAGATGTTTTGGACTCAGAATGTCCACTTCCTGTCCATTTAGTGTCCTGTCAGTGCAAACAACAACCTGTCAGCTCCTCATGTAGCGTCCGTCCACCTTTCAAAGTAAGCCTCCCTGCTGAAAGTCAAATATGTGCCGCTGTAACTCAACCCTGCTTCAAATGTCATGAACATACCAGCTGCTGCGCTGATGACAGCCGACAAAAAGGAGGATTTTGACGTGGTCCTTTTTAACTCACATGATTTTCTACAGCGTCTCCTCCTTTTTAATCCCATCTTTTGTTTTTTCTGAATCTGTGAGAGGATGCTAATTTTTTAATAAATTAAAATAAAATTCATATTTTTGTCATTATCAGCTGCTTCAATGAAAATCAACAGTGTAGTAGCATCCATGCTAATTTAATGCATTCTCCATTGTGTTTGTACCGCGTATCTTAAAAATATATATATATACATATATATACATACATATATATATATATATATATATATATATATATATATATATATATATATATATATATATATATATATATTAGCAATTATCAGAGATCAGAGGTGCTTTTCCTTTTTCTTGTTAAGTTATTAAAAGATTTAAGAAGGTGGACGAAGAAATTAATTTCACATAGAATGTAAATATCACAGAAAAAAAAAAATTTGCCCGAACAAGGTTGATTTTTCTGAGTTTTCACAAACATTAACGTCACATCATGTGGAACGGACATATTCAGTATGTTCACTACACTGACACGCTGGTCCGAACCAAGAGAGCAAAACTTTATTACTTCTTTCAACTCTGACAAAGGAAACACACCTGATCCACTCCTTCAGGTCTTACCTTTCACAATAAAAGGACAAACATAAAAACTTTCACTATACTAACTGACTAACTGACAGTAGTTTAGGATAAACAGCATTTTTCATCAGAAAGACATGAATGTATTTAAATCTTTTTATAGAAAAATATTTTTTTTTTTCCATATTTTCCTGCTGGTGTTTAACGGCCTTAAACATTAATAAAACATAGTATTATATTTTATTTCTGCCAATAAATCCCACTAAATCCTACCCACTGGTCTTGTAACTTTTAATGCCAGCAGCATGGCAAAGTATTAATTTGACAAAGTCATGATAATAATAATAATAACAATAATAATGATGATGTATTCAATTAAAAAAACGGCAAACTAAATGACATTCCCAAGAGGCGGATTAAAAATAAAAGCAGAAGAAGACGACATATGCAGAATATTATTTCTTAAAAAGGGGCATCATCTAAAATGTCCCTTTAAATGTAATAATATGATGTTTTATTTATGTTTTAGTCCAAATGTATCTCCAGCAGTGATTTCAGCAGTTTTTATTAGAGACATTGAAAGGCTGTTCCTTACGAAAGCCCTGAATCACAAGTGAAGAAATTTTTTTTGAGATATTATCTCATTATTTTGAGATAATATCTCGTTATTTCAAGATATTGCACATATGATTTTTTTCCCAATTTTTTTTATTTTCAGATACACATGTAAAAAAAATAAAAATTTCCCCAATTTTTTTTACGTGTAATATCTCGAAATAACGAGATAATATCTCGAAATAAAGATATGTTATATCGAAATAATGAGATACTATCCGAAAATAACAAAAAAAAACCAACATTTTTTCATATGTGTAATATCTCGAAATAACAAGATATTATCTCAAAAAAATGAAATAATATCTAAAAAAAAAATCTTAAATTGTGGTTCAGGGCTTCCGTAGTTCCTTTATACTTCAGTTTGGATAAAGGTCTACTCCTGAAGCTAAATAAAAATAATAACAGTCTTTTTTATTCCCCTTTACTGACGAAATCGCGGCTCTTGGCTCTCAGTTTGTTCAGCTGGGACTCGGCCATGTCGGCTCGCTCTTCGGCCTCCTCCAGCTCATGTTGGAGCTTCCGAGCTTTGGCCAAGTGGACGCTGGTTTGTTCCTCCTGAAGAGGCACAGTATGAACGACATAAAGGAGGTAAACATGAAGCAAACACCTGTGTTTTTCTACTCACCGCCTCCTCACACTGACGCTTGTACACTTTGACTTTCAGCTGCAGCTTGTTGACCAGATCCTGAAGTCTGGCCACGCTCTTCTTCTCCTCCTCGCCCTAAAACATTTGACTCGTCACCTCTCACATCTCAACACTTTTACACATAAAAGAAGCATTTCTTTAACAACACAACGCCTCTTTTACCTGATAGGTGAGCTCTTTAATCTTCCTCTCATACTTGCGCACACCTTTCATGGCCTCGCTGCTGCGTTTCTGCTCAGAGTCCAGTTCATTTTCCAGTTCACGCACCTTAAAAAAACACTCAGTTTAAACCACTTTTCTCTCCACAGAGTGTATTTTTCACCCTCTTTGATTCGTACCCTGGTCTCCAGCTTCTGCAGCTCTTTCTTCCCTCCCTTCAGAGCCATCTGCTCGGCCTCGTCCAGTCGCTGCTGCAGGTCTTTCACCGTCACCTCCAGGTTCTTCTTCATCCTCTCCAGGTGAGCGCTGGTATCCTGCTCCTTCTTCAGCTCCTCAGCCATCATGGCCGCCTGAACGTCATGAGCTCACAGTGAAATTTAACCTGCATTTAAATGCCTCTCTGCAGTAAAGCCAGGTGACAGACTCACATCCATCACGGCTTTTTTGGCTTTCTCGTCGGCGTTCCTCGCCTCCTGGACGGTGTCCTCCATCTCTGACTGCAGCTGAGTTAAATCAGCCTCTGTCTTCTTCTTAGTGTTGAGGAGGCTGGAGTTCTGATCAGTGGAGATCAATGACACACATTGATTGATTGCTTCAGGTGCACAGCTAAATATTGCTATCACAATTTATGTTGATGCATTTAAGGACAGGTTTATTATTATTAGCAGGTTTTCTGCAACACATAAAGAAAAGTGCACTAATACACAAATAATGTATTTCTTATTACCAGGAAAAGTAACTAAAGCTGTAAAATGTACTGGAGTAGAAGTATAAAGCTGCGTAAAATGTAAATAAAAGTAAAGTACAAGTACTTGAACTCTGTATTTGATGCTTTGATTCTTGTCAGTTATCTTTGGATTAACTGTTTCAGTGGAAGAGAGGAAAACTCCTGTTTATTTATTTAATATTGACTTATTAATGAATGAATGAAGTAATGTATTTAGATATTAGTTACTCATTTGTTTGTTTATTTTATTAGTCAGGTTTTAATTCATTATTTTTATTTGGGGATGGAGGATTTTTTTCCATTGTTGCTTTGAACTGCCATTTGATTGAACGTGTATATAAAAAGGTTGTCATATATTTTTTGTGCATCTAGATGTAATACAAACAGTTGGAGCTAAGTGCAGCTGAACGCTGTATAGACCAAAATGATTTTAAACTGATATAACAAACTGAAAATATAACATAAAATACTTTTCATCAGCACCTCACTGTTTATTTGCACTATTAATATTCATCCTGAGCCGTAATTATTTATCTGCATATACATTTTTATACTTTTTAATACTGCTCTTCTGTCTTATACTTGATATTAGTAAATAATAATACCTTTTTTCTGTTTTTTATATTGTGTTTTAATATTGTGATTGCTTTTCTTTGCTGTTGCTGCAACATAATTTCTCAGGTTGGGATCAATAAAATAAATTATATTCTATTGTAAAATATAGATTTAATGGACTGAAAACAGATTTCAGTTATGTAAAACCCAAAGATATGAAGTGCAGTCATTAACAAATATATAAATATACAGTACAGACATGTAAATTACAGCATTATTAATAATACTGATTATTTTTTTTGTTAACAGTAAAAATTGTTGACTACATTTAATTTATAAAAGATGCTTCTTGTATCGTCTGCTAACCTGAGAGTGCAGCAGCTGGATCCTTTCGCTGACGTCGACCACTTCCTGTTCAGCCAGCTTGCGGCTCCTCTCCGACTGCTCCAGCGCCTCCCTGATCTCCTCGTTCTCGGCCATCATCAGGTTGTTGCGGCGCTCGGCGATGGCGAGCTGTTCCTTGAAGTCCTCCTGACCGTGGAGCGCTTCGTCAAGGTGGACCTGGGCATCCTGGAATTGGGAGGAGACTTTAAAATCACTTTCAAACATCAGTGTTTCTACGAGCGGCGTGTCGTCAACGAACCTTCAGCTGAGCCTGCAGGTTTCTCGTCTGCTTGGTGGCTTCGGCCGCTTGCCGGTTGGCGTGGCCCAGCTGGATCTCCATCTCGTTCAGATCGCCCTCCATCTTCTTCTTGGAGCGGACGGCGTCGTTCCTGCTTCGCGTCTCGGCGTCCAGCGTGTTCTGCAGCGTGTCCACGGTCCTCTGGTGACTCCTCTTCAGCTGGTCCATCTCCTCGTCCTTCTCCGACACCTTTCTGTCCACCTCTGACCTGATCTGACTCAGCTCCAGCTGGAGGTGCAGGATCTTGGCCTCCTCGTGCTCCAGGGAAGACTACAGTGAGAAAACAAGCGACTGGTTGTGGTTATTTCAGTGAAGAAGGACTTTTCAAAATGTCATTCAAGAACCAAACTCCAAACCTGGACTTCCTCCAGAGCTGCCTGGGTGTCTCTCTTCTCCTGCTCAGCTTGCTTCGCAGCTTTCTCCAGCTCGTGGATCGTTTTAGACGACTGCGCTACTTGGTCTGTGATTTCTGTGATTTCCTCTGAAAGACGTAAAGAAGAACTTTATCTAAGCGGGTTAAAAATAAAACACCACGTGGATGTTTATTTCCTACGGAAGCCCTGAAATGCAAGTGAAGAATTGTTTTGAGATCTTATATCTCGTTATTTCGAGATATTACACATATTTAAAAAAATATTGTGTAATATTTCAAAATAATGAGATATTATCTCGAAATAACGAGATAATATCTCATTATTTTGAAATAAGATAATATCTGAAAAATAAAAAAATGATTTTTTTTTTTTATACATTTGTGTAATATCTCGACATAATGAGATTATATCTAAAAAAATCTCCACTTGCGGCTCAGGGCTTCCGTAGTTTCCTGAGCGCTTACGCTGAAGGTTTTTATTCTCTCTTTTCATGGTCTCCAGATGATCCAGAGCCTCTTCGTAGGAGTTCTTCAGCTTGAAGAGTTCAGTACTGAGCACTCTGGACTCTCTCTGGGAAACTTCCAGATCCGACTGACTCTCCTCATATTTCTGTTTCCATTCAGCCAGAACCTAACAGAAGCAGAAACTGAGTTTTTGAACAATGCAACCTGAGCAAAGATGCTTCTACAGAGAAGAGGAACACACCTTGTCAAAGTTCCTCTGCTTCTTGTCCAGGCTGGCGTTGGCAGCGTTTGACCTTTCCAGCTCCACCATCAGATCCTCCACCTCGGCCTGCAGCTTCTGCTTGCTTTTCTCCAGAGATGCACATTTGACATTTGCAGCCTCCGTCATCTCCTCAGACTCCTGCAGCCGCTGGGCCAGCCTCTTCCTTTGAAGTGAACACAGAGTGAGGTTAAAGAGGAGGAAAGCCTTCAGCGGTGGCCGACAGAAACAGAAACTCGCCGCTCAGCTCTGACTTGGCCTCCTCCAGCTCCTCGGTACGTTGGATGGCGTCCGTCTCGTACTTGTTCCTCCACTGAGCGACCTCTCCGTTGGCTTTGGATAAGCAGCGCTGCAGCTCTGCTTTGGCCTCCTGCTCCTCCTCGTACTGATCTCTGAGCAGCTCACAATCGTGGCGAGACGACTGCAGACCGTGAGCCAGGGCGCTTTTAGCCTGAAACACAGCAGGAGTAGTGTATAGTAGAGGTGGGTATTGGCAAGGACTTCACGATACGTCTCCCATTTCAAGCTGCTTCTTGTCGGCAGTGACTTATAGTCACCCTGTGACTGTAAATCAGACGGACTTGTATCCTTCTCACCTTCATCTCCTCGTCCAGAAGCCTCTTCAGCTCTTCGATCTGTTGACTCCCCATAGATTTCACTCGGCTCAGCTGCGACAGACTGATCTCTTTCTCCTCCAGCAGACGGGTCAGCTCACCTGTCGGGATAAAGACCACACAAACTGACTGATCTTAACCGTTCTTCTTTTTGCGGTTTTGAAATCTCACCGTTTTCTGTTTGCTGTCGAGCGCTGAGCGCGGTGTAGTCGCTCAGAGACCTCTGGGCTTCGTCTGCTTTGCTTTTATACTCGTTCATCTGGTCTTCCAGGCTCCTGCACAGTTTCTCCAGATTGGCCTGAAACATGGAGCGCTGGTTTTCACAAAAACATCAAAACAAACACAAACACTGTTCTTCTCTGCAGACTCTCCCTCACCTTGCTTTTCAGGACGCTCTCCATGTTGCTCACCATGTCGTCGATCTCCAACTTCAGCTCGCTCTTCTCCTTCTCCAGCTTCTGCTTCACCCTCTGGAGGTTGTCGATCTGATCGCTGAGCTCGGCGACGCTGTCGGCCTGCTTCTTGCGCAGAGCAGCGGCGATGGATTCGTGCTGCAGGGTCGACTCCTCCAGGTCGTGACGCAGCCTCTGAAACTCGGCCTCGCGCTTCTTGTTGATCTCGGCCTGAGCGGCGGTGGCTCCTCCGGCCTCCTCCAGCCTCTCGCTGATCTCCTCCAGCTCCCTGGACAGATCGCACCTCTGCTTCTCCACTTTAGCTCGAGCCGAGCGCTCTGCCTCGATTTCCTCCTCCAGCTCTTCGCTGCGAGCCTACAGTGACATCATATTAACTCAGGGTTCATGGGACAATAAAGAAAAATGAATTTAAACACGTCTTCTGCTGATAAAAAACCTACCTGAAGCTCTTTAATCTTCTTTTGGAGTTGAGTGTTGAGAACTTGCTCATCATCGATTTTGCACTGCAGGTTGCTGATTTCAAAGTCTTTTCTGAAAACAGATTTCAGCACAAAAACATGAAATTGATTTCTTGCAGTATTCGTACCACTCTCATGTTTGGAGTTGGAAACAGCAGCACGTTACCCATAAGGTATGGAAATAATAATATTAAAATGAAAAATAAAAATTACCAACTATTACCACAAATCAATAACAAATTATTATTACTATTATTATTGATATTAATAATAATAATAATAAATTGAATAAAAATTATTGATCCAAATCTGGGAAAATTATTCTGCAGCAACAGAAAAAAGAAAAAGTGTTATTATTTACAATATTAAGTATAAGAAGAGCAATAGACAAATGTATAAAAATTTATATACAGATAAATAATTATGACCTGTGGTAAAATATTTATAGTGCAAATAAACAGTAAGGTGCAGTGAACTGTTGTATAACATGTTATAACAAATTACATTTTGTACTTTTATTTTGTTGAATCCTTATAAAAAACCCTTTCAGGGCTGTTACATGCCAAATTATTTCTATTTAATTGATATATTTTACTTTTCAGTTTTTATAAAAAAAAAAATTAAAAAACATCTTTAAAGGTGCTGGTAGGCAGAGCCAGGCTAGCTATGCTAAGCTAACTGTCCACTGTGCAGACATGATCGGTATCTTCTCCCACAGTTCATTCATTCAGTGATGATCATTAAACTGAATTGTTTTTGACAGTGAACCATCAAACTCACTTCTTCAGTCTCTCCTCCATCTGCTGCCGTTCATTCTCCAGATCCATGATGGTTTCCAGGGACAGCTTCAGGTCACCCTCCAGCTTTCTCCTGGATCTCTCCAGGTCTGCATTGACCTTCTTCTCCTGTTCCAGCGACGCCTCCAGCTGTAGGAAACATCAACCAGAGCGTCAAACGAGGAAAAACCAAACCAGGGGAAACCAGTCATTTTCCAGACTCACGTCGTCAACCTGCTGCTCCAGCTTGACTCTGGTCTTCATCAGAGAGTTCACTTTGTCCTCCTCGGCCTGGAGGTCATCTAACGTCTGCTGGTGCACCTCCTGCAAAGCTCTCATCTCCTTTGAAGACTTCAGCAGTTTCTCCTCCAGAGTGGTGAGCTCCTCGACCAAGTTCTTCACCTGACATTCAACAGATTTATTTGTTACATGCAAAAGAGCAGTGAACTGAAATCTGGAAAACGTAAATAAATAAAAAATAAATGTAAATAATAAATGTAAATAAAAGCAAGACGCCTGGAACAGGGATTCAGAAACTGTCCGACCTCTTGTATAAAAATGTAAAAATATAATATTAAAATATAGCCTGTACACAGAGAGAAGGGGAAGAAATATTTTAAGAAAATATGTACATAATAAAACTTCCACCAGTAGATGAAACTGAACAAATCAAGATCAAATAAGCATGAATTGATCAGGCGCACCTTATTTTCTGTGGCGTATTTCTCCTTCTCCACTTTGGCGATGGTGAGCTCCAGGTCGTCGATGTCTCTTTTGAGCTCCGAACATTCGTCCTCCAGCTTCCTCTTCTTCGCCGTTATTTCAGCGTTGATCTCCTCCTCTTCCTCCATCCTCTCAGAGAATTCCTTGACTTTGGCCTCCAGGTGGATTTTGCTCTTGATGAGGCCTTCACACCTTTCCTCGGCGTCGCACAGGTTCTCCCTCTCCTGAGGAGCAGGGGCAGGAAAAGTCACTTTTAATTATTTTATTTTTGTCAACATCAGTATTAATCACTGATAGAATATTTATATTTTAATTATGTTATTTTTGTTTTTGTCAGCATCAGTATTAATCACTGATAGAGTAGAATATTTATATTTTAATTATTTTATTTTTGTCAACATCAGTATTAATCACTGATAGAATATTTATATTTTATTTATTTTATTTTTGTTTTTGTCAGCATCAGTATTAATCACTGATAGAATAGAATATTTATATTTTAATTATTTTATTTTTGTCAACATCAGTATTAACCACTGATAGAATAGAATATTTATATTTTAATTATTTTATTTTTGTTTTTGTCAACATCAGTATTATCCACTGATAGAATAGAATATTTATATTTTAATTATTTTATTTTTATTTTTGTCAACATCAGTATTAACCACTGATAGAATAGAATATTTATATTTTAATTATTTTATTTTTGTCAACATCAGTATTATCCACTGATAGAATAGAATATTTATATTTTAATTATTTTATTTTTGTCAACATCAGTATTAACCACTGATAGAATAGAATATTTATATTTTAATTATTTTATTTTTGTCAACATCAGTATTAACCACTGATAGAATAGAATATTTATATTTTAATTATTTTATTTTTGTCAACATCAGTATTATCCACTGATAGAATAGAATATTTATATTTTAATTATTTTATTTTTGTCAACATCAGTATTATCCACTGATAGAATAGAATATTTATATTTTAATGATTTTATTTTTATTTTTGTCAACACCAGTATTAACCACTGATAGAATAGAATATTTATATTTTAATATCCTTATATTTTAAGATCCTTCAATGGGGAAAATAAACTACTAGATCTTATGTTTTTAGAGCTGTTTTAAATTTTAAAATATGTAAAGTACCTTTTGCGTGTCAGAAAAGTGCTTGATAAATAAAATATATTATACCAATAACAGTAATAACAAACATTTACAGTTTGTATTAAAAATAGAGCACATTAAATCAAATAAAATGCAATATTTATGCATTAGATTAATATAGTGGTATGATATTATCATATTAATATGACCAATAGTTAAATATAATTACATCCATACAGTTATTTTTAACACATTTGCACATTTTTCCTGTGGTTAAAAACATATTATTTTCTTTTTATTTATTATTTTTTGTTGGTTTATATTACTTATATTTTAAAATAGACCTTAATGATTTTAGTAAACATTTTCTTTACGGTGTTTACTGTAAATACATTTTCTTTTATTCCTCACCTGCCAATCACTATACATAATTTAAACATTAAATTGATTTATTATTTATAATAAATAAAATTAATTATTTTTACTTTAGTTTATTTACTGTCTTTTGAATATTGTGTATATTACATATCCAACTAGCACTATTTGACACAAATTGTTTTAAATATTTATTTCTCACTGGTCCAGTGTAATACCTTCCTCTCTGCTCTTTATATTCCTTTTATTTGAGTTTTATTTTGCTGCTGCAGCAGAAAATCAATGGTGCTTCCTCTTATCTCACATTACTGTTGATCATTCATGTAGTAAGAGGTGTTATCTCGCACACACCGCCTGGATCTGAAGGTAAAGGTCGTTCTTCTCCTGGACCAGCATGACCATCTTCTCCTCCAGCTCCTTCCTCCTGGCCTCCGACTTCGCGAACTCCTCTTTGAGCCGAGCGAACTCCTCCTTCATGTTCTGCATCTCCTTCTCGGCCTCGGCGCTCCGTAGCAGAGGTTTTATTTTGAAGAAGAGCTTCATCCAAAGCCAGTTCTTCACGTTCATGAAGGAGCGGATGTTGTACTGGATGATGAAGATGGACTCTCTGTGTGTGAGAGGAAAGAAAAACAACACAGGTGTTTATTTTAAAGGGGCACTAAAGAACGACGCAGATTATGGGATTATTCCTAATCCACCAGTATGTGCAAGCTCTTTAATCTTTAATGATAAAATATAAATATTGTTTTTATCCAGGAATTTACCGTTTCACAAAAAAAAAAGAAAAAAAATATCAAAGCACATTATTATTTTTTTATTGAGATGCCAAATTCCAGTTATTTACTTATCTTTGATGCTTTACTGTAACAGTCTATATATGTAAATTTTTTCATTTAATTTGGCATTAAAAATATATATTTCTTGTCCTTTTTTCAGTAAAGGCTGTAAATAATTACTATCATGGTTGAATAGAATATTTTTTATTCATCCCCATTGGGGAAAACTACCGTGCTACAGCACAATAAACAAGTTATAGTTAAAACAACAAATATATTTTTTTGCAGGAATTTTAAAAAATTAATGTTTCACATAAGAGAAAAAAAAAATCAAAGCACATTATTATTATTATTATTTTTTTTAATTAAGATGTTAGATTCCAGTTGTTTACTTATCGTTGATGCTTCAATGTAACTGTATTTTAATTTCTCATTAAAATGTATTTCTTTTATTGTTTATATATTTATTAATTTGTTTTTAATATTTACTTTTTAATTGATCCAGTTGGGGGAATCTCACCTTCTACAGCAGAGTAAACAAGTCATAACAAGATTAAAATTTACTGTTTTACTAAAATAGCAGAAAAAGTATTTTTTGATTGAGATTTAAATTCCAGTTATTTCCTGTCATTCCTGAACAGAAAAATGTGTTTTAGTTTTTGTAGAATTCCAGTGAAAAGTGTTAAATTCCCTATAATCCCTATATTTCCCAGATATTTCTCATGTTATTCCCTAAATATTCGTCCACCTGAAGTCACAGGTATGTGAAATAAACGGACCTTTTCTTCGCCATCTCCTTGAGCCTGAGTCTGGTGACGTAACCCC